>LR990641.1:29778744-30134490 GCA_905147715.2 Xestia xanthographa
TCGTTATATATTCACGTAAATATCATAAAATCCACATAAAGAGATTTACAGGCAATAATTAATAAGTTAAGTGAAAATTATAATAAAATGATAAAAAATTACCAGTTTCTGATTTTTTCCTTTGTATTCACCTAATTACCTATCTGCATGCCAAATTTGAACTTTCTAGGTCATCTGGAACTGGGTTATAGTTTTGATCTATAGGTCAGTCATAAAAATGACGATATTTGGACGTTAATATCTAAATAACCGTTAGAGATATGTTTATAAAATTTGGAACACATACATCTCGCTAGTCTCAATATATGAGCCAAATTTGACAAGTTTAGGTGAAATAGTTTTTGAGTTATGAGGGGCTCAAAAGTGGATCCAAATGGTTCGTGTAATATTACACACTGTGAGCTGCGCGCCAGAACTTGGCTTGACACGCTCCCGCGTGTCTAGATTTATTTAGTTACTACTTAATATCTACAAAATGGAGGCTCGTGCCTTCGCCCGCAAGTTTATAATTTTTTTAGGTACTTATGTACACAATAAAGAGAATATAAATTTAATTATAGCCGTAATTTATAGCCTAAGCGTTATGTTGATGTATAATCTATACTTCCGTAAAACTTCCTCAAAATCAGTTTAGCTACTTCCCCCAGAGCATATCTATACTAATATTATAAAGAGGTAACATTTGTTTGTAAGTTTGTATGTAGGGGGTAATCTCCGGAAGTAATGAACCAATTTTAAAAATTGTTTCACTGGTAGAAAGCTACATTATGCGTGAGTGCTATAGGCTATATTTTATTCCCGTACTCCCACGGGAACGGGAACTACGCGGGTGAAACCGCGGGACGTCAGCTAGTAAATAATATTTTGCATAATCCGTTTAAAAAAAGCCTGCCATTATGATAGATTGATAATTCAGCGATATTAAAGGATGTCAAATATTTTCGATTTTCGTATTCTAAGTGTAGTTATCTAGCCGGTAGTTAGGTATATAAATTTTATCTATTAGCCCGCATACTGTGTCACTTAGCAATCATATTGAATAAACATCTGAAATCTGATGGCCAAAACAGTAAGTGATAAGCAAACAACTCCACACCACTGCTGCAATAACCCAGGGGGATTGAGCGAGGCGTTAATAGAGGCAAGGCGCGACGGCTTGACGATGCCGCAAACGATCCGTGGGCGCCCCGCCAGTCCCGCAACCCGCAATCAATTTCATATGTAAATAAATATCTGTGTGAACCGCGGCTGCTGGCGACAGCTTGTCTTCACGATACATTGTTTACTTTTCGCCATTCATAAGTACTAACATTGTTTACGGACATCTTTAAGTTGTCGCTTTTTATAATAAGCTAGCGGCCCGTCCCGGCTTCGCACGGGTGGACAATTATTTTCCTCTAATTCCCTCCCCCATTAAGATGTAAGCTATCCTATCTTTCAAGTTGGATAAAACTTCAAACGGTGTGCAAATTTGGTTAAAATCGGTTAAGTAGTTTAGGAGTCCATCGCGAACAAACAACGTGACACGTAATTTATATATAGGTAAATTAAGATATGGACTTGAATAAAAATATTACGAATCTATAATAATAGGTGTAGTTTTGCATCCTAGTCAAAATTCAGGAGCTTGTCATAAAAGACATTAAATAATCAATTTAATTTACGATACCTGGTTAAATAATAAAGCTGCTATTTTAAATTGTTTAAAGGGAAAGGCCCATTCTTGGCCATGTTTTGCCCACCAATGTGTTAGTACAAAAAATATACCCATTTTATAACTAAAATATTATTATTGTTATTACTTAAGTATTTGAAATGAAACCTCCGGAATTAAAAGCCGAATTAATCAAGAAACTCAATCGTTTATTGCCCCATCACTTCCGTCGTTGGTAATCCTGTCGAAGTAGGGATGGCACCTTTTACTGAAAATTGCCAAATTGAAAGTTACACTTTTTTATTTTTAAATTTTCACATTTTTCAGTCTGTTTTTTTTTATTATTTTTGCATTCGAGGTTTTTCAGTTATTACCCTTTGGTTTCGGAACTCTAAAAAAGTTCCCATGGTTGCAGTTTTCATTCCTTAAAATTAATTAAATGTGGTTTTAATCATCATTATTTTAAGTAATACAGGGATGTTATACCTTTTTTGAATCCTTGTTATGAGCCCTTTAATTTGATACCCATATTGCAGAAAATGAAAAAGAAGATTGAAAAAAATCACCCTAACTTTAAACAATGAAATCTAGCAGACCCCATTTTTTATGTCACCTATGAGCACTTGGACTAATGAGACAAATCTTGCAGTCGAGTAAAAATTAATCCCTACTTCCCTTGGTCACGGCAGGTTTTTATTTCTTACTTAATGAGTGTAAAAAGACCCTTCAAAAAACCGAAAGGCACTTATTTTCCCCGTCATTGCGATCATTTCTTTGATCTGGACCTGTGACCTATCTGCGGGAAACCTTCTATAGTTAAGGGCCATATATGCCTCAAATGGCTTAGCATGATCCTCCGTTACGCCTATAATACTGCAGCAATAATTTTGAAATAAATATATAGTAAAGTTAAGGATTAATGTTAGGTCTTATGTTTGGCGAAAACACGATTTCATAAAATTTTCTCGATAGAAAAAAAACCCAAAGTTATCTCCAAATCGAACAATAAACCGCTGGTATTCAAAAAGTAATTCAAATTAGATCATGAAACTTTGCATACTAACTGAACTAACTATAAAGCAGGTCTTATGTTTTTTTATTTTTCCAAAAGACGAAAATTTGATTTTATAAAGAATAAAAACCACTCATTTCGCACTATTTGGCCGCAGTGACTGACGTAAGTACCGCTTTGTAGTGCAAGCTGATTAGAACTTTATTCTAACAGTAATTTAAAACGAAGTTTGAACCACCACAAATAGAATTGCTAATTTTAGGGTTAGGAAGGCCTTAAGGAGATATTCGAGGTCGAAGTTATTACTTTCACAAATCTTAATGAGAATATGAAGCTTTACATGCTTTGGAGCTTTAGAAATGCCAAGCAGCTATAGATGAGACAATTGAAGAGAAGTAATTATAAAAGACATATGAATAAATACGGTACATACACAGATACTTGCAAACGCGTCTATCCTCGTAGAACGTCGAGCTCTACTTCGATTTGTATGAAAATGTTGATATTTGACTTCGTGAGAGCGTAAACCTGCGATCTGACATGAGAGGAAAGAGTGTGTCGGCCCCTGCGTTTTTTCTCTCACCACTTACTAACACTTGTGTACCGCAAATACTTGAAATGTTTCCTAATGGAAAAGACATGCTGCGAAGGAGCCACCCTGGATAAATACTTTATTGGGACAAGTGCCCGCCCGTGTTCACTATTGATTACCGTTAATATCGCGAAGATTTTACTTTTTACTGGGAAATGTTTTCAGCGAACAATAGACAGTTTTGGGAATAATAGTAGTAGGTTAGTAAAATGTATTTTTTTTTTGTAGAGGAGCTCGTGGCTAAATAATAACAGCCGCTCGGGTCGATCGTTAGGTGAAGCCGTGCTTGCCTAGGTTGGTCTGTGGATGGGTGACCGCCCATTACATACCGAGTTTTCTCCGTGCCTCTTGGTCCCGGCTGTCATTTGTAGATCTTCGACAGTCGTTAGGTAGTCAGAGGCCCAAAAAGTCTGACAACCAGTCCTTACCAAGGGGTATCGTATTACCGAGTACTAACTGGGTTGTGGAGGTCAGATAGGCAGTCGCTCCATGTAAAATACTGGTATTCAGCTGCATCCGGTAAAACTGGAAGCCGACCCCAACATAGTTGGGAAAAGGCTAGGCAGATGATGTTAGTGTTGGATATATAAACTTATAAGATAGATCATAGACGCTGATGTTTCCATTTCCTGACACTGGTGGCTCTCTTGTTTTCGCTTTGGTTTTATGCAAACGTCATGTAGTTTGTGCGTCTAATAAAATATCGTGTTAATAGAAATCTATCGTGAGTTTTATTGAAATGCTGCCGAAACTCCAATAGGTTATGGGCCCAGGCACATGATAAGTAAATATTTCAATAAAAACTTGAGTTAAGAGCAAGATTACTAAAGGTGTAAAAGTAATGGAGGTCACGAACGCGATGAAAATTGATAATCAAAATAAATTCCAAATCAAATGCGCATTATGAGCAACGGGATTGAACATAGAAAATACCAAGACCCGTGGAAACCAGTTCGCAAGTGCAGTGGGATAAAGATGATGGTATGGCCATGTTCATTTTAACGTCGTCCATGGATTTGAACCAAATATAGAAAACTGCGAGACTGCTAAAGAAGTCATGACCAAATTGGAATCAATTTACGAACAAAATTCGGAGCTGAACAAAATGATGTTGCACGAGAAATTCTTTTAAAATAAGATGTCATCGACCGATAGTATTGCACAGCATATTTCCAAAGTCTAGAACTTACCCTCAAGAGCAAAGAAGTCTGAGAGGAAATCTGAAGAGCAATGTTTACAGTCTGAAAGAAATCTGAGGGGAAATCTCAAGAGCAATGTTTACAGTCTGAAAGAAGTCTGAGGGGAAATCTCAAGAGCAATGTTTACAGTCTGAAAGAAGTCTGAGGGGAAATCTCAAGAGCAATGTTTACAGTCTGAAAGAAGTCTGAGGGGAAATCTCAAGAGCAATGTTTACAGTCTGAAAGAAGTCTGAGGGGAAATCTCAAGAGCAATGTTTACAGTCTGAAAGAAGTCTGAGGGGAAATCTCAAGAGCAATGTTTACAGTCTGAAAGAAGTCTGAGGGGAAATCTCAAGAGCAATGTTTACAGTCTGAAAGAAGTCTGAGGGGAAATCTCAAGAGCAATGTTTACAGTCTGAAAGAAGTCTGAGGGGAAATCTCAAGAGCAATGTTTACAGTCTGAAAGAAGTCTGAGAGGAAATCTCAAGAGCAATGTTTACAGTCTGAAAGAAGTCTGAGGGGAAATCTCAAGAGCAATGTTTACAGTCTGAAAGAAGTCTGAGGGGAAATCTCAAGAGCAATGTTTACAGTCTGAAAGAAGTCTGAGGGGAAATCTCAAGAGCAATGTTTACAGTCTGAAAGAAGTCTGAGGGGAAATCTCAAGAGCAATGTTTACAGTCTGAAAGAAGTCTGAGGGAAAATCTCAAGAGCAATGTTTACAGTCTGAAAGAAGTCTGAGGGGAAATCTCAAGAGCAATGTTTACAGTCTGAAAGAAGTCTGAGGGGAAATCTCAAGAGCAATGTTTACAGTCTGAAAGAAGTCTGAGGGGAAATCTCAAGAGCAATGTTTACAGTCTGAAAGAAGTCTGAGGGGAAATCTCAAGAGCAATGTTTACAGTCTGAAAGAAGTCTGAGAGGAAACCTCAAGAGCAAAGACGTATAAGAGGAAACCTCAAGAGCAAAGAAGTCTGAGAGGAAATCTCAAGGGTAATGTTTACAATCTGAAAGAAATTGAGAGGAAGCCTCAAGAGCAAAGAAGTCTGAGAGGAAATCTCAAGAGCAATGTTTACAGTCTGAAAGAAGTCTGAGGGGAAATCTCAAGAGCAATGTTTACAGTCTGAAAGAAGTCTGAGAGGAAACCTCAAGAGCAAAGACGTATAAGAGGAAACCTCAAGAGCAAAGAAGTCTGAGAGGAAATCTCAAGGGTAATGTTTACAATCTGAAAGAAATTGAGAGGAAGCCTCAAGAGCAAAGAAGTCTGAGAGGAAATCTCAAGAGCAATGTTTACAGTCTGAAAGAAGTCTGAGGGGAAATCTCAAGAGCAATGTTTACAGTCTGAAAGAAGTCTGAGAGGAAACCTCAAGAGCAAAGACGTATAAGAGGAAACCTCAAGAGCAAAGAAGTCTGAGAGGAAATCTCAAGAGTAATGTTTACAATCTGAAAGAAATTGAGAGGAAGCCTCAAGAGCAAAGAAGTCTGAGAGGAAATCTCAAGAACAATGTTTACAGTCTGAAAGAAGTCTAAGAGGAAACCTCAAGAGCAGAAGTCTGAGAGGAAATCTCAAGAGCAATGTTTACAATCTGAAAGAAATCTGAGAGGAAGCCTCAAGAGCAAAGAAGTCTGAGAGGAAATCTCAAGAGCAATGTTTACAGTCTGAAAGAAGTCCGAGAGGAAGTAATGAAGCTAATATAGAATTATGGATTCTTGACAGTGGTGCATCTGCACACATGTCACACAGGCACGATTATTTCTGTGAGTTACTAGATTATGGCCAGAATAGTGGTGATTACTGGTGATACAACTGTAAAGTTGGGAAAAGGAAAGTATTTGTAGTGAATTGTTATGTCTACCTTATAAATTTAAGTGGGAGTGTTGGATATATAAACTTATAAGATAGATCATAGACGCTGATGTTTCCATTTCCTGACACTGGTGGCTCTCTTGTTTTCGCTTTGGTTTTATGCAAACGTCATGTAGTTTGTGCGTCTAATAAAATATCGTGTTAATAGAAATCTATCGTGAGTTTTATTGAAATGCTGCCGAAACTCCAATAGTTAGTAAAATGTATCTGAAATCTCTGCTTTAGCTTTTCTGTAAACAATATTCTGGAGACTGAAAACTATTTGATCAAAATTCACTTAGCTAATATACGTATACTTAAAGTAGTTTTTACAACGGAGTCGGTTATGAATTTCAGCTTAAGGCTAGGATATCTGCTAAAATTAGCAACTCTATTTGTGGTGGTTCAAACTTCGTTTGAAATACTGTTAGAATGAAGTTCTCATTAGCTTGTTCTACAAAGTGGTTGTTACGTCAGTCACTGCGGGCCGAATGAGTGGTTTTTAATTGTAGCCTAATAAATCATTAGATCAAAAAGCCAAGAAAACAGTGACAAATAATTGCATGAAAAAAAAAACTAAAACTTAATGCCGTTTAGGACTAAGTACTTAATTACGAAATTTCAAAGAAAAAATGCTTCACTTTGAATATGTTTTTCACATAGTAATAATAAAGTTTGAATTATTTCAATTGTAAGTACCAATTAAAGTTCGAGTCTAATAAGCAACATATTTTTTTTGCACATTTATATTACATGGAGAAAAACCTCTCGTTAGCAGATGCCCCAGCCTTAAACTAACTAAGTAGGTAGTTCATACATAAGTTATGGCAATATTATAATGTAGGTAGGTACAACTCGACGGCCAATCGATGAAAGCCACTGTCAGTTTCACTATTATGCCACGCCACGTCTAGGAAACATAAATTATTCAATATTGCGCAATTAACTTCTACCATTTAGTCTGTATTGTACCTGACTTCAATAACGCATACTATTATATTAAATACACTCACAGGCCCATAATAATAGTGTCAACTCTGCTACCCTTGCCCGAACCCGTCGCGGTTTAAGAGGGGATAAGTAGGGGCTGCTTGGCAGTCGCTCCATGTAAAATACTGGTATTCAGCTGCATCCGGTTAGACTGGAAGCCGACCCCAACATAGTTGGGAAAAGGCTAGGCAGATGATGATGATGATGAAGTAGGGGCTGCGATTCTCCATTCAAATGTATTCCCCTTTTTAGGGTTCCGTAGTCAACTAGGAACCCTTATAGTTTCGCCTAGAAAGCTGAAATTTGGTACCAATATGTATATCAATCACGCCGACAAAGTGGTAAAATAAAAATTGGAAAAAAATGTTTTATTAGTGTATCCGTGGGAAGTGATTTTTTTTTTATTTCAACCCTAACGTGTGACATATTGTTGGAAAGGTATTTAAAAATTAATAGGGGTTTCCTAAAATCATTTTTTGATAATGTCAATAATTTCGGAAATAATCGCTCCAAAAGTAAAAAACAATGTGTCCCCCCTCTAACTTTTGAACCATAAGTTTAGAAAATATGAAAAAAATCATTTGGCTAATAATCGATTAAAAGCAGTTAGTAGCCATTAATAACAATTATGGATGGTAACCCCGCTGTTAATGTTATTTTAGTGATTGAAAATTTCCTTTCATGGTTTTCAGGCTTGGGACTGTCAGATTAGACTTCATTTTTATCATCTTTCTTTGTAGTAAATAAATGTCCAATTTAAAACTAATCTGGCCCATTTAAAAAATTTCAATCAGTTTAGTTAAGTACATTGATTTTTGAAAATTAGATTTTTTCATCATTTTAGCCGAAAGACGTCCACTGCTGGACATAGGCCTCCCCCAAGTGTCGCCACATTGAGCGGTCGCGTGCGACTCGCATCCAGCGGATTCCCGCAACCTTCACCAGGTCATCGGTCCACCTAGTGGGAGGCCTTCCAACGCAACGTCTTCCGATTCGCGGTCGCCACTCCAGAACTTTTCGGCCCCATCGGCCATTCGTTCTGCGAGCAATGTGCCCTGCCCACTGTCACTTAAGTTTGGCAATTCTTCGGGCTACGTCGGTAACTTTGGTTCTCTTGCGGATGTCTTCATTTCTGATTCGATCGCGCAAGGAAACTCCGAGCATAGCCCTCTCCATTGCCCTTTGGGTGACTTTAAGCCTTCTGATGAGGCCCATTGTGAGCGACCACGTTTCGGTCCCGTATGTAATCACTGGCAACACACACTGGTCATAGACTTTCGTCTTGAGACACTGCGGTAGGTTGGACGAGAAGATACCGCGCAATTTTCCGAACGCTGCCCAACCGAGTCGGATTCGACGATTGACCTCTTTCTCGAAGTTAGACCTACCTAACTGGACCGTTTGTCCCAGGTACACATAATCGTCTACAACTTCGAGTGTAGAGTCTCCGATCTTGATAGGAGTGGGTGTGACATGGGCATTCAACATAACTTTGGTTTTGTCCATGTTCATTTTAAGACCCACTCTTCCGGAAACTCTACTGAGGTCATCGAGCATTGTACTGAGGTCCTCCATGGTCTCAGCCATGACCACTATATCGTCGGCAAACCGAAGGTGAGTGATGTACTCGCCATTGACGTTGATGCCTAGCCTAGCCTTCTCCAGTCCAGAACCTTGAAGACATCCTCCAGTGCAGCGGTGAAAAGTTTCGGAGAAATGACGTCTCCCTGTCTCACACCTCGCTGCAGGAGGATAGTCGATTTGGCACCGTTGGAGAGACTGCAGTACAGCCCAGGTCTCGATCGAATCGAAGGCTTTCTCGTAGTCCACAGAGGGGCAGGTTATACTCTTCAGTTTTCTGTATAACTTGCCGCAGCGTATGTATGTTGTGTGTTGTGGTCCACGGTGCTAAAGCCTTTTCGGAAACCGGCTTGTTCGGGTGGCTGGAAGTCGTCAAAGCTGCGCGCGAGACGATTCGTGATGACTCTAGAAAACAACTTGTAGACATGGCTTAGAAGTGAGATGGGCCTATAATTCTTCAACCGGGCATTGTCACCCTTCTTGAAGAAGAGTACCCGTTTTTCCCTCAAGTATGACGGAATTGAACAGCTTCTGAAGGGCCCGCCTTCAGGAGTTCGGCCGTAATTCCGTCATCATCTGGTCCTTATGCATACATTTTTACGCAATTGACAAAAATTTAAACGAAGTAAGAACCGTCAAAGAAAGCAAAACTAAGAATTCTAACTAATCAGTTTCTAACTTCAAGCAATTAGTAAACTACAGAATTATAGATCGAAAGTATTTTAAATATTTACTTTGACTCAAGTATTCAATTTGTCTTGTTTAATTGAGTAAAAGAAAGACATGGGTTTGTAGTGTTTCAGTTATTGTTAAAATACACACTCGACACATAACATGCATCGCATCATGCATAACTTCATTTAAAATAACACTAAAAGCTCTATCCATATGTGGGCAGACAATAGTGCTTGTGAGTGTAGCTTGTAGATTAGTTTCGGTCTGTACGTAAATGAAATAAAAGTAAACTTATTACTTAGTAGAAATAAAATCGATTCGGTGTTTTCAGGGTTCCGTACATCATCATCTGCCTAGCCTTTTCCCAACTATTTTGGGGTCAGCTTCCAGTATTACCGGATGCAGCTGAGTACCAGTATTTTACATGGAGCGACTGCCTATCTGACCTCCACAACTAAAAACAGGGGGAACAGGGTTCCGTACAAAAAATGAAAAAAACGGAACCCTTATAGGATCAGTCGTGCGTCTGTCTGTCCGTCCGTCTGTCACAGTTCATTTGCCCCGAATCTACTGGACCAAATCAGGTGAAATATGGTAATCCTACTTATGACCCAAACACAGATAAAATAATATTTCTTTTTAAATAAGGGTCATTTTCAGGGGACAAATTAGGAAAAAAAAAAAATGCGCAAACCTTACTATGTCATACTCATAATATCAAATGAAAGGGCTCGTTACGAGGATCTCAAATGTATTTTTATTATTATTGTAAAATAAAGAGTTTTGATTTTATTTATGAAAGAAGACGAAAATTGACCATTCCCCCTTCCTGATCTATGAAACTACTGAGCCTAAAATTTTGAAAAAAAATCTAAATATAGTTCATTGCTTGTAGATGACAGGAAAACCTATAAGAATACTATCAATTGGAAATAACGTGGTACACTCAATATAAGACTGGCATTGTGCGAACAATATCCACGCGAGTTCAACTCGCACTTGTAGACCATACCTCGAAACTTCCTAGTTACGGAGATATTGGGGTCAAAGTTCCAACTCTTTAACAATTTTTTTTTTTAATACAGTCATGTTTTTTACATTACTAATTGTTACTTATTGGCTGTGGTACCGGCCTACAATAGACCACCCCTGTCCTCCCGTGGGTGTCGTAAGAGCCGACTAAGGGATGGTGTAGAGGTGGTTGTAACTATCACCCTACATCCACCTATACCCGTGTGAGTATTCTAACTAGTAACTTCACACCGCACTAGGCCATCTTTGGGCACGGAAAAGTGTTTCCTAGAGGTCTGGATGGAACAGTCGGCATCAGTGCAGGATGGCGACTCAGGGCGGTGGCGGATGAACGTCACGCACGTCAACGGCGGTGTCCAAAGACCCAGTCAGGCGGTCTACTGCGCACCCACCAACCCGCATTAGACAAGCGTGGTGGGTTAATTTTGTTTGTCTAAATCCCTTCCCAAAATGAACGACACAATTATAGGGATAAGTGGAAGGAGGGAAGGGAGGCCTTTGCCCTGTGGGACACAAATGGCTGATTTCAATCATGTTTTTAATGTTATAATTTTACTCCATGAAAAACTCCATACAATTTTACTCCAAAAAATCGGTAAAACTCAACGCATTCAACACATTGTGCTGATTAGTAAACAGGTTTACTAATCAGCACAATGTGTTGAATGCGTTGAGTTTTACCGATTTTTCACCCCAAAAAAAAGTAGTTTCCCAGCAATAGTTTTTACGCAGAGTTATTCAGTTTGTTGTTCAAAATGCTTGGTTGACGACGGCTTCGTGAAGGGTCTGTTTACACCCTTTATAATGTCCAGTTTCTGATTTGAGTGAGTATATTTAATTCGAGAACTTATTCAACTCTTAGCCCGCGAAATTAAAAATTTCTTACGTTTTTTGCAATTTGCAGGCCAGTGCTAGGTCGTATGTTGATTAAAATATTATTCGCGGCTGTAAGACGTATGTAGTTACAGAATTATAAACATCAAAATCTATACTAATATTATAAAGAGGTAACATTTGTTTGTAAGTTTGTATGTAGAGGGTAATCTCCAGAAGTAATGAACCAATTTTAAAAATTGTTTCACTGGTAGACAGCTACATTATTCGTGACTGCTATAGGCTATATTTTATTCCCGTACTCCCACGGGAACGGGAACTACGCGGGTGAAACCGCGGGACGTCAGCTAGTTATCAATACAACCCTCCAAGTTCATGTAACTCGATTGAATGACTTTTCATGAAAAAGTCATTACGTTGAAGAAAACACCATAAGGTGAATGATCACCTTATGGTGTTTTCTTCAACGTAATGAAGCATTCTAAATGCAAAATTATAAACTTAATTAAGTCTTTAACTTCAATTAGGTACTCCATTAATAAACCCGCAACAAAAAAACTCACCATCTTTCTTCATATTGACGCGTAGGCACTTGGAAAAGCGGCACGCCTGACATTGGTTCCGTCGCGTTACGTCCACCACACACCGGCCATTTTCTTTACACACGTAGTCTAAATTACTGAGAACGGAAAATAATACGTTACACGGTAAATTAGTCCATAGTCTAGCCAATTCAGCGTACACAACAATTGAGCGTAAATAAGCACCTTATAGTTTAACGCTTGCAATGGTTGTCTATTATCGTTTAAATAGTTAATGCGTGATAGGTGTTACGTTTCCATTTATTGTTTGTATTGTTTTCCTTTATTTTTAGGAACAAGCCCGTGCCCTATGGGGTTAATGTCGAACTTCATGTAAATTTTCACTTGTGTGTGTATAGTGTGAGTTTTCAAAATCTAGCTAACAGCTGGTGAAAGAAACTCTTATATTTTTTAAGAGCTTTGTATGTCCCACTGCCACTACTGGGCAAAGGCCTTCCGCATATCCTTCCAGGTACTCTTCTCCTGCGCCACCTCGAACTAGCCCTCGTGATGCACGTCTAAATCATCAAGGCTCAAATGGAATTGGGCGGGACACGTGAGCCGCATGCACGACGACCGATGGGCTAAGGTCTCAACACGATGGGTGCCTGAGGATGGACGGCGCCGCCGAGGCCGGCCTAGAAAGAGGTGGCGAGATGATTTAGACGTGCATATTAATATAATTTAAGTACTTTTAAAGTTTATTATATTTTTATTCCTCGAGTGTACCTAAGTGACGATGAGTCACGAAACTGGCAAATTATGGAAACTGTCGAGTTAACGGAACTGTCGAATTCACACAACTGTCCAATCAGCGAAAGTGACGAATCAACGAAACTGTCGAATTTAATAAAATGACGGGTGAGGGAAACTGACCAGTGTTATGCGGACTCTACGAAATAATTTAAACTAAAAACTTGATCAGACTTTCAGAAACCTACTACACTACTACTACAACAGCCCATAACGTCCACTGCTGGACATACGCCTCTCCCATGATGGGCGGATATTGCCGTAATCTCCACGCTTGGCATTGCGGATTGGAGATCGCAGTGATGAAAGACTAACAGAAAACGCTGCTGCCCATTCTCTGGTCTACGGAGGCGCAAGGTGTTCTGCCTCAGACATTAGTCGCCTTATACGACACCCGTCAGTGTAATGGGTTGGTTCTATTCTACTCTGCCGGATACCACACGGCTGAAACCTAGTTGTTATTAATAGTGATTACCGTCTTATGCTCCTCTTGAAGAATCCCCTGCAGCCGTCGCACGAGGCCACACCGTAGTGTTTCCCTGAAGCTTTGTCTCCGCACACGCGACACAAAGTTTCTGGCTTTGCCTCCATACTTCGGTAGTTCTGTATACATGCAGTAAAGCAAAAAAAATCATTAAAAATTAACTACGCCATTTAAATATCTCAGTTTAGATGTGTGATTATTTCTCTCGGGAGTGATAATTATCACAATTTTGAGTGTTGTTTTTGAGTGTTTGACTCTTCAAACATAGGTAAATATATTTCCGTAAGAATTCTCTGCCTATCGTCAAAGACCAGAATTTGAAAAAAAAACCGGCTAAGTGCGAGTTGGATTCGGGCACCTAGGGTTCCGTATAAACTTGTAGGTATTTGGTATTGAACTACATATTTACGGTTTTCAGATTTTATCCTTTACATGACAGTGCTCTAAGACATTGCGTCTTGCTAAATTTCATGATTCTAGGTCAACGGGAAGAACCCTTGAGAGTGTCGAAATATACGTTTTTTGCGACATAAACACCCGTAGCTTTTTTACGTTACTCAGAAGGTTGACTTTCTCACAGCTTTAAGAGGCCGTAGACTTGAGTATATGGTTTTAATTTTAACTAGATACCTCCACGCGTTTCCGAGATAAAGGGTCTTGACAGACAGACGGACAACAAAGTGATCCTATAAGGGTTCCGTTTTTCTTTTTGAGGTACGGAACCCTAAAAATGCGGTCATACAATACAGACAAACACGAAAAGGGGTTTCTAGTGTAAGTATCAGGCCCGGACTGGGACCCGAAATCGGCCCGGGCATTTTAGAGACGTTCGGTCCTCCACTCTCAAGAGAAGGGAAAACTACTAATGTAAATTTTGACTGCTTTTTTTTCTGGCTGCGACGCCTGCGACTTTGATAAAGAAGATACTTGAAACTAAAAGAACAGCAAGGGCATCGCCAGTTTTTTAGAAAGATCTCAGAGAGAGAAAGGTGCGAGTAAAAGCAGATTTACAGTAGGTAAGGGTTTAGTTCACTAGTAACAGATGCAGTTGAAGTTTTTCTAACAATCTAAAATAATTGGTTAAATATAGGTAGAAGTTACAAATGAAGAGTTTTTTAAAACGTTTAAAATTGAGCTCTCCACTTCAGAGAAGTCAGCTATTGTTTAGTCCCTTTTATTCAGAAATAGATGTTACTTAATGCACTTAGGAAGACAATTTTAAAAACAAAAGAAGTAAGGCTCCAAGAGCGAGCGAAGCGAGCTCAGAAATTTTAACACCCTACCCAAACCCACCCTGTCAAAAGGACTCGATTTTAGTGTTTGGAGTGACTGGAACAATGTATTTGGTGACACTGCTTGTAACTACGATTATAAAAAGAGAAAATAAAATCCTACTCTGCTTGCCACATTGTTAATCAAATAATAATCGACTGTTAAATTGCAGCAATTCTTCTTTAACCTACTTTAAAGAAGAATTTTGTTTGTAATGCCGCTACAAACTAGTTTTGGAGATTATCACGTAAGATAAAAGTATATAATAGGCGTTATGCTTCTATCAGCATTCTGAGGTGTACACCTACGACATGCGACACAATCAATAAACGAGGATGACTTTCAAAATGTATTTAAAAAGTACTCAAAAATATCAATGGCTTCTTACTAAAAATATGCAGGATGTATCTCATTTTATAACACAATAACGTAATCAAATCATCTGTAAACCCAATATGCACCCTTGTGAGGACATTGTAAAGTTTGAAAGAATACCGCTACGTCACCGGCGGCAGGCATTAATAATCGATTGATTATTCAAATAGGAAGGCCAGCGGTGCGACATCATACGACAAAATATAAAAAATAACTCTTCGGTTGTCAGCATAGATAAATGGGCTTTTGATAGAGGTTTTGTCGTATTCCCGCATCGTCGTATCGCGTACGTTAGCGTCATGTCATGTCGCGTGACACATTGCGTTGTTATATATTGATGATGATGATGAATACTTACATAACGTATATGCTGGATTTAACATAACACACTACACAGGTATTTATCTATTAATGTTGTTATAGAGACTGAGCTTCTACGTTTTGGGCTTAACAATCTGATTTTTCATATTGAATTTACAGTCTGTTTGACAGGATATTTATTTACTTCTTTCTTCACCAACATCATCACAGGATCATCATCATTACAGGATTTCCCAAGGCGATAGAGTGTTGATAACTAAGTAAAAAGAGAAAAATAAAACAAATTATTGTAGGTAAGTAACCTACCTTTAAGCTATATGGTTATTCTTGCGAAATTATTCACGGAAAATGAAAAAATATATCAGTCCTCTCGGATGAAGTTACTTCGTTTCGTGTATCTACGTTGTATCATGCAAGGCAAACATTTTTATTATTTACTCCCGCTAGGTATCAGGGAGACCTAGCGGTTTATTATTTAATCCATGCATTGACTTTGTAAAAGATCACAGGCTAAACTTTAATTCCAATGTTTTACCAAAACGTTTTGAGATACACTTACGACACGTCAGATAATAGTTTTTTAACACATTTAGTAATAAGTACGTCTAGTTCCAAAGTCCCCGGTAACTGCTAGGAACATGATAACATGTGCCGGTTCTCACGGCGTGGGGCGTTGTCATTCTTTGGGGAACCGACTCATTAGGGTCAGTGCAGACAGAGCAACAAGATGCTCGAGTTTTGATTGATTTATTGAACATGAAATAGAGTTTAAAATAGCGTGCTAGATATTCTGTGCAACATTTGTGTTCGCATTTGTCCATTAAAGTCACGCGAGCTGTCAGATGTCGCGAGCATGGCTTGATTATGCGCGCCTTGACTACTCGTGGTGCCAGAGTGGTCCGAAACATTTTAGAGAATGTGTGAAACCTTGGTCAGATTACCTACGTTCTTAATAAATTATAACAAATCACTCAACTACAAAGTGGCACTACAATTTACTATACACCAAAACTGACCTACGATTTCTGGAACATTCGTTTAATTTTCGTCATTTTTTGAAAATAGATTTTTAATACCTATTTTGCCCGAAGCAACTACCAACCAAACTTAGGAAATATTTTTTGTTTTGCCTACTTAATTTTAGTTCCGAAAGCGGGAGTGAAAAATTTAGGTATGGAGAGCCTTTTAACTGAGCATGATGTCCATTGCCCAGCGTACCTACTGAAATAGGTCTCAAAACTCGAACAAAATAGGTAGGTATAGCTGCATACCTTGCGGCAACTCTGCAAGGGGTTTACGTGACACGACGATTGCCGCTTTCCGCTCGAATTACTGACCCAAACTCAATTGTCAAATCGCTAGTTGCTATACCTTCTATTGGAAAAACACTGACATGTTTTAGTAATTGTGGCGTGACGTACAGGTCACAATTACACCGTATGTGCGGCGAAAATGACAGGGGCTCAGTTCAATAATTATCCTTGAATTATAAACGCTACATGTTTTGATTGCAGGCCTCCCCCTAGGTACTAATTGCTATCCAAGCGGTTAACTTTTGGCTTTCGACTTTTGTAAGTAGGTATCTAATAGGTAGGTACCGAGTAGGTTGATTCTATCTTAAAACAGGGCCATTGTCAAGGCAGTTTGTTCTAGATGTTTTACTTCAATCTTCAATGCAAATATTTTGATGGTGGAGTTTGTATTTTAGCGTAGAGTCAAAGACAGAATTTAAGACTTTGTGTGAAGTACCTTGAGGAATAGGTACCTAACAATAAATTTATCTAAGGAATGCAAAATAGAAAATCGGAATCATTAGATGCTTACAAGCATATTGTAAAGAGCAACATGCTATGATACTAGATAGACACTGACTGATATAGATAGATTAAGTAGGTAGGTACCTACCTACGTATAGGTTGATAGTAGGTACCGTAAGAGGGTTTTGTCAGTTTTGTCTCAAATAGCCGCTGGTATTTTCATCTAAAATGATTAGAACGTAGGTAGGTACTTACTTGAGATTACCTACGTTGTTATTTCTAAATTGAGTAAGTAGTTAGGTACTTACCTACTTTTTGAATTCTAACATTTCTGATGATTCATTCACTGTAGCCATAATATTCAAGATTTGTAGGCACGTTATTTGTGTAATATTGAATACCTACTTAAATAGATATAAGTAGGTATACCTATTGCTAAGCTAAATTAAAATTTAAATTCTAAATTCAGAAACTGAAAGTACGTGAAGTCCGCTGTAGGTACCTACAGTAAGGCCTGAATTCCTGTCGCGCTGACGTCACTCGCGCACGGACGGTCGCGTACGTCAGTGAGAATAACAGTAGCAAATACTCACCACTGACGTCAGCGTTGCAGTATGGTATGGTGCTACAATGTATAGGTATTCGTACGCGCGACCGACGCACGCGACCGACGTCAGCGCGACAGGAATTCAGACGCGGCGCGTTGTGTGGCGCGGCCCGCTTTTAATTCAAACGTATGACGATTTGAGAGCGTTTATACGGAGAAGAGATAACGCGCTTAAAATCCGCGGCGGAGCACGCGACTTCATACGCGCAATATAAAAATTATGGCATATGACACCGCCTCTCCGTAAACGGAAAAACGCGCAACGCACCGCCCGACACAACGCGTCTCCGTAAATGAACACTAAGATTCCATAGAGCTTACTCTTCCTTAGGATCATCTCTGCTCTGATCTCTCTGCTTAGGATGCTAATCCTATTGCGTGAAACATCAATGTGCCTCTGTTCGGCTTGATTTTCTGTAATCTACCTACCCTCTACCTAATATAAAATTACATCTGCACTGCACTGCTACCAACGCGAAGCGAAGTCAAAAATTTAATTATTCTACAAAATAAAACCAACGCATCCAAAATTAAAAAAGCCACCTCTAATTTAAGGCCAACCGCAGTCAGTAATGGAGAAGCAGCACATATTGCTGGAATTATGAAGTGATGTAATTATCCGCACCCCACGTTTAGTTGCGTCAACTTGTGACTCGTGTGCCGTGTTGGTGTCAGATGGACCCTCGACATTTGCACCGACTGACCTGCGATGTGGCCGTGTGGCCCACAAGGGGGCCGAGTCACTGACCCGTTGCATCTAGCAGGTAAAGGTAATCAAAGGTTACTCTGATTCAGAAAGCTCGGATAGAAGAAGTGTTGGTGCATCTTTTTTGTAGTGAAAAATCACGTTTTACGGTAGGACGCTCAATGTAACGAACTGAAAACATTGTGCTGATAGATGGATTGAATAGTACGGGGGTCGTGGAGGTGTTTAAAGTTTTAATATTAAAAACATGTACTTATTTAAAAAAAACTTGTGAAAAGTTGGATATTTTCGTAACTATGGGCCGTGGATCCGGTATGGTGTAAATAAAAAAAAATATCGCAATGACAGGGAGAACAAATATCTTACAGCTTCGATAATGGTCTTGTTACACCCTTACTAAAAGCTTTCTTTCGCAGATTCAGGGGTATATGATCGAATTAGCGAAGTGAGTACGTAAGCACTAACAATTTCTACAAAAAACAAATCAATAGGTACTAATTCCTAGACCCTTTGGATTCCCAAATCATTCAGAAGCTTTCCAATTGTTACATAGGCTGTATTACTTTCTTAAAAATAAAAAGCTCATGTAAAACTTTCATACTTAGCATGCTATTTACATAGGGTAATTTCGTTACTATTAGGTAGGTAGAGTAGTAGGGGTACCTACCAACAACTCTGTAGAAGCAACTCTGTTTGCCTTCAAGCAGTCGAATTTATTTACTCTTTGAATTTGTTTTTTTTTCGTAGGAACGAACTATCAATGAATGAATCAAACAAATAGGTAGTTGGTTAGCGACACCATTTAAAAGTACTAACGAGTTCACACATAATGTTGTGAGATGGAAGCCTATGCCCGCGGCTGCGCTCGCGTGGAGTTCGATAATTGTCCGGCGGCATCGTATTACCGTGATAAAAATTATGCTATTTGTGTACTATAAACTATCTGTGTGAAAAAACAATGTTCAGGAATCCTTGCGTGAGAGAGTAATAAACATCCATACATCCTCAAAACATTTCGCATTCCAATGAGTCAGATTTAGAGGCATTCTGGAATAACCGCATAGTTCCCTACCATATTGCTTGCCGAGTCCGTAAGCTAAAGAAGTAATAAGCTGCCCTAATGATCATTCAACGGTACTTATATAACGGTCCAAAAGATCGATAACTAGCAAAAAGTTCCGGAAATGGCTATCATTTCGTGCGACTAGAACATTTTGGAGACAAAACCGTGGGTCCATCAGTGTCCCTACAGTACCTTGGATTCAATAGGTAATTTTTACACACATACCTAAACTCACGTTTTTTTTTGTCATGTAGATAGGCAGAAACTTCAGAACCCCACCAGCTACGATATAGCCTTACAAGATACAATCTTCAAGAAAAAATATTTGCATCGGAAATTATTGTCTCTTCGGAAACACGAAAACTCGATGATGAGATCTAACAAAGAGTTGTTACAACCATGAAGAACTAGCCTACTATTAAATAAACTTTTAATTGGGTTTTTTTTTGTGAAAATTTTGTGCCAGTTTTATGGAATTCTTGTTATTCACAGCAATAAATTAGTAAGTATATACATAGAAGGGTTCAGTCATAAACTAAAAAAAAAAAAAAAAATTACATTATCTGCTGTCAAGTCTTGCCAAGAAACCATGTTACGGGGCCGTCTCCACGAGCGAGAGAATCGCGGCGATATGATCGTCGTGCCACGTAAGTATTTCTATACTCTCTTAGCCGTCTCCACGAGCGAGAGAATCGCTTTTTTCTGTTCAGGCATGGTTCAGGCACTATACAGAGTTAGTTTTCATTGACCAGCCAAAATTTAAAATTAAGATCTAGGTATCAAACCAAAAGTGCATTTTAAATATTATTGTCGAAAAATATAAAATAAAATAATAGCATTCATTTGAAAATGTCCTAAAAAAATCCTAAATCATAAACCTCGTGGGAATTAATGAACTTGTGTGCGTGCATGCACAAATTTTTGTGTGTGCTAACTACTACCCATAGACTTACAGCCTTATTCATAAAAAAATCCTTAATTGAGGTTTGATTGGTCTGTTAGCTAGCAGACTCATTAGGCTTGTTAGACGGTTGTCAAAAAGTATGATTCATAAACGCTTGCTAGCAGTCTGCTAGTTAATGACCTGCTGATAGACGGATTAGACGCGTTATGTTGGCCATCTTGACAAATCAACAGACAAAAAAGTTCCGTAGCAGCATAATTCCGTAGTAACATAATATAAAAGTTCTTGTAGTTCGTTGTAACTTTGATCGATGTTTTAATAATAGTGTATTTTTTTAATTAAGTTAAAACCAGTTTACGGTGGAAGTTTACATGGTAATGTACATCATATTTTTTTTTTAGTTTTATCATTCTACTATTTTAGAAGTTACAGGGGACACATTTCACCACTTTGGAAGTGTCTCTCGCGCAAACTATTCAGTTTAGAAAAAAAATGTATCAGAAACCTCAATATCATTTTTGAAGACCTATCCATAGATACCCCACACGTATGGGTTTGATGAAAACAATTTTTGAGTTTCACTTTTAAGTATGGAAACCCCCAAAATGTATTGTTTTTTTTTTATATTTGTCAGAATACATCTACTTACCAAATAGTTTTGAAAACAGTGGCTGTGACATACGGACGGACAGACAGACATACATGACGAATCCATAAGAGTTCCGTTTTTTGCCATTTGGCTACGGAACCCTAAAAATGGCCTCATCGACAATTAAAAAAAATTTACAGCAATGACAGCAAATTAGCGGGAAAACACAATTTTTTACAAATACACACGAGAAAAAAGAAAATAAATAAAACAGAAATGATAAACCAATAAGAAAAGATAAAAATTTGATGATACAACCCCAAGATCAACTTTTAAAAAAAGCGAGATGTTTGTTTTCCCGCCATTTCCGATCCGCATGTTTATATTGTACCTAAGTGCAAAAAGCCGTAACTATGTTCATCATCCTAATTTTTTTTTTTTCATATTTATTGTTAGTACACGTATCATCTTAAATACCTAATTAAGAGGATTTTTAAATACAAATTCCAAATATAATTTTTCCTGTTTTTTTTTAATCTGCGTAACCCTCCTTTCACTAAAATTATCATCGGTATGGTTTTTTGCTCTTGTCAAAGTCAGCTGTTCAAATTTGCGGCCGCCATTTTGTGACTTAGCAGAGAGATAAAGGAGGGTCAACAGTCTTCTAACTTTAGCAGAGCCTTGATGGACTGATTAGCGTTAGCAGACGTTTATGAATAATGTTTTTTAGCATCGGGCCATCAAGGAGCCTTCAAGGAGGCTCTAACTTTTTATGAATAAGGCTGTTAGTATATACATATTGATATACATGCTACTACCTATCTAGGTCAGCGGTCGGCAACCTTTTGGCAGGCATGGGTGGCAAAATAAACTAAAGGCGGCCGCACTTGTGATATTAAGCCCAATATACCTAAGTACAATAAATGGGTCATATCCCATAGAAAAAATGAAAAGCACCTGGCATCGTGCCCGACAGAGTGAGTTCAGTGAGATGCATAGTTGACGCGCGTAAAAAAATATGATTATAATAAAAGGCCTTTGGAAAATCGAGTTTTATGAAAAAACCACCGCATAAATCAATTACAAATAAAAATTTATTGAATTCTTCGATAATTGTGCTTTGTCGGTACAGACTTTGTTTTGGAAATTTAACACTTCTTTTATTACTAATTTACGCCCAAAGTTGCGTTAAAATTGGCAATAAAAACGAATCTTGGTAGCTCGTAACTTTTTAAAGGCTTTTTATTTTACTCTATTCTGTTTCCGCACAGACTAAATTAATAATGAGACAAAACGATACCATGTTTAAACTTTGGATGTACAGTATCAAAAAGTGGAGTAATTCCCTCCCGAAATTTCTATGGAAAAAATGTCGACTATTGTCACCTTAAGGCTGGATCCACACTATACGGTCGATTGCGGTTCATTCATGCATTTATTTTGATAATTATAACTTATTTAAAAAAACATTCACGGGCCGCAAGTAAGACGTCCGCGGGCCGCGTGTTGCCGACCGCTGATCTAGGTTGTTGAACTGAATTGTGCTGTTGCAATATCCACACGTTCGCTTTTTAGTGGTGGACAGGAATTAAATTGTATTTAAAAATATTGTTGTTTTTTTCATTATATCGAAAATATTATCGATTCTAAACCATCTCTGAAAATTTGGCGTGTCATTGAAAACTAACCCTGTTTATGTTAACTTTCTTTATACCTACAAGTTTTCAAAAAAGAAATAATTTTAAAAATAAATTCGTATGTTTACAGGCCGAATGAGCTGGTAGAATTTAACGCACTAACCAAACTAAAAGGTGGTTTTAAGCTCACTCTCTCAAAACTCGATTTGCTAATAACTTTCAATTCATGTTTAGACTCATTATCTGTGTAGCCTTTTCCCAACTACCTTGGGGTCGACTTCCAGTCTAACCCGGATGCAGCTGAATGCCAGTATTTTTTTACATGGAGCGACTGCCTATCTGACCTCCACAACCCAGTTAATTTAATATGTATTTAGACTATCAGATAAAAATAATAGTAGCTACTACTTCAGGGAAGATACGTGAATCCTAATTGGACCGTGTCGTTAAAGAAAGAAATAAAGAAAAGTATTTATTGACTCACACATGATAAACAGAAACAAAAAGATACAATAGAATTTACAAAATTATATAAAAAAGTAAACAAGAGGAAAAAAAAAAACAATCCTAATGGTCCTGTGCAAGGCCAAAAGGCTCCTATCTCAGCAAATTGCTGTGACATTTAACCGAACCGAACCGTTAACCGAAATGAACAAAATAATGAATAGAATAATAATAATATTACGTACCTAGTAATAAAATAATAAGTAACTAGTAAACATATACAGGGTGTAAACAACCTCATCACGAAGCCGTCAACCAAGCATTCTGTACATCAAACTAATTAACTCTGTGCAAAAATTATTGCTGGGAAAGGACTTTTTTTTGTGTTGAAAAATCATGCTTTGTGGTAGAACTCAATGTAATGCCCTCAAAACATTCTGCTGATGGATGGATTGAATAGTACGGGGGTCGTGGAGGTGTTTAAAGTAAAAATGTTACATTAAAAACTTGTATTTAGAAAAAACTTGTCTAAAAGATGGAACTTTGACCCTCAATGTCTCCGTAACTAGAAGGTTCCCAGGTATGGTGTAGAACAAAAAAATGATCGCGATGACGAGGAGAACAAGTGCCTTTCGGCTTCGTTAAGAGGTGTTTTACACCCTTTATACTTTGTAGTACCTAAACATATTATATTGTAGCTGTTTTTTGTTCCTTAATTAATAGTTACCAACCTAAGTTCTAATTTGCAACTAAAATACCAGCTGAGGTAGGAATTTGTTATGTAGGAAAATAAATTAATAGCCGAATCTATCTAAACTATCAAACACAAGTCGTTGTATAAGCTACATTTTCAGTGTATGAAGTGTGTGTTCTTAACAAGGAGATGGGCGGTCCATAAGAATGACTAACTAATTACTTGATTAAATTAATAAGAACCGTTGACTTATCTACTTCACAGAAAAGGTTAAAGCTTTAGCAAATGTCTTGCATAATTATGTGTGGAAGAAGAAGCTGAGCTGTGGCGATTCCAAAGAAAAGAAAAACAGGACGATGACTATCAAAATTGCATGGCTATTAATTGGGTTCATAATGTTTATACTGTACTTAGCCATATAATAATCTATTTCAAATAAAAGCTAAATCTTCGGAAATAAACACTGATTTTTATTGACAAGGAAAAGTACTGTTGTCTTGTCAGCGGCTTAGTCGCCTCGTGGATGGCATGTATCATCAAGGAGTCATTTGGAAAATCACATACTTATTTAACTAGGTAGGTACTTAATTACACGGTACACAGATAGCATGATAGCATTTTTATATAACAGTAAGAAAAAAATTACGTGACATGTTTTAGACGGAACTAAAATAAAGAACGGTTTTGCCTCCAGTGGATATTCATCAATCATAATTAAACAGTAAAATGTTTTTTTTTTATCACAGATGACCTCAAACTGTACTCAAATAAATTATTGGAAAATAATCCATGTTAGTGGGTTACTTTTTTCTAATGATAATAAAATAAGGGCGTACAAAAAAACACATATTCTTTCGGTAAAATAAATATAGGTAGGTACTCACGTTTCTGATGTCTTCAGTTCCGTGGCGAAAGCTCAACAATCAAACGCCGCCAGATGATTATGTCCTCTGTTATAAAATTGTTCAGTCTGGGGTGGCATTAAGTAGTGGGTGGTTGGATATGTGGGCGGAGCCACCTTTCATCCCCTAGCTACAATCAACTGGATTGGTCGCAGCTTAGGAGGGCGTGACACTTTAGTGCTTTGTTCCTTTCATTATTTATGCTGAATTATGCTTGAACAAGTGCAGTCACCTCGATCTTCATAAAGCGTTTGTCAATCAGTCTCTTATGCTTAGTTCAGGATTCAGTCTTCCATTGTCGAACATAAGTAAGACACTGAACGTATTAGTATTTATGAACGCAAAAGTTTCAATTTAAAAACTTTCAAGTTCGTGTACAATATTTTTATTTCAAAGAGTATCCATGGAGTTTGTTCCCGTTCTTATAGAGATTTAAGCTTTGGAATGGGCAACTACCACATATTTTATTTTTGACAGTTCTTAAGTGCCTGTAACTGGTCTATTTGAAATAAATGGTTGGAGTTTCTTCTGTGCAAGGTGGGTCTCGAACAGCCTAGCGCTGTTGAGTTTAGTTTGGTTGTGGCTGCTGCAATAAACTGAGCAAATGACCAAATACGGTGGAAGATAATTATTGTAATAATACCTTCGCGCCCATGGAGTTCGGTACCTAATCGTCCCCCCTTGGGACTCGATTGGGATAAAAACTATCCTATATTAACATCCAGGTTATGGAGTGTCATGTGTGCCATACATCCAAATCCATTCAGTAGTTTTTGCGTGAAACATGCTCAAAAACTTTTGCATTTATAATAGTAGTCAATAAAACGGGGCTATTTGGGTTTTGGGGGCTATTTGGGATGTCCTAGAATTTCGAACAAAAATATCGATAACTGTCGGTTGGTGTTTATTAGAAGTTAGTTTACAATGTCTAGAAGCACTTTGAATGGCTAATACTGAAAAAATCCTGATGGAAATACCCAATAACATTTTGGTTTATATGGGACCAAGTTGCCCCCTAAAACCCAAATAGCCCCGTTTTACGGTATCTTAGTATGGAAACTGTACACACTTTTTTCGTTTTACGTACCTAGATTATTTACGACTTCGCAGCTCCCTACAAATATATTATTCTATAAGCGACGGTTATAGGTAAGTAAATAGCTAGTTGCTATCTGACTGAGGTCGTTCAGTAGACACTTGTGTAACTACACTTACACTATCACTTACGGGCTACGGGATATCTTCCGTGATAATCCATTATAGTTAGGGAGCTGGTCAGCAAAATATCTACTTACTTATATGATTTGCTCCTGTGGCCGACTTTATTAATAGCGATAATTGTACCATGGCGCTATCTTTTTCAGCTGGTGTTTTTGCGTATGTACCCCGTATGGAGCCGTTCAGCCCATGCAAAGTTAGTGGATACAGCTCTGAATGAAACGTGCCCGAACCGACCCCGGTACAGATGGTGTACCCACTGGCAGGAATAGCGCCACCAGAAGTTCGCAGGACAGTGGCAAGCTCTAGCGAAAGAGTCAAAATGGTTTCAGATACACGTCACCCTTTACATCTGAATACCCTCGTGTCACAAAGGCTGAAAAGCCGAAACTGCTTTCTGAAGTGTGTCACCCCTCTCAGTGGCGAGCGCTCCAAAGATGTGGCGCAGTAATGCATCCTTACCAATCCCATTCGTTCCACCTGCTGAAAATCTCCCACCTGGACATGAGTTGCCATGGCTGACCTGGAAGTCTTTAAATAGACTCCGGACCCAGGTTGGCCGAAGCAAGGAAAACCTGTTTAGGTGGAGATTCATTAATGACTCTTCCCTGGAGTGTAAATGTAGTGCTGTTCCACAAACGATGGGGCACTTATTATCGTGTCCTGCGTGTCCTGTTGTTTGCTCACTACAGGAACTGATAAGTAGACGCAACCGAAAGCGCCAAACTAGTGGCTCAGTTCTGGACCGACTCAATTTAGATTGCCATCGACACGCTAAGAAGAAAATTGTACCATCAGCAATATTAAGGACCGCGTCTGCCACCATGATAGCGCTGCGTTGACAATGAGAGGTTTTCCTTTTGAGGTTTTAAAAAAAAAACTTAGTTTCCAAGAACTCTATAGATGGCGTTGAACTAACTATGCCAAAGCCAAAACGCTTGAAAAAAAAACATTGTGTCACATCACATACTCTCGTTGACTGACACTTTCATTTGCTTAACCTTCCGAATAAAACCAACATTTCTCGCGCTTTGTTAAAATCAGTTTTTTTAGGTTCCGTTCCTTGCATTATCATACTTACTCCTAGCGCCATCTATCCAGCGACTAGGGAAGAGCTGAAAAGAAAATCCCTCATTGACAGCGCCTAAAGAATGTTTAAAAATAAACTGGTGTACTATATTATTTGCTCGTATCTGCCTCTAATGCTGATAGTTAGGTTAGGTTGTCTACCTCATAGATTTTCTTCGTTTTCAAAATGGTACTGACCATTACTCAGAGGAAGTCACGAGCATATTACTTACCTATAATTTTGAACCGATTTTTTTTGAAGCTCGTTAACTAAAAAACACAGTTCATCAAAAAATCGATTCGCATTGATCCGAACTTTAATCTGTATCAATACGAACTTTTTGGCACCCCGCCTGGGATAGTTCAGGTTTTCTTGACAAAAATAACGGGTGTTTTTTTAGCGACAGAGAACTTTAATTTTAAATAAAATGCAGAAAAACATTTTGGATGATAAATGCATGAATATGGTTTCAGTGATGTGAGAATGCGTTGAATGTTGGCTTCCAAGTGCTCATTGTTTCTAATTTCGTCAAAGGTTTAAAACGAGAATGGTCAGATCTTACAGTCAACGGCAAGCAGTACAAAGATAATTATGAAAACTAACTATTCGTGTGACAATTGCAAGGCAATTAATGTTGCAGACATGTGGTTTCAAACGTCCAAGTCTGAGATCCTTAGGTCAAAATGAGAAGAATGGAATACATGTGAATGTTTTTTCGCTTGAGTGCCTTAGTGCCAAAGGAAGGTTTCATTACCTCCTTTAATTAAAGCAAACCAAAGCAAACAAACAGTATTGGCATACAATGGGGAGACACAGGCAAAGATAATCTAAGATGGCGCCACCATAGCTGGTCTCAGTCTGACCAATGAGGTTAAGCTATTTTGAAATATAAAATGACATTACCACATTTTCCACCAATGACGATGTTGGGAACCAGCTATGCTCGCGCCATCAGTTCCACAGTGTGTATCCCCATTATTATAAAGCCAACATAAAACAAGGATATTAAAAACTTTTTTCTGTTTTGTTTCAATTTAAAGTTCTCCGCGACTAAAAAACATCCTTTATAATTATGTAATTATGTACGGTGTAGAGTTGTTGCACACTGTAGGTACATGCTGTTGGTTTTTGACGCATTATTAATAAAACTAAATATTTTAATCGGAACCTATTTATTTCATCGTCCCATTTTTATAAAACAGAATGAACTAACTTACATATCAGTTGTTACACAAAAGTGCATTACATGCGTTACATTAACTGTAATATATAATTTTATATAACAAATACAAAGTTAATTCAACGTTAGTAAATAAGTACAGATAGAACAATAAGCTAAACATTATTAAAAACACATATTGCTTTGTCATCTAAAAATGAAAATAATAACGCATAATAAGTGTGTTTTAACATCACTACCCGGTATGTAAAAAGTAGATAGTATCGCAAGTCAATATAATATTACGTTAAATCACAGCTGAATTATGTTATTCTTTACGTTCACCCTTATAATTGGTGCTTATCGTTTGTAATGTGTTAAATTAAACCGTCCGTTAAATACTAGGACATCCTGAACTTATTAAAAACACACATTTACGAAGACTAAGAAAAATCTCAATAATATGTGATCAAATCTAAACATAAATACAGTATGAAATTCTTTCAAAATAGATTATGTACAGGTGTATGAATTATTATTTATCTAATAATTATTACACAGGTCCGTCCAAGACGCGTTGTCCCAAAGAAAAATTTAGAAAACACCCCGTCCATGTTCGGCGTTTATTTATAGTATATGAGCGAGTGATGGCAAGCGAGATTTTCCAAAAATAATAAACCTGTTTAACTCCAAAACTGTAAATAATCGCTGAACATACACGGGGGTGTTTCGGGAAGCCTCTAGACTCTAGAGGCTTCCTTTACAAACCTTTCTCTGGAGTCTAGATAAAGGTTTGTAAAATTCTCTATTGGACGACGATTTTTGGGCCACCCTGTATAGGTACTTAAACAATTCTGTAGGATAATATTGCATAGGATTATTACATTAGGACTTCAATAAAGGTATATACCCTAAAACCGAGCACAGTTTAATATAATATGTTAACACAGTTGAAAGCGTGACAATTATATCTGGATGAATGTGGATACGTGGTCAGGGCTACAGTTAGTGAAGCATTTAGATACGATTGATTATAATGTTGTTAATATACATCGTGAGACACTGTGCAAGAGTGGGAAGTTTATTAAGATAACATTCCAAATTAATGGACTCAAACTTAGTGGGTACTTTAAAGGAAACTAAGTGTTACGATAACTATGACGACGGCCATATGAGGCCGTATATTTTGTTTAGTTTACATTCTGTTTTATGATTTCATCCTTATTCTAGAACAATGAGTGTCCTAATTCGAATAATCGGAATAGTATTATTAAGTGTATGCAAAAATAATTATTTTTTTTCTCATTATGTAGATAAAAATAAACACTATTGTGACTGTTTATTAGTTTCAACAACACAGTGTTGCTAGTTACAAAATTCATCTATTTAACCGCACTTGTGGTTTTCTAGGGACAATTACTAGTACAAATTACACTTTTTTATATATTGTTGTGTAAGTGATTTTTTACAAAATAGTGAAGCTCCTTAGCATTGCAGATTACGACCTCCGACCGACGCCACATAAATGAATTCTATATTTTAACTTTACCAACGTATGTATGAACAAATATATAGTAATTTACTCTTATAAACAATAAATTACTAAGTCTAAATCGTAATTCACGTAACATAATTACGTAGGTATGTTGAAATAAAAATGTGTTCAAGTCCTAAGAGAATATTTTTGAAGTGCTAGCGGATTTCAGTATTTTAGTCATTGAGAATTTGTAATGATTAAATTGCACAGAGGTTTAATTTTATTTATATGTATCACAGCCATCATAACTTGGGTTGCTTTACAAAACACGGTGCCATACGCTTTCGCTGCAAAAAGCTTACAGTACGTAATTTTTTTTTTACCATTGCCACTCGAAAAGGGGCATTTTATTCATCGATAACAGTGAATAAAACTCTCTTTTACTCACTGAGTGAATAAAGACATTTTGAATTTGGAACAAACACGAATTACGTACAAAAAAAAAACGCTGCTGCTGAAAGTACGTACTGAGAGGCTGAATGGAGCTATTCTATTCCAAATTTTAAAAAAACCCTCCAATTAGTTACGTTCTTTTTTATCTGTTATTGTGGTTGTTTTGTGTTATTGGAAAATCTAAGTAATTTAATAAATTTAAGTAATTATAATAAAATGAGTTCTTCCGATATCGAAAATGAGAGACTAACTCCGGAATCATATCGTTCTAAAACAGCAGTTATAGTAGATGATTAGTTGCCGCCAAAATCTCGGGAGTTGTACCTGAAAACATACAATTTGTTCTGCGACTGGAAAACCACGAAGGGCGCCAATTCCTTCTCTGAGTGCATATTTCTTAACTATTTCAATGAATTAACCAAGACTAAGAAGCCGTCGACACTTTGGAGCATATATTCTATGCTAAAAGCCACAGTGAGAATCAAACACAACATTGATATTTCAAACTACTCAAAGTTAGTGACATACTTAGAACGGCTATCCGAGGGTAATCAGCCAAAGAAATCTAGAGTGCTTAGCTCCGAAAACATTGAACGTTTTCTAAATGATGCGCCTGACCACAGTTTTCTGGCCGTAAAAGTAAGTACCTACATAGTATATGTATATTTATTTACAAACCTACTGTGCTTCTAAGGTTTTCCTGTCAATACATATTTTTTAAATTATTGTTCACAGGTTGTGCGTTTTCGGCGTGAATGGAGCCTGTCGCAGTAATAAATTATTACAGATAACTATAAACGACATCCAAAAACACTCGGATAATTTATTACTTATCGTTTTAACTGATACGAAAACTAAAATTGATAGAACGTTTGTAATACGCCAAGAATACGTAAAAATCGTCGAAAAATATCAAGCTTTACGGCCCACTAATACAAAAACCGACAGGTTTTTCTTACAATACCATGGCGGAAAATGTACTCGCCAACCTATTGGAATCAACAAAATAGGTGCGATGCCAAAAGAGATTGCCAGTTTCTTAAATCTATCGAATCCCGAAAAGTACACAGGACATTGCTTCCGCAGAAGCTCTGCCACCCTTTTAGCAAATTCAGGTGCTGATCTTATAGAACTAAAACGCCACGGAGGGTGGAGGTCCAGCACAGTAGCAGAAAGTTATATCGAGGATTCAATCGAAAATAAATCGAAAAGATGCAGCCGGATAGTTGAAAGTATAAATCTAAAACCGTCTGCTGTTGAGCCTTCTGCGCCACTATCTCCGGCGCGCCCTTCTACATCGAAAGGTTGTGAAACGACTACATTACAGCTGTCTCAGCAACAGCAACCACAAAATACGGCGACTTTGCCAAATACCCAAGTGTTGTCTAATACAACAGTTTCAAACCCAAACCATCGAACACTAAATTTTAAAAATTGTTTTAATTTTACTATACATATATTAAATCCTTTGTTGTTATAATACTGATTATATAATAAAAACTGATAAATATAAATACCATGCTCCTTTTTGTTTTCTCACAGTCAATGGTAAAAAGTAGAGTACACAACACGTGAATAAAAAATTTATCTCGGTACTTGTATCCCTCGCTCCGCTCAGGATTCTAATCTAGAATCCCTCGCTACGCTCGTGATTCTACTCTAGAATCCTTCGCTACTCTCGGGATCCAACTTCGTACCTCGAACTAAATTCCCTTTTTATTCACTTGTTGTATAATCTACTATTCTACGGGATATTCTGTATTGAACAAATTTTGGTGTTGTTGGATTCATGACCCCAAACACATTTTTTATTCAACATATTTTGTACTTATATTTTTCCATACATTTTATTTACTGACAATAATGCGTTTTCTCATTCACAATTGATTTAAAATAAAGTGCAGCTTCAATACGATGAATGTTCTTATAAATATTTACAGCCAAGATAGCAGGGTGTTATTTGCAAAGTTTTTTCAATATTTTATTTTTGATAAATAAAATATGAAAACTTTTTTCTTCCTATGAAATTACAAGGTGTAATCTTCTGGTGCAAAAATACAATTTTCACGCTTAAGCTGCAAGTAGATATATTTTTACATTACATTTTTACAAAAACAACAATTGAATTAATTCGAATTCGAAGTCTGATCGTCACAATCAACACTGAATATGCATTAGCGTCACAGCCGCCTCAAAGCGTACATATAGAAAAACCTGTTTTCTTTTAAGTCTTAATTTTATTTTAGTAATACTTATAATATTGTGATGCGCAACAGAATATGATCTTACAAATAGGTACCACGTTTTATCTTTCATTTTTCAAATAAAAGTAGGTACTCGTATAATGAAAGACGCAAGTGATATTCCTTCACGATATCCCGTTTTGAGGTCCCTTTTCGACCCAGGTCATTTCATAACCCCACAATATGTATGTAAAATTATGCTGGACACTATTTTTACAACTTAACCCACATTGCAGTTCATTTACATTGAATGTTGATATGTTAACAGAAAACTAATTACCAAAACTGGACAACACGTTCTCATACACTTAGTAATGTGAAAACGATTGGAGGAAAAATATTGATTTTCATAATTTTAGTATATCTTTTTGATTGCAAAAAATAGATAAGATTTACTTGTAATTGACAAAACCGTTGCATTAAAACCAAAATAAAATATATATGTATCGCTTTCATGTATCAAGATATTATTTCTGTACTACAAAAAGGTTATTACAGTTTTCAGTAAATTACTATAATTTTATTATATTCAGCAAGACAAAGATAGATCCTGTGCCAGACAGGGTACATAATTGTTTCTATTTTTTTTATTTACCACCTGAGTGTACATTATAGATATGGCAATAAACGATTTTGATTTGATTTGATTTGAGACCGCCAGACGTCTAGAGACAACATTTTCAGTACCCACTCCTCATGAAAGGGGCGTATTTATTGGGGGCTTTCTAAAGCTGTTCGAATCGATTGTTCGGTTTAGTACGCGTGCTATGACGTCGACGTATAATAGGAGGGGTGCACAGTGAAACAGTGAAACTCAAAGCAAAGCAGATCGATACCCATGTGTGGCATCGAGTGGTGTTAGTATGTAGTTGTAGGTACTTTGAACGTATGCATACCTGCTAACTTGTGTCGACGACCAATTTTTAGGGTTCCGTAGTCCTGACAAGGTACCCTATAGTTTCGTCATGTCCGTCTGTCTGTCTGTCTGTCCGAGGTTTTGCTAAAAGCGTTAGTATTAGAAACCTGTAATCTTGTAAGGGTGTGTATATCAATTACGCTGACAAAGTGGTAAAATAAAATTTTGGAAAATATATTTTTTAGGGTAGCTACATGTGAAGTGGGGATGGTTTTTTTTTTCGTCGTCTAGCTACCCCATCGTGTGGGGTACCGTTGAATATGTCTTCTAAAATTACTTAGGGGTTGCTAATACTACTTTTCTACTAATATTAAACTTTTTTTTACAAATTTTTGTTCAATTTTAAATTAAAAAAAAACCGGCCAAGAGCGTGTCGGGCCACGCTCAGTGTAGGGTTCCGTAGTTTCCCGTCCGTCACAATAAGTGTTCCCACTTATGAGTTTAAAGATGGGTATCCATTATGTAAAAATGCTTGCTTAAACGAATATACTACAAACTTAGTCCAGAAATTATTTTGTACAACTTTTTGTCTTTTTTGTACAAAAACTGTTGTTTCCATCAAGTTCAAAATGATTTTCCTAGAAAGTCCTTATAAAGTTCTACTTTTCAGATTTTTTTCATATTTTCTAAACTTATGGTTCAAAAGGTAAAAAAGGTCCCCCCTCCAAAAGCTAAACTGCTGGCTTGAACAAATCTGGAAAAATTCATGATAATCATTCATTAATTTGTTGTTGTTGTTATTCATTGATTGTTGTTCATTTCATGAACTTTAAAGGAAAACTATGGCGGTTAAGATAACTTTATTAGTTTAGTAGTAATAGTCGTTGAACTTGGGTGTTGGATAATTTTTTAAATCCTTTAAAGTGACCAAAATGTAGTAGTTGCTTGTTTATAACGGGTAAAGAATGCATTGAAAAACAAAATCTATAATAATAAAACGAAAAAAAAAAACATAATTTCTTTTAAGTTTCACAAAGCTGCCGCTAGATGGCGCTGTACCAACAGGCACGTTCTATATTGTGAAAATGGGCTACTACGGAACCCTACACTGCGCGTGGCCCGACACGCACTTGGCCGGTTTTCAGTATCAGTTGCTAAAGTTGCGTAAAAATAATAGTATATTTTCTGAAAGTCTGAGTGCTGATTTTTTAATAATGTTGTCTAAAAGATTATTAAAAAATAATTATAAACACTGCTAATGGTTCCTGTCGATGGAAATTTCAGCCAGACCCTTTAAAGTACTGAAAAAATAATGTGATTTTACCTATAGCCAGAGTCTTATTAGGGTTCCGTAGTCAACTAGGAACCCTTATAGTTTCGCCATGTCTGTCCGTCCGTCTGTCCGTCCTCGCTTAATCTCTGTGACCGTTAGCACTAGAAAGCTGAAATTTGGTACCAATATGTATATCAATCACGCCGACAAAGTGGTAAAATAAAAATTGGAAAAACATGTTTTATTAGGGTAGCCCCCCTTAGATATGTAAAGTGGGAAGTGATTTTTTTTTTAAGTTCAACCCAAACGTGTGATATATTGTTGGAAAGGTATTTAAAAATGAATAGGGGTTTTCTAAAATCATTTTTTGATAATGTCAATTATTTCGGAAATAATCGCTCCAAAAGTAAAAAACAATGTGTCCCCCCCTCTAACTTTTGAACCATAAGTTTAGAAAATATTAAAAAAATCTGGAAAGTAGAACTTTATAAGGACTTTCTAGGAAAATCATTTTGAACTTGATGGAAACCACAGTTTTTGTACAAAAAAGACAAAAAGTTGTACAAAATAATTTCTGGACTAAGTTTGTAGTATATTCGTATATGCAAGCATTTTTACATAATGGATACCCACCTTTAAACTCATAAGTGGGAACACTTATTGTGACGGACGGGAAACTACGGAACCCTACACTGAGCGTGGCCCGACACGCTCTTGGCCGGTTTTTTTTAATTTATATTTGATACTCAGAGAATCATTACAGTACATAATGTGAGTCAGACCAAACATGGGGGGAAAACCAAATAACCCCCACAATTAAAATCTCGCTGTATGAGTATCAAACATAAAAAAAAAACTGATTCTGTCGTGATTTTTCACGGTATTTTATCCAAGCTTTAAAGTTTATAGCGTCTGGCAGAAAAATCCGTCAACGGGAAGTGTCAGGCTGTGTTAATTATTAAATTTTAACAATACTTTCTACAACATATAAAAAAACAGCAAACATGCTTTAAAAAAATGTATTATTTTTACGAAACTTTAGCACCGGATACTGAAAAATTGACCGTCCGCGTCGGCACAAGTTAGCAGATATGCTTACGTTCACAGTACAACTACATACCTACCTACTAACATTACTCGATACCACACATTTTGTTAATGAGAAAATAAGTAACCCCGCCCCTGGCCGCGGCCCTGGAATCTTGGAATAGTTGAGCGTTTGGATCAAATCTACCAATAGCAGTCATGCTTTTTGTCTTGCCCAGTGTACTATAGAATCTGATTTATCGACTCACTATCGTCCTATAGACCTCAACGGCTTGGTCATATTTTATTTTTATTTTTCAAATTATCATTTGTATGTAAGAACGTGTTGTTTTTTCAAATAATTCGATACAAAATATTGCAGATTGAACGGCGCTTAGGCAAAATAATGTTGAGACTTTCAGTCAGACGGAAGAATTATCTTGCTCTATAATAGTCCGGGGATTACAACACTATTCAGTCGTTGCGTCATCAACACGCTGTCATTTATAGTAATTAGTAAACTATTACATTGTTAGTACTAACATTAATATTAGGTGTAACTGCGTCCTAAGAGCACATTAAATCTAATATTAAATCTATGATACTGTCTAATTTCCAAATTTCAAAGTTTGGTTAATGAAATGCCACCCGAGTGTTACAAATCACGGTACAATCCAACAATCATAATGTAGTAGCATATTGATATATGATGAAGCCTATAATAATAATTATGTATGTTTCCAATGCTGCTGGAGACTGAGATGACAAGCAATAGAGAAGTATAGTATAATTGGGATACGTGGACGATGAATATATACTTCCTTTTGTGGAGCAATTCAATTATCTAACCCCAAAACCAAATCAGATGACATGATGTTTTAAATTATATTAATCATGAAGCAAACAATTTTTTCTTTTACAAACTTTTATTTTTTATTAGCTTTCAAATAGACAAGTGACATATATTTAGGCTTGTTCACACTGTATCAGATGCACTCAAATGTATTTTTTTTTATGTGATTTGTTTTTAATTACTGAAAATCAGGCATAGGTACTCGCACATAGATTATAGACAGACATTTTATAATTATTATAATTACACCACAACATGTCTAATTATAAACAGACTCATTCTGGCATTCATCAGCTTCCCCCGCCATGATATGAACGGTTATAATGACGAGCTTGTAAGAAGCAGTCAAACATTTTTATTGCTCACAATATACTTACAAATGCAGTCATACCTACAATTACACTAGCAACAACCTATAACTCTTGTACTGCGCTACAGGTTACATTATTATTAACAAGACCATTTACAAAACCACTTACTTTTGTAAACAGTTATCATTAATTTATGGAAGCAATTATTGGCCATCACAAAATGATTCCTGTCTTTTTTTTAATTATGAGTTTACAGACTTATTTTTGTTTTAACATTACAAGACTAACTACATATTTCCAAAATAGCAAAATAAATATTTCCATAATTCATATCTCTTACAACTGTGAAGGTTGTATTGTTATTATAAAATAAGTTACACCTCCTCGGTTTAGCCACAGCCAGCCAGCCACTACGATAATATTAGCTGTATTATTATGACCAATTTTATATAAGAATAAAAAAAAGGTTTAATGAATTAGACGCTATTATGTATTATTAATTCACAGTCGGTTTATGTTGTATAAGTAATAATGTTTCTAAGTTATAAAGGGTGTAAAACACCTCTTAACGAAGCTGAAAGGCACTTGTTCTCCCCATCATTGCGATATTTGTTTTGTTCTACACCATACCTGGGAACCTTCTAGTTACGGAGATATTGGGGGTCAAAGTTCCAACTTTTTGACAAGTTTTTTTTTTTTCAATTCAAGTTCTTAATGTAAAATTTTTACTATAGACACCTCCACGACCCCCGTACTATTCAATCCATCCATCAGCACAATGTTTTGAGTGCGTAACATTGAGTTCTACCACAAAACATGATTTTTCATTCCAAAAAAAAAACGTTTCCCAGCAATAATTTTTGCGTCAAGTTAGTTTGATGTACAGAATGCTTGGTTGACGGCTCCGTGATGAGGTCTTTTACACCCTGTATGATAAGTAGGGACTACGGATTATGCAGGCATATTGCGGTATGTCTAAAACTACGAGTAACACAATGATTACACACTCGAGTAGAATCACGGGATGTGTATAATCTAACTTGTTATACATTACTGTATAATTTCAATATACTACACTGGCAAGAATTCTATTTGTACTTATGTGCGGTGAAGCCCGTATCACACTACACTGCGTGAACCTGTCAGCGATCTTTGGGCGAATGAGTAAGAGTGGACAATTACTGCAGGGGGAGGCATCGTCACAAAATATAGAGGGTCCACAGATGTAGATGCGCTACAAAAAATAATATTTAATTTTCAAAGTGAAAAACTATCTGAAACTCTTGTGGAATAATTCGAAGTAGCCCAATTTAAATAACATTGGTAAAATACATAATTGTTTCAAAATATTTGATCATCTTAATTTTTTTCTTGGGAGTTGCACTAGCACTTCTTTTGTGATGAGGTCAAATCCCGGTGCTTTTTTTTATATTTCAGCTCTCTGTTGATTGTCCTCCAGACCTGTCGTACAGTTATTGGGGATGGTGGCAGCGACATTTGCAAGTCCTGATTGATAATGTCATCCACTTCCTTGGACTCTGGATCACTTGCCTCATTCGGACAAAACACATTAGCTAGGTGTAGTGCAAATGCATCTGCTTTATCTTGAGGGGTGCTGCGCGCTCATCCGACGTCGGTTTTTAGAGGAGGTATGGCTACTTGTGTTCTGTCATAGTTTTTTGTAAACTTCCATAGCGAATAGTTAGTGGACGCACTGGCTGTAAGTGATTCCAGTTGATATTCCAGGGTGTCATTGTGCCATTTGTGAAGCATTTCTTTTAGTTCTGCACTCGTTTTTTCGAAGTTGGTTTTATCGATCTGCAGCCGACTTTCATGCCAAACCCGTCTTAGCCTTCGTTTTCTCCAGAACAGCTCTTTTGACTTCTATGGGATAGTTGTAGTGTCTCATGCGGGAGTCTGTAGCAGGGGTGTTGAGCCAGCAGGCTTCTTGGATCAAAGTTGGACCATAGTATTTATTACAACACTCTTCAACAGCATGCTAAGAGTCCAATATTTTCCCAGACTTTGGAAAATCTCACAGATCTTGTTGGTCCACAAAATTGGGAAAACCAGCTAATGAAGTAACCTCCAGCTAATGAAGTAACCTCTTGCAGATCTATCAGCCTACTACCGATCCTATCTAAGGTATTCGAGAAACTGTTATTACACCAAATGCTACCCCTACTCCAGAAAAAGAATGTCATCCCTAATCACCAGTTTGGCTTCAGGCAACACCATTCTACAGTGGAGCAAGTCCATAGGGCAGTGGATAAAATAAGAAAGACTTTAGAGGAGAGGAGAGCAATACTCTTTAGTATTGCTCTTCAGTCTTTCTTGACATACAACAGGCTTTCGACAAGGTCTGGCATAAAGGACTACTCTGCAAAATCAAGACTAGCCTCCCTCACAGTTACTATCTACTGCTAAAATCGTACCTGGCAGATAGACTCATTCAGGTGAAGGAAGCCGACTCCACTTCCAATTTCCACCAAATAGACGCTGGCGTGCCACAAGGATCAGTCCTGGGACCTGTACTGTATACCATATATACGTCTGACCTGCCAGAAGATGAGAGTGTCACAACAGCCACATTCGCAGATGATACGGCAATTTTAGTAAGCGACAAGAACCCCGTGCTCGCAACACAAAAACTACAAACAAGCCTCAACAATATTACCAATTGGCTCCAAAAATGGAGGATAAAGGCTATCGCATCGAATTCCGTACATGTTACGTTTACACTGCGACAAGGAAATTGCCCTCCTGTACACCTGGGAAACAATACTCTACCTCATCAAGACAGTGTACGATACCTTGGACTACACCTAGACCGACGCCTTACATGGAGACACTATATCAAAACTAAGAGGCAAGAACTCAAACTTCAATACACTCGCCTCTCCTGGATACTGGGCCGAAACAGCAAACTAAGTGTAGACAACAAACTACTCATATACAAGAGCGTTCTTAAACCTGTCTGGATGTATGGTATGCAACTCTGGGGCAGCGCTTGCGACTCCAATATCATAATAATACAGCGAATGCAGAACATGATCCTCAGAAACCTATGCAATGTCCCATGGTTCATCACCAACGCAGAAATACACCATCATCTGAGGATGAGCACGGTGAAGGAAGAGAGCCATAACACTACAGAGACATACAAAGGGAAGCTGGAAAGACACCCCAACAAATTGGCGGGTAATCTAACAACCAGAAGCTACAAAAAACGGCTAAAGCGGAAAGACATATTGACCATATAATCCACTTCTATGGTCTACTGATGAGGAGATGACCTCACTGGAGGACACACTCAAACTGCCACATCCTACAACTCATCTGCTTATAGCATAGCTGATTGCAGATTATAAAAAAAAATTACCTTAAATTGCCCTATAATGAAGTTGACCACTGCCCAATACTACAGGAGGAGGCGTTAATCTGAACAAGTACTTTAATGCCGGCTGAATCATATCAAATAACAGAGAGTCAGCTGCTCCAAAGGTGTGGGAATGCAGAGACAATTGTGTCAAAGTTGTATGAAAATTAATTTCATATTACGTCGAAACTTTATTAAAGTTGGAGTTAATCGAGATCCCAAAAATCGTCTTATAAGGTTTAGGAGCAGTGAGAAATTCCTTTTTTTTTACAACTTTGACATGCTGAACTTTAGATTCCCTCTGGTGTAAGGCAGCCGGCTAAATGAATGAATTTTTATTAAATTGAAAATAAAAATTGCGCAAAGCAATTTTCTTCAAAAGTCCATCCGATTACTTGTGTTATAATTAACAATATCTTTGACGTCATTGTGACGTTAAAATGAAGAAACTAATTAGATAGAAGGATTGTACTTTCTACGTGTTTTTTTGTGCAAGTTGCAATCTTCTTTCTTCAATTGTAAAGGTCTATTCCTTTTAATAAAAGTGCTTTATCTTATTGAATTTATCCATGCAATCTAAAGTTATATATTAAAATCAATAACTTTAGATTGTATGGTTTTCCTTTCATTTAGTTTATCATGTTTGTTAGAGATTTGATCCATGATTGACCCTATCAATTGATTACAATAAACTACAAGATGTTATTTTTTCGAATTTTAGTCGGTTCGTTTCCCGAGTGTGGCAAATCAATTTTCGAAAATCTGTGAATGCAGATTTATTTCTTTTCAAAAATAAAATAATGTTTTCTTTGAGTAAAATTTGCTATCTCCAGTATTTAGAGTACTTTCCCTCGGTTTTCAAAAAAAATCCACCTGTATATTAATTTAAATAACACCGATTTTAAATAATACCTTAATCTCGTTCAATAAACGTCTGAATTCATAATGGTGGTTCTAAGGTAGCAGCATTACTGTTGTTTATCATCTGTGTAACTAAAATAGAAGACCGACAGCAATGGTGTGACTCTATTCATGCCGGATTCATGCTTTCATAATCATAATAATTTTTATTTGCAATAAGTATTGGTACATATTGGCCTTATAGTAAGATGAGCCTAATATATAGTCAGATATACAGGGTTAGTTTTCAATGACCGGCCAAATTTTCAGAGATGGTTTAGAATCGATAACATTTTCAATATAATGAAAAAAAAAACATATTTTTTAAATAAAATTTAATTCCTGTCCGCCACTAAAAAGCGAATGTGTGGATATTGCAACAGCACAATTCAGTTCAACAACCTAGATAGGTAGCAGTTAGCACACACATAAATTTGGCGGTGCATGCACGCACACGAGTGCATTGATTCCCACTAGGTTCATGATTTAGAAAATTTTTAGGACATTTTCAAATGAATGCTATTATTATTTTTTATAACTTTCGACAATAATATTTAAAATGCACTTTTGGTTTAATATCTAGATCTTAATTTTAAATTTTGGCTGGTCATTTAAAACTAACCCTGTATATGACATGCAAATTTTTACAATTTATTTAATTTTTGTTGTTTCACATAGGAGCCGTGTTACATTGCCGTTGAGCCTTTAAGAATCGTGGGTTGGCAGGAGCAAGCTTGGATTCACTAAAACTGGATAATTATAATTTATAACATTCAGATTGTTTTGATTATTATCACTGAATTTTTACGAGGTATATGAACGGAGTCGAATGAGTGGAAGCAATGCGTAACCGGTCCCCATCACCTTGAACTCCCCTATAGCATTACCTACTAACATAATATACAAAATTCTGATGGCATGAATCTAGATATAGGCATGTTTTACACCCAGTACACCATAACATAGTTATGTAGTTGAGAGTTGTATATGTAGACATCTATACACCAAGCTGGATTTACTTTAATACATCCTAAGAGTTAATGACAACAGAACACGAGAATTCGATTATTTAACACACATACAATATTAAGATTACATCAGAGTTTATGATTAAATGTGTAAGTATTACTTTTAACAATAAGTTTGTGATATGTTTATTTTTTTTGTAATACCTTAATGTTAATCTTACAATATAATTGTCACGGTGGTATGAAAAAGGCATACATTATATATTATTTGACGGCGATCATCTGATTAACTAACTAAATACTTTGCGAGACAACGTAACGATACGTCGTACCTAAAAATATTATCGTATTCAATATCATGTCGCAAGCATGCACAGTTCACCGTCAACACTCACACGATATATGAAAGTTACTCACAAACAACCTGACATTAACATTATAATCAATGAATGAACAATATTAAAACATCTTTGGTGACATAAACATCAATATTTGTGTAGAATTAAAAATTTACGTAATAAATAAACCAAATTTATGCTAGTTTCTCTGTTACTTACAAACGATTTCATACAAATCTAATGGATATAATACAAAAAAAAAACATTATATTTTATAAAATAATATTTACAAAGGTTTACCTAAAAATCAATGAGAATATTAATAAATGTACATGATAAGGTTTCTCCGCATAACAACAAAACTGTATTAACTTCATAAATCAATTATAAATAAAGATGAAAATATATTATTAATGAATACAAAGGTTTTTTTAAAAAGCAAACGTGATTCCCTAACAAATTGCTATGAAGCCATCATAAGAAATACATACATTCATATTTAAAAAAAATCGTTATTAGAGCGTATCTAAATATTTCCTGCGAGTTATCCATGGCTTATTAAAATATACTACCTGTTTGTATAGTCGCCTTTGATAATAAAATACTCCGATAACACTACGCTTTATAACTCTACAACACGACGTGAAAGGCTGCAGATTGAGTTAGCAACGCCTGAAGTGAATAAACATACGTAATTTATTTACGGGCTTTTCCCGCGACTACGATTGAGTTATGGTCAATAATTATCCCACGGGAAAACTTTTAATAATAATATTAGCCTATGGCACTCGGGGATAAGGATAATGTAGCTTTCTATTAGGTACCTACTGAAAGAATTTTCGGAATCTGATCAGTAGTTACGGAATTAACCTTTTTTTTTTCGGATGGGAAATCATCAAATGACACCTCCCGCTCTGGGCAGAGCAGGAGGGAGTGTCAGACTTTTACTGACTAAAACCTATCCATGTTCCTTCATCGCCCTTTGTGTTCCGGGGCCACAGTATCTCTTTCGAACAGTCCCGCAGCCCCGGCAGGCATCGGCCCTTGCTTTTGCTGACTCTGTTTGAGGCGCACGTGGAACACGAACGCGCCGTCGACACGGCCTGTCGTCATGAAACGGACGAACGGCGAGCCAGCCCATAGCCCTCCGTCCACAGGCGCCCCCCCCTAGGGTGGCCGAGGGCCACGTCTCCGGCGGCGGCCGGGACGTGAGGTTCTCTCCCTCTCACGTTCCGCCACCTCCTTCTCTAGCATGACTGCTTCGCAGAAGGAGGTGACGGCGTCCCATTCCGTCTCGCTCCGGACCATGGCTTGAAACAGGACCGGACGCGAGAGGTCGCCGCCGCCGATCGCCGCTTCGAGGACACGGCGGTGCTCCGACCAAACGGGGCACACCTCCACAGTCCGGAATTACCCCTTACATACAACCTTACAAACAAAATTTAACTCTTCATAATATTAGTGTAATATGTAGAAGTATAGATATAAAATAAGGCCATCAACCCGATAACATTGTAACACTCAGTTAACCATAATGTTCTTAAATATGCCACCGACAAGGTTTCGACATTAAATGTACCGTTACATTATAACTGAGTAGGCAGAGTGTACATCGTGACGTGACTCATTTGTCAAGTAATCTACACACATAGGTAGTTTCATAGGCCAGGATATGTTTATTCACTTCAGCCATTACAACAGCAGACACTGCGCTTGGTATGGAACCCTCATTGCAAACTACATTAGAATACACTTGATAAAATGTTAGGCATAAACCGTTCTAAACACAGCATTACACTGCAAGAATTCGTTATTCCCATGCTCATACTTTGTGTCGCGACACATCCGCGTAACGTACGGCGCCGTACGTTCGATTGAATACGCTCACAGTGTTTTTAAGTTCCCCGTGACACATAAGCCGAAATTACGTCGCATTCGGCGTAGCACCGAACCTTCCTTCGAGCGACTATTTTAGCAAAAACGCATGGAATGTATTTTGCATAGCAAGCGACACATCACGCGACCGAAAAATCGCGCGCGTTCTGTGACCTTCGGTGGTTCTCTGACGCGGCGGTGCGGTTGCCGCCCCAAGAGCGGCAACGTGCCTGTAAGGCCTCATTCACGAAGTCAGCGGCGGTGGCGCGGCGCGGGCGTAACGCGCTGAACAAAACGCGCGCCGCCACCGTCACGTTGCCGACTGTTCGGCGCGTTTGGTGTGTCATGCCCACCGAGTACTACGGCCGAACAGTCCCTGAAATGTCGGCGCCGTACGTTCCGCAGATGTGGCGCGACCCTTAAGTTTATATATCGCACTTATGGAAACCGAAGTAAACGACTCCAGCATCTTGTCAGACCGTAAGCTGCAGATATTTTAATTTATTCTGTTTATGGGGATGAACATCCGTTAAAAGCGACATTCTTTTCTATTTAGCAAAATTGTGAAAAATTTGTTCAATATAAAAATAAAGAATATTTACTGTTTGTAGAGCTATTTTAATATTTAGTGTAAAATGCAGAGGCACTTATATACATCTTTCGTTTAAAAGAGAATATCTACAGATTTCTTGGAGTTATACGTTTTAACGGCGAGGTTATTATATTAATACGTTTATTTTTATTTTTTGGCTGTTTGCTTTTTTTATAGAGAACATGTTAATTTCGCTTTAGTTTAATATCGGCCACATCCAATACAAGTAGAACACAGTATGTTTGATAATAAATACGTTTAGACGATTATTACCAGCTGAATTGGGTAGCCGAACCATTCAAATTATATCCGAGAAAAGCTCTACCCGCAGGTGAGTATCTAAGTACCCTCCAAATAACAGCCTTGACGATGATACCAGTTATGTTACTACCACTGGTACTGCTGGACGTGCCATGCAAACAGGCACGACTTTTAACACTGCAAAAGTGAGTTTATATCGAGTTGATAGCATCGTACTTTTTGTTGGTCAGTCCATTTGTCCTAGTGGGCGACCCTTAACACGCTAAGATACACACGGTTTTACACGCATCCCCCTTGACGTGGTACGCGCACATGACCGCACAAGGAGCGCACTTCTTTATCAAGAGGATTATTCAGATTTCTCTATGATATTTCAAACGAATGCTCCTACAAACGTTACGTGCGAATAGCGCTCCCGCCCGCAGTACCTCCCGTGTGAACCATAGCACAGGCACCAACAAAAAAGTAAACAACATTTTACAATTAGTCGTTTTTAATTCATGAGATAAGTTGACATACTCTTAAGCCGGCTTCCCATGACAGAACATGATGACACGCGTCTACAGAAACGTCACTGCGTCCATAGAAGTACTCAAAGACGAAAACTCAAGTTATCGTCTTTGAGTACTTTTATACTATGAAAACTAGATACTTGCACTTGAATACTCTTGACGAGAAACGTTCGTCCGATTTCTTGTCATAGGAACTAAGCCGAATACTGACAGCATCAGAAACTCTGCGAATTCAGATGTCCTATCATGCTAAGGACGCAAACACCGACAGAACTATCCTTTAAAGTAAATACACCTTAATGTTTAGACTTGCTTGTTTCCCCATTATTATTTGTACGTAGTTTATTAACTTATGATTATGGGTTATTGTTTCGCGAGCCCAGCCATGTGAATTCTCACTCACGTTTTGCAACTAAGAAATTTATTTCATTTAAACTGAAACGTTCTTTTCAGACGATTTGTTGTAATTCGACCGAAAACGCGCTTTCAATAATATTTTAATGTGAATTTTGATACGAATTTATAAACGACTGCCTTTGGGTATGTCTAATTGAAAAAGTGATTGCTATACTTTCGGGACTTTTACCCCCACGTAGGAACCTTTCTAACCCCCCCACAGCTGGTGTATCGCCTGTACGATGTTCCTGGATGATTGGGTGCGGAAAATATTTCCACACGATTACATCAGCAACACAAATGATTGGTAGGTATTTTTACGAGTGTTGTTAGTCACTTAGTGAATCATAGCAGGATAACTCTGATATTTATACTAACAGCGAATTGGCGAAAGATCAAACTTAAATACACGAATATAAATATAAATTACATCATAAAACTTGCAAATGTTTAAATACGGTTATAGAATTATACATTTTAAATACATTGAAATTTAATTCATTTAAAAAAACAATTTTCAAAAAAAAAATATAAAAAAAAAACATCCAATCATACAATTTGGAAAAATCATTAAGAATTAATAATAATATCATATCATAAATTAATATAAATAGTCACCTTGTTGCATGGATAAGATCTTGAAATACATGACGAGTTACTGAAACTGCAGACATGATGGCTACGCTACATCCTGGAGTCGATCACATGTCCGCAAGAAGCTCCGAGTAGTAGTGAGTTGCACTCAAGTAGTCTACGAGCCGCCTTGGCAGTGGTAGGCTACTGACGAGGTCTCGACGTACGTACTTTAATATCACAAACCTGAAAATTTTATTTGATTGATACAAAACGTAGCTTAGCATTGCTTTTTTATTCTTATTCTTTATTGCACAAATAATTAAAATATATACACAGAAATTGCTATAATATACGTATAGCTTATGTACAACTGCGAGCTTAACCCAGAATTGGGTTTTTTACAGATCTTAGCTTCGATTGCCTCTAAAAAAATAAATCTATTATTCTAAATTATAATAAGTCTATGTAATATAACTAATAATTATAACTATTCCACTAAATCTGTGATATTTTATTGTCTCTTAAACAGAAGGCTGAATAAAGTGGGCGATCAATTTATTTCAGCCATATTTTGCAAGTCTGGGTGGCATCTTCTCAGCCCTGCTACAATGAGGGATAGACCATCTGACACCATGGCTGATGGAGATCTATTCAGCTGAATAGCACTCATATGTAGCTATCGCATGGCGTGAAGGAAAAGTCATATTTCATACCCAAACCTAGCAAAACCGACTATACACAAACCCAATGCTTATAGACCTATAAGCCTGACATCCTGTCTACTGTAAACCCTCGAGAGACTGTCGCTGACAAATCCGAGATGGACTTCCCCATGTTAAGGCACTTCATAAACAACAACATGCATATTCCACTGGTAGATCAACAGAATCCGCACTGCATAGCGTATGGTTTCCAACATTGAATGCGCAGTAGACCACTAACGCCTTTACTGGCCACCTCCCTTGATAACGAGGACCTTTGACAAAACCATGTTCAAAAGCATCAACATGGTCCTAGAAAGACGTTGCATAGTAGTATATACAGTGTCTTTCTGACCATGAGTGCCTGGGTCACCATCACCAACATGCTCGAATTGAGGGCCGGACAAGTCTCGGTGAATGTCACAACTAAAGCCACAAGTAAGGGACAGGCTTGATTTTATTTGATTTAGGTTCGCAACTGTTTAACTATCAACATAACAATCGGCTCATTGATCGTCGTTTACAAGCAACCATGTTGTAATAGTTCTGTATTTCGTACGATACGGCCGACGTATCTCGGCGAGTCTGGACATAGGCTCTGCGAACTTTAGCGCATGTACTTTCGTGAAGAAAACTGTTACTGTAATTTTTTTTTATAAACCAATGTACGAATAAAATTACTATAATATGCTTTGGTTGGCATATTTGGCGAATAATATAAGTGCCAACTGACACTTGCAAATAACACAAATACACACATCAAAAGTATCTAGGGATCAACATATATTTTTGCAATAACTTTTCTCCTGATTGATATTAATTAAAATTTTCTTTAAGGATTCATCAAATAAAGTGTTTTCGTTTGTCACAGTAACGATAAACCAAGTCACCTTTGCATTAATAAAGAAATTTGCCATTTTCCTAATAAAGGGATTTTTGACATTTGAACCACTAACATTAAAGTTCGAAAAAATGACTGAAAACACAGTTTTCTTTAAAATTTTATTGGGTAACTTAAACAATTAATAATCCGTGTTTCTACCGCGAACACTAACAACACAAGAACATCGGTTTGGCATACTCAAAATGAGTTCATCCAAATCACGCTGTGGAATGGCCGCCCATGTTCGTTGCAACAACAAAAAAAGGTCTTCTTGCGACTGGATACCCTCCATATTCGGCAGAGCTCTTCTCTGTAGCATATCCCATGCATGCTCAATCGGGTTCAAGTCTGGCGACTGAGCAGGCCAGGGCAGGACATTGATGTTAGCTGCGGCGAGAGTCTGTCTTACAACTCTTGCGGTGTGCGGTCGTGCATTATCATGCATTAACTGAAATAAGGGACCGATTTGCACTTGTAGAGGAACGATGACGTCTGATACAATCGTCTCAGCATAAATTTGAGCGTTGAGGTTGCCTCTGATCCAAATCAACTCAGTTCTTCCGCCGATCCAAATACCCGCCCATACCATGATGGTTCCACCACTATAAGGATGGACTTCCTGGCAGGATTTTAATCGCTGTTGGCGTCCAGGGGTTCTCCAGTGTCGTATACGTCTTGTATCCGGTCTCATACCAAAACGAGACTCATCAGAAAAGCACACGAAACGCCATTGTTCTTCTGCCCAATTTCTGTGTTCAAGAGCCCATTGATATCGAATCCTACGATTGTGCATTGCTATAGGTGGTACCCGTAGCGGTCTTCGGGAATGAAGGTTCACTTCATGCAAGCGGTTTCTGACTGTTTGGTCGCTAATTAAGTTCCCTGAAGAGTGATGAAGCCTCACGGCTAACATCATGGCGGTTATTGTTGGAGCTCTTCGAGTTAAGATTTGAATGTATCGGTCTTGTCTCCGTGTGGTGCAGCGATACCGTCCTCCATGGCGCTCAGCCACGGTACCAGTGCTTCGGTAACGTGTCCAAAGTCGACTGATAACACTCTGACTTGTATTCAGAGCTAAAGCTACAGTACGTTGCCGGGAACCAGCTTCTATCATTCCCACGGCTCTGAGCATTTCTTCCCTGCTTAAATGACGTCGCCGCTCCATAATAACGTTGGTTTTAATCAGTAGTAGGGAAACAGTAGCACTAATAATGTCTTCAATGCGTTGTATGTTTTTATAGGGAAAATATTGACAGCTTATTTTCATCTTTTACTCGAATTTGATTGAGAGTTCCTGATTCAAATTATGAAATGCACCAAAAAGGATCCATATAAATTTATAAAATCATAAATTTATTACAAAGCCACATCTCAATCTCAAGAAATCCGCATAAAAATGCTTGATCCCTAGACACTTTTGATGTGTTTTTTACCCTAAAAAAAAATCGTTTCCCAGCAATAACTTTTGCGTGAAGTTACTAAGTTTGATGCACAGAATGCTTGGTTGACGGCTTCGTGATGAGGTCTTTTACACTCTGTATTTAATTCGTCAATCGACATTGTCGATAACCTACGTTGGTGGATCTGCACAAGCACATCACTAATGTAGAACAAACTTAACACTAAACAAAAAACTTAACAATAATAATAACATTCACAACGAAAACTTTTGTGACCGACTGTGCTCAAGACAGAGACAGCGACACGGAACACGACACCAATGCTAACGTGTGACTGAGACATATTATCGTGCACGTCGCCTCATGCCACACCATTTGGTTCCTAAAAAAGTTATTGCGCAACCTTCTGCGCGAAGTTCGGACTCGCCAAGATACGTCGGCCGTAGCGTACTACCATACCATCCCATATAGGTATTCAGTTTCATATATTTTGTTTTTGGGGGCTTTCATGTGGTAGTGTGTAGTGCTCCCTGATTGGTCTTATTGTATTTCGATATTCAGTGAAATACGCTTTACCAGTTTCCCTCTTATTTAATAAAATAATATGAGTAGTTTACCTGCACATATGCTGAAGACTTTGTACACGCTTAAACCTTGAAACCGGATACAGCAGTTGTACTCGCACTGGCCCAAGCACTGGCCTTAAGTTCAAAAAGAACAAATACCGCCCGCTTCGAGATGTTTCTACCGCATTTTCTATGAATTCTACTATAGTCTGAGCTTTAAACATAGTGCAGCCACCAAAACAGAAATTACCTGGAAATTAAACATAAAACGTTTTATTACTAGTTTTTTTCCAATCTTATTATAATTTTAAATGTCAGTAAAAAGACATACAAGCATTTAAAAATATGAAATTAGTTGCCCACTGGTAGCAGGAACAAGATTCAAGCTACCGGTGGTCACGGCTCCTAGTCCAGGTACCCAGAAGTATCGCTGGATCCAGCTGCCTAGTGAGTGTTAGTTGAGGCTTTTGGCCATTGGCCGTCAAGACAATACGCACAATAACTGCAGTGCACACGTCCCACATGTAGCTAGCTTGCGAGCCAGGTCAAATTAAAATGAATTTGATCTTTAATGACCGCGCAAATGCTAGATATTCTACTAATTTCTGAAGCACATTGCACCTCAGCTACTTATGTTAAATTTACATACCAATTTGCAATGCTACCTGACAAATCAACCTGATGGGACAGCCCATGCAGCACGCGTAGCATGACCACCGTAGAAACGGGTTTTTTCGGCGGAATAATCGACAAAATGTCAGATTGTAGAAAGATTTATATCGTCGTAAGCATGGCGATCTTAAAATTGTGGAAAAGTATGACATTTTTTCTCTATAGACACTAGGGGGTAGAAACATTTCTTCTCAACAAATGGCAAAAGGTCTACATCTACATCTTAACGGCCCTAAACAAGATTATTTTTATTACTATTCTTTGTGTTTGTTATTTTGTTTTTAAAAACATGTCGGGATCCTTCCGTCGCCGTCTCCTCAGTTTTTAGGCGAGAAAAATAAAAGAAACTTCGAAAGAAATGTTGTCCGAGCGTTAACCGGGGCTCTTGATCTGCCTGCTGAGTATGGTAGAGATTTTATCAGACTTACGACAAGATTTTATGCCTAATGCCCGTTTTCACCAACACTAAGTGAATCCTAACTCAATGCCTAAAGCCCGTTTACACCAACACTAAGTGACGCCTAAGTCAATGCCTAATGCCCATTTTCACCAATACTAAGTGACTCCTAACTCAATACCTACTACCCATTTTCACCAACACTAAGTGACTCCTAACTCAATGCCTAATGCCCGTTTTCACCAACACTAAGTGACTCCTAACTCTACCTAGTGCCCGTTTTCACCGACACTAAGTGACTCCTAAGGTTAAAGTAGTCGCGTGCCATAGCTTAGGGGTGAGTTCAGTATCGATAAAAGAACCCGTAAAAAATAAAATACCTTTAATTTTTTTTTAAACCTAAAATTTGGGTGTACTAACACCCAAATTTTAGGTTTAAAAAAAAATTGAACACCGTTATCCTTGAAACCAGTAGTTTGGTTTCATTAGTAGAACCTAAAACCATTGAAAAAAGCAACCTTTTTTTTTTGAAGAAAATCTACTATTTTCCTCAAGATCATTTCACCCTAATGCGCTCGGAAACAGCTGACCGCCGAATGAGCGGGCACTCGGGGTCATCGACCGCGCCGCAGTCAGCTGTCGCTAGAGCGAGCGCGCGCCGTGCCGTTTGTTTCTCGCGCGTAAATTGAGTGTACTTAAACAAATAAACAGGGGACCGAACGAAATGGTACGACTTTTTAGGGTTCCGTAGTCAACTAGGAACCCTTATAGTTTCGCCATGTCTGTCCGTCCGTCTGTCCGTCCTCGCTTAATCTCTGTGACCGTTAGCACTAGAAAGCTGAAATTTGGTACCAATATGTATATCAATCACGCCGACAAAGTGGTAAAATAAAAATTGGAAAAAAATGTTTTATTAGGGTAGCCCCCCCTATATGTAAAGTGGGAAGTGATTTTTTTTTAATTTCAACCCTAACGTGTGATATATTGATGGAAAGGTATTTAAAAATGAATAGGGGTTTTCTAAAATCATTTTTTGATAATGTCAATAATTTCGGAAATAATCGCTCCCAAAGGAAAAAACCATGTGTCCCCCCCCTCAAACTTTTGAACCATAAGTGAATATGAAAAAAATCTGAAAAGTAGAACTTTATAAGGACTTTCTAGGAAAATCATTTTGAACTTGATGGAAACAACAGTTTTTGTACAAAAAAGACAAAAAGTTGTACAAAATAATTTCTGGACTAAGTTTGTAGTATATTCATATATGCAAGCATTTTTACATAATGGATACCCACCTTTAAACTCATAAGTGGGAACACTTGTTGTGACGGACGGGAAACTACGGAACCCTACAATGAGCGTGGCCCGACACGCTCTTGGCCGGTTTTTTACTTACTCATGTGGCCTTACTCTATCGCGGGTGATAACCTACAACACGTTCGATAGTAGGTAAGTAATTAAAGCATTTAAACAAATAAAATAATTTAAATTTTAACGATTGCTATTTTAAGTTAGTAACATGGGCGGGCGCAACGAAGAGGCAATTAGACACAGCCTACCCAACCAACTGGGGCAATTATTATAACTAATGAACTATGTAATAAAATAACACTTTGTACAAAATATTAAAAAAAAAAACCAACCCCTGTTCGAATACTTATAGCAATTTTTCGCGCCCGTGTTACGTAACTAACACTGTACTGGAAGTTGCTAAGAAGCTCGACGCTCACCCGCCGCACGTATGTAATAGGCAAATTGTCTTCGAGCCTAGATCTCATTGATAAATTTACGCACACAGCGGCACATTGGTGCATATTTTCGTGTGTATGAACCGCACACATGTATAGATTGCTGCCATTTTGGGGCGGTAACTCCTGCGAGTGTAGCTGGGCTATGATTGGCTGCTACAATACAAGGTCAGGATTCAAGGTGGATGTTCTTTAGCCCGCGAAATTCAAATTTCATTACGTTTTTTGCAATTTGCAGGCCAGTGCTATGTTGTATGTTGATTAAATTATGACTACATACGTCTTACAGCCACAAATCATATAACCATCAACATACAACCTAGCACTGGCCTGCGAATTGCAAAAAACGTGAGGAAATTTGAATTTCGCGGGCTACCGTGCAGCAATGCACTAAGTAGGGTTGGTTCCGGTTCCCTTCCAAATTAAATAAAAATTAGTGGAGATTTCGTATTATCCTGCAAAATTTTGTTGATCACTGTCGTGAAGCAACTCGATATGAAAATGATGCAATTTTATTTGGTCGTATTTTTTGATCGACAAATTAGAAATTATATTTTCATCCCTTCTATTCGAAAAGTGTCGTTTTGTTCCCCGTTTAGCGGGAGCAAAGTAGCTCTTTTCTCCACTAGACTTTTTAGCGGGCAGTAATGAGATTTGAATTTGGAACATGAATCGTTCATTGAAATCGAACGAAAATTGTATAAATTACTGGCTGTAAGTGTTTGCTGTACGGTGCGGGGGTCAGCACCCGCATTGTAGAAAATATCAAATTAAGAGTTGCAGATAGTTCGCCCATACCGTTGTCACCGCGCTCTTCTACATCAAAGGAACCTTTTCCTGAGCACCAGCCAGATACTGAGATTACAAACACTCAAAATACTGGATGACGTTTTTATCACTTTCCAAAAAAAATGGTTATATTCGGTGAATGGAGTAGAAGCTTATGGCATAGTTTTGTTTTTCTTTTTTCCACAGTTTAGAAAAGAATTGATCCATCATATTAAAACGCTACAAATTTCAAGTAAACTTTTCATATTAGAACGAAGAAAGAGAAAATAAAAAACAAAAAATGTAAAATATCGAATTTCACATCAAACGAAAAAAAAAATCTTTTTTAATTTCGAATTAAAAAAAAAAACTAAGTGTGGTTTCTACTCCGTTCACCTATTATACCCATTTTATTTTGAAAGTGATAAAAATGTCATTCTGTAGAAATAAATCCACAATTATATCAATCCCAAACAAAACACACACAGTGACAATAAATTTTCAAAATTTCGCCAGTGTATTAGATATAAATATAAATTTGTAATTGACCTTTTTTACATTCATGTCATTTTTTAATTAAACTTATTCATTAATTACTTAAAAGTGTCTCTTATTTATTTTCTTATAGAACGAGATGAAAAGTAGAGTATATGACTCGAGAGCAAACATATTTTTCCCTCAGGCGATGTACTTTGAATCCCTCGCTACGCTCAGGATTCTATTTTAGAATCCCTCGCTATGCTCGGGATTCTATTCTAGAATCCTTCGCTTCGCTCTGGAATCAAAATAGCGCCCTCGCCGTAAAAATACTATTTTGCTCCCTTGTCATACAATCTACTATTTTCTGAAGGAAGCCATTATTGTTTCGTTGTGACAAACAATTTATATCGCGATCTTAAATGTTTTAATTTTGACATATTAAGTTATTTACACATTTGTTTTGAAACAAAATACGTACATTTAACAGTAACAGTAGTGTAAATATTAATTTTGTTGTGTATTAATTGTTTATTCACTTAGCAATGGTGTTTACTTTTGAAGTTTGTGCTGATAATGTGTGTTTGTTAGAAGTTAAAGGCAATAAGTTTTCTCAATTATCGTATAATGACAAGCTTCAAGTTGTGTCTAACTAAAGGTAGATGAGTACCCGAATTACGAGAATTAATCCAAAAATATGGTAATTCATCCGGTACTCGTCATTTCAATCCTCATTTACCTGGCTGTGTGGCTGTATACATACAAATAAATTATTTTGTTTTCCGTGCATTTTGAAGCCTGTGACGAACGACGAATGACGAGGTCTTAAAATCATATTTGAAAAAGGATAGGCGAGTAGATTTAATTTTTAAATGAGTTGATTTTTTCACAGATTTCAAATCCATAGTTAAATTATTAAATATATTTATACATGCGAAAATACACAACGCACAATGAAATAGGGCCTTCAAAGGCCGCTTCGGATATCTTGCAAGTGACGTGTTCTGTAACTATCAGAATCTTTCTTCTGTTTGCATCGTTAGAAAATCGTGAGTTGAACCTTGAATAATGTGGTGAGTTCTTCACTTCTTGCATTTAAGTATAACTTTTGTTTGTACAGGGCTATTTTCGAATATTATGAATAAATAAATATGACTATTTTGAGGGCCATCATAATATAGAGCGACGTTGTGGAGTTGGGCGTTTTTTTTTTTTGCTGTTATTATTTCTTGGCCTACCCAACCTGGTGGACCTCTGCACGCCACTGAGTTAGTAGGTACTAAATTAGGTTGATCTTGCAGCCTTTTTTTTTTTGGATTTATTTTTTATTTTTCTTGGGTTCCTTTATCGATACTGTACCTACCCCTAAGCTGTGGCACGCGACTACTTTAACACCCTGTATATGGTTACTTGGTAAGAGTTTTGTTGGAGGAGGTCATTGGAATGCGAAGCATACATCTTGATGTATGCTTCGCATTCGGGTTCGAGGCTAATTACTACTCGACTACAACTCAAACTGGATATTAAATAAAAGAACTTGGTCTGCAATTTCTACTTCTGACACGGCATGTAATTAATTAATAGTACAAGCACAGAAGATTCACTCCGCAGTCATTGAAATAAATAGCAACTTTTGCTACAGCGTAATAAAGTGCAATTTAGTGACAATACTGTCAATACTATTGAGTGATAAGTAATAGCATTAACGACTCCTACCCGCGTAGCATGACCACCGTAGAGACGAAAGAGAATAGACAAATCCTTTGTTTATCTGTCATTTTGTCGATTCAATGACAGATTAACAAAAGATTTGTCGATTATCTTTCGTTTCTACGGTGGTCATGCTACGCAGGCGATTCAATGACAGATTAACAAAAGTTTTGTCGATTCTCTTTCGTTTCTACGGCGGTCATGCTACGCAGGCAGATGACATACACTCAGCAGCATGGAATGAGACTCAAGCGCGTTATGTGTTTTTTGTTGTTGTTGTAAAAACTTAAATATTTATTCGATTCGTAAATGCGAATAATAAATTTAAAAAAAGAAGTTAACTTAGATACGGTATAAATTTAAAACTATACACATACAACAGGAAGCATGTTGGAACAGTTCTCCTGAATCTAGTAAAGCCAGATCCTATAATTTATCATTGCTTGAAAAAAGAAGACTTCGACGGATATGGCAACAACCAACGTGGCTTGAATGAAGACAAGTACAATTTCCATAAGTCCGCTAGCAAGCTAATAGAACTACTTCAAACCTGGCACGATAGCACCCTAGAAGCCCAGCTTGAATCGTTCATTCCTTTAGCCTCAACCAATTACTTTCTTTCGACATTCACAAAGCAATATATCAGACCGCAGGTATTTTAAATATAATATTTGCCTATGGTCTTTTGACGTGAGCTACACGATAATGCCGTTACAGCCGCACTGGGTATGACCGAGGTCTTTGCTGCCGTCAGCACATTTGACAGCAGCGAACACACCTTGGCGCCTTCTTTTTCTGGTGCACAGGCGAAAAACTTTATAACAATATATCTATCTACATCAAAACTGTCTAATAAAGTCATATTATAAAACTTTATCTACACCCAAGCTATAAATCCTCTATAAAGGTATCTGAAACAGTTAGCTTATGGCCAACATTAAAACAGCCAGTGGCATAATAACCATTATAACACCCAAACGGGTGTTATAATGTTGTACTGAATTTCATTATGCAACTCGTTTTAAAAAAAGAACATCGAATGTGGTAGTGAATCGAACGTCTAGCACGTGCGATTCACTACCACAGCGCCGTAATTAAAAAAAAAACTTATAGGTTAATTCGATTTCACGTCGTATCCCGCCATTTTTGTTCGACATTTGGATATTAGTATTGCATTATGTACTTTGTTGTTTACAAAAATGAGTGATACAAGCTTTGTGAATTTTGATAATTGAACAATCCAAAATGTAAATAATTATATTACTACCTATACACGGTTTGTTTGTAGTAAATACAAGCAATTAAACTTTCCATGAATTTACATAGACTTCTTAGAACACTGCAACACCATAAGGTTTCAGAACCTTTTATGGAGGATTCATATCATGGATGTAGATAAAGTCTTGTATGCAACTGTACATAATTAGGTATTAAAACACTCATGTGATACTATTATCACACTCGGCTTCGCCTCGTGTGATAAACCCACATTCGTGTTTTAATACCCCTCATTATACAACAGTTGCATAAATAACTATTATGTAACGAGTCATGTTATGTCCAAAGATAAATGACATGTATCTGTACATCGAATGTGTATCGATTAGCGACTTTAGTAAAATTGTGTAAATGATTCAAAATAATTCTTACCCTGATCATGTTCAATCCTTACATGTCTAAGACCATTTAACTTAAATGTTAGAGTGAATATATAATGGTCATCACTACTATCACGGACGATAAATGAACCATCTGGTTCATTAGACAGAATCTTTTCAGCAGCTTCCACCGATAGGGGGCCCCAGTACCAACCATACTGAAATTAAAAATTATATGATTATGATTAATCAAAAGGGCCTTTGTAGCAACAATACTATTTCGATGAATGCTTTAAATGACTGCTTACATCTTTAACTTTCTGTATGGAAGTCGCGAAGTCCATAACAGTGTCGTCTTCTGTGGCGGTGCGGCGTATAGATGGGCGCGCGTGCGTCGGTGGTGGCAGCGGCGGCAACGCGCGACGCACGGCGGCGGGCGGCGATTCCTCCTTACTCTCGCTCACTCGCTCCACGTCCGTCGCGGGCTGGCGTCTCCAGCGAAACAAGTTACAAAAACTCTGCTTCAAATTAATTGATAGTATCCTCACTGGAGACATTTTAGCCTTTTGGTTTTGACTTGTAATACTCTTCTTAACGACTTTATCGTTCTTCTCTATTTCGATCACATCCTTCGGAATGTTTTCTTTATGCTTTTTATTCTTAACATTCATTCCAAATGAATTTTTATTGGCTTTCCTATGGTTATTATTAGTTTCCACAGTTCTAGTTATTTCATTACTTTCTTTCAAAAATACTGTGGAGCTGGCATCTTTCCCCATATGTTTTGCATGTATGCCAACATTGCTCACAATGGGATTATTCTTTTTATTAATAGTAGCTCGACATTCCGAATCGCTTGAACTAGAATAAAGTGTATGTAAATATTTTCTCATTTCGCGCAAGGTTAAATGCAATGAGTCAGTATCAGAGTCACCCGAACTTTTCTTACAAGACGAACTAGGTAAACTATGTCTTTTAGTTTTTACATCTTTAGTCCTGTTATTTTCCTTTGTCTTGTGATTTTTATCAGTAGGGGTATTAGTAGCTGTAGTTTGCATTGTATTTTTGCCACGTTTTTTGTTATTTCTGGGTGGTTTTTTTCCTTTATTCCTTATATTGCTTTGACTAGGCCGTACCATATCAATGGGCACTGCATAAATGTCGCTATCGAATGGGACATTGTACATATCTGTTATATCGGAGGTTTTGGAAGTCAGCGTATCATGTGAGATAGCCTGAGTAATGAAACTAGAGTCATCAGCCTGGAACTGTGTTACTAGAGAGTTGTGGCTGCTGGACAATCGCGACGACAGCGAACTCCTCGAAGAAGGCCGATTAACACGACAGGGACTCAAGTGAAGAAGTCTTGGACTCGCGAATCTGTGGTTCAAACATTGACGCCGTTCGTATAGCGATTCAGGCTTAAATTTTCTTGGGTACATAGGCGAAAGGTGCCTTGTGTTTATTGCTTTGTTGTCTGCCGCGTCAAGGGTGAAGACGACGGTCGGCGGCACGTGTACAGCCGTATATTTCTCTGTGTCATCCGCAACGGGGATATCCTGCAAAAGAAAAACACATTTGACTCAATAAAATGGAAATGCATTTTAAACAACTAAGTCATATAGTTATCTTGTTTTGTACAGGATTCCTGTAATCAGGAAGGCTATAGCCAAAAACAATATTATGAGACATTTTAATTTAATGAGAATCATTTTGAATTGAAGTCAGCCTAGAATGCCAAATAAGGCAATTAGGGACACTTCACGAAGCCGTTAAGCAAGCATTCTGTACATCAATCTAAGTACGTAGCCTACGCAAAAATGATAGCTTGGAAGTGACTTTTTTTTGGGGTAAAACATCAGTTTTACGGTTAAACTCAATGTAACACACTCAAAACATTGTGCTTATGGATGGGGGTGAAAAGTGTGGGGGTCGTAGAGTTGTTTAAAGTAAGTTCTTACATTAAAATAATGTACCAATTTAAAAAAAAAAACTTGTAAAGTTGGAACATTGACCCCCAATAACTCCATAACTAGAGGGTTTCCGACTCGCACTTGGCCGGTTTTTTTGTTCTTATTTTAATTATTTATTTTTAAAGTGAATATACGTACAACTAAGAAGGTACTCTGTGATCAAGCGGCTACCTGTTGCCGTTATTAATTTCGATCAAAAAACAGTAAAAAAATCACTTTTGTTTTATAGGAGCCCCTGCACACGTTTATTTTATTCTGTTTTTTGTATTTTTTGTTGTTATAGCGACAACAGAATACAATATCATCTGTGAAAATTTCAACTGTCTAGCTATCAAGGTTCATGAGATACAGCCTGGTGACAGACAGACAGTGGTTTCTTAGTAATATGGGCCCGTTTTTACACTTTCGGTACGGACCCCTTAAAAAACCGGCCAAGGCCACGCACAGTGTAGGCTTCCCCGTTATCACAATACAGGACGAACCCGTGGGCACAGCGCCATCTAGCGGCAGCTTTGTGAAACTTATGATAATTTATTGTTTTTTTTTTTTTTTTATAGATTTTGTTTTTCAATGCAAGTCTTCAACCGTTATAAACAAGCAACTACTGCATTTTAGTCACTTTTAAGGATTTATTCTAAGGATTTTGTTGGTACAAAATTATCCAACACCCAAGTTCAACGGCTATTACTGCTAAACTAATAAGGTTATCTTAATCGCTATAGTTTTCCTTTAAAGTTCATGAAATGCACTATCATCATGAATTTTTCCAGATTTTTCAAGCCAGCAGTTTAGCTTTTAGAGGGGGGACTCCCTACTGGAACAAATTTTGCACTTTAAAGTTTAATATTTCGTAAATGGAGCATTAAATCAAAAAGAACTAATAGAAACCCCTAAGTCATTTTAAAAGACCTATTCAATGATAGCCTACACGACGAAAATAAAAATTCATCCCCTCTTCACAAGTAGCTACCCTAAAAAAATATAATAATAAATAAATATTTTCCAAAATTTTATTTTACCACTTCGTCGGCGTAATTGATATACACACACCTACAAAATTACAGCTTTCTAGTAATACCGGTCTCTTAGCAAACCTCAGACAGATAGACATACAGACGGACATGACGAAACTATAAGGGTTCCTTGTCAGGACTACGGAACCCTGAAAATGATCGCAATGATGAGGAGAACAAGTGCCTTTCGGCTGCGGCTATAGATTCAGTAACAACATAGGTACCTGAAATTCAGGTGGTGGTTCTATTGTGGTAAGTATTACTTTTCCAGGTCCTTTTTTCACAGTATTGAAAAAATCACCACACATACGTTCTGATGTTTCAGTTGATTCACATAGTGACAATGACTTTTCATCATAGTCACTTTCTTGTAACTGTACAGGAGAGACATGGTTAGGTGATTAGTTAAACACAAGAACAACACAAAGAAAATTATTGATTGTTATCTACTTCAGTAGCACTTAGATAACCACAATTACAGACACAATTAAAATAACAATGCACCGTGCCCGATCAGGCATGGCTGGGGACATAAGGGTATGTGCTTATATGTTATAAAGATTCAAAAAGTTTTATGATTCTTTGCTGAGCTATCATTTTCTTCGCGTAAGGCTAAGGAATATAAACTAAAGATTGCTTTTTTAAGAAAGTAGCCTGTAGGTAATAAATTATTATCCTTGCCTCTTGTGATTTTCATATTGTATTCCCATTAAGTGCAGAACAGTAAAATTTTTACATTATAATTTTAGCTGCTTCATTGGTCTAATTGTTGCAAGCGCGAAAGCTGAGCATTGAGGTCTTTTCAACAGTGTTATTGGGCTTTCCGCTCAGGAATTTCTCAGTAGCAGCCATAGAGTCCAGATTTGTACCCACTTGATGGCAATAGGCTGGTCCCCTATTAAATGGGACTTAATAACTGCTAATATAAGGGTGAACTATATCACCATGTTCACCTATGCCTAATAATTCAAGCATCAGGGTAATTTGTAATCGGACATTTAGCCTCAGATTTTTACAGGTTTTCCTTTCAAAATCAATTAGATGCATGTATAATTTTATTAGCACTTAGCTTGTGTACTAACTAAATCAATCAGTTGTGACCAATCAGCTTTTTTAGAGAGTGGGGTTGTCATATTATTTTGTGCATAGAGTGCATTCGCTGAAGTGTTGTGAGCAGCTAAGCATACACAGCAATGCGTGTCGCATGGCAACAACTTAAATAAAGCAAAGCAGGTGAAATATACTAAAAAATAATAATAATGATTAATAATAATAAATCGCTTTGGTGTTGACCAAAGAGAACCAATAAATAAATACAATTGATAGTTCAGTGGTGTCCTTTCTTATTGCATAATATTCTCATAATAGACCAGAAAGTTTATAATTTACCCCTTGCAGTATTTCATCTTTTCTTGAATTATTATAAGTGCCCATGTAGGAAATCTAAAATTCTATTTGGATCTTTTTTTTTAAGTAGGTACCTACTAGCTGTTGACCATTGCTTCGCCTGCAGTATAAATTTCCTATTCCATGTCAAGGGTTAGCTGTGTACTAAATTTCAAGTCTTTTCTGCCATTATGGCACCAAAAGGTAACAGATATAAAAGTCGAAGAAATCTAACAATCAGCTGTTTAAAACACATTTTTGTGACACAAAAATGTGTTTTAAACAAAGCTGTTTTTAGATAATCAGACTGTTATCTTTTCGGTGAACTTGGCTCTTAGAAGTCCATTTTGACAGCCGTCAAATCCATAGTAAATTGACACCGCTATCGGAAATTGAACTTTATTACTTACTATTAAGCTAAGAAATGTCAAAATGGGCCTTTTATTTTTTTAATACTATAGTTACTTTGGCATTATTGTTAGTATGGATGCTATTCAAGGAATAAACTAGACTGTTAGAGAGCTCCATGTTTATTATTCAACTATTGACTGTTTGCCACCTGTGATACAACAGGTGGCTGGGAGGTGGGTTTTGATTTCGTTGATTGTCTCTCATGTTCACCTGTCTGTTAATTCACAACAATATTTATTGTAGGTACATGTAAATAAAAAGCAACAGTTGGTTATAATAACATTTAGTTCAGATGGAAAAATACATCCAATTACACACTACAAGCATCAACAACAAAACAATAAACAAACAATCAATCTTTAGGGGAAAATTTCGTAAAATGAAAAAACACAAACTACAAAAATGAGAAAACAAATTCGCATTATGCAATATAACTCTCGATTCGTTAATCGTTTTCTTGTATTTGGAGAATACAATTATATATCCTTCGCCCACGCGACAATACCAATTACTACATGCATTAGTTACGTACTTATTTCCTATTCATTTGTGATTAGTTTTCCTTTATCCCATGCCCAAATAATGATTGTATGTACTTGGACTGAATCGAAAAATATACAAAATCAGAATCATTACAGATTTATTGTTTACAACGCGTTTAGCTAGATCAGAGACCAAATTTCAATAAAATCTTAGAAACATGTTGCAGAAAAGAGTTTTAAACATAAAATAAATACACTATCAAGCGGCATCTAATGAGATAATGAAATTTGTGAAATTTCTAGTGAGCTCACCTCGGATACAACGTGATGCCATCCACTGGCAGAATCACTAGAAAAAGAACCACTTGTAATTATAAGACCACTGTCTTCGCTTAACGGAGGCGCCTCAGAATGTGTTGAAAAAGGCGGCGACTCCATCACCCAAATATCAGTTTGGGATAACTAACATGAACAAAAAATGGACGTAAATTCAGTATTTTCATAAAAATATTGAAGGAAATACATTGCATTGCAGTCTTATTTACTTCTTAATAATGCCTGACCTACAACTTTTTTATAAGAATTGGATACAAGCAAAATGGGCCCAAACTCATTTTTTAACATTATTATTTTTATTTGCCAAAACTGTGTCTTACGCAATAGATGCTCTGTGGTCATACGCAAATACCGCAAGATTATTATGCAATCGTTTGACCCACAAACTGCGCATAAATAAATATTATCTTATAGTTGAACGCAGACCTTGCCGCACCGCAGTCACCGCATTCGAATTCTTCGTTTTAAAGTTCTATACAGTCTGTGTCTGTGTGCAAAAGTTCTATGCAATCTGTGTCTTGCCTAGCATGGAAAGCCAGTATGGCCAGTATACTATTTTAATCTTTGATGGAAAGTTTGCAAGGCGGCGACTGCGTGAAAACGCAATGCCTTAAGGTGAATGCTTCGACCAGCCCGCGAAATTCAATTTTTCTTACGTTTTTGGCAAACTGCAAGCCAGTGCAAGGTTGTATGTTGATTTAAATATTGGACGCGATTGTAAGACGTATGTAGTTACAGAATTATAATCATCAAAACCATCAATACAACCCTCCAAGTTCATAAAGGTCTAGCAATGACTTTGACCTTGAAAATATCGTTTCTCGACCTTTATAAACATGGAGGGTTGTATTGATGGTTTTGATGATTATAATTCTGTAACTACATACGTCTTACAATCGCGTCCAATATTTTAAACAACATACAACCTAGCACTGGCCTGCAATTTGCCAAAAACGTAAGAAAATTTGAATTTCGCGGGCTACCCTGGAGCATCAGCCTTAAACAGTTGGCGCTACACTGTAGCTGTCATTATTCGCGTTTTTTTTTTGTTTTATCATCAAAACAAAATATTCAGGACAGAAAACTCATTTTTTTTATTTTGCGGAATAACATTTAGTAATGAGGGGTTTTCTTTTCGAGGTATTAAAAAAAACTTAGTTTCCAAGAACTCTATAGATGGCATTGAACTTACTATGATAGTTGGTGCCAAAGCCAAAACGCTTGGAAAAAAAAACATTGTGTCACGTCACATACTCTCGTTAACCGACACTTTCATTTGCTTAACCTTCCGAATATAACCTAGTTTTCTCGCGCTTGTTAAAATCAGTTATTTTAGGTTCCGTTCCTTGCATTATCATTAGAGATGGGCGGGTGGGTAAAAAATGGGAAGGTAAAAATTGGAAGGAAAGGTTAAAATAGGTAAAAAAGAAAAAATACCCTTTTTTACCGGGTATTAATAAAAAATACCGGGTAAAAATTGAGTACTGCCTTTATATTATTTAAATGGCTTTGCCATGAAATGTATAGTGTCTTTATATAATTTAATTGGCTTCGTCATCAATACTACGATCTACCATGTTAATTTTGACCTTGACCATTGAAGATAAATATTGATTGTATGTCCCCAGCCGTTCCCCAAGGGGAACGGTGCTTTACACCGGGGCAACACTGTGCGGTATTACTGCGTGCTATATATTGGGGCGTGCGTCATCTTGTGGTATGCTACAAATAACAAAATATGCGGAAAATGCGGTATGCGGCAGCCTATTTTACATCGAGGCAACATCATGCCTAGATAATTTTCAAAGCATCGTGCTGTAAATTTTATTGGAGTGTTTTGGTCTACCAACTTGATTGATCGAGGGGACAAGACACCGTCGATTAAGGCTGATGAAGTAACTTTAGCAGCATGACGCAAGACGTTGCCATGCCGCTCGATTTTTGCCACGATGTGCAACATCATCATCATTTAAATTATAGTAGCATGCTGCTTTGTGGCATGCCGCAATGTCGCATAGTGTTGCCCCGGCGTAAAGCAGCCTGAGCTACATAAAATGAAGTTAATTATGTTTCTTTTAAAACTTTAATCAACATTAATTTTCAAATCTCACTTCTAAGTCATGTCTACAAGTTGTTTTCAAGAGTCATCACGAATCGTCTCGCGCGCAGGTTTGACGATTTTCAGCCTCCCGAACAAGCCAGTTTCCGAAAAGGCTTTAGCACCGTGGACCCCATACATACGCTGCGGCAGGTTATACAGATGACCGAAGAGTATAGGCTGCTTCTCTGTTTAGCGTTTGTGGACTTCGAGAAAGCCTTCGATTTGATCGAGACGCATAGCTATTCACAACCCTTCGATTCGATATTCGATTCGGGAAGTCGTATGTCTATCTCGCTCGATTTCGTAATGTCAAAAAAAGATAGACATACGACTTACCGAATCGATAATCGAATCGAAGCGTTGTGAATAAGGGGCCTGGGCTGTACTGCAGTTTCTCCAACGGTGCCAAATCGACCGGTACATCGAGGTGTTGAAGTGTTTGTACAAACTCCCAGGCTTGGTCCTGAAGTCGGACTGACATGGTGGCGACCATGTCAGTCCGACTTCAGGACCAAGCCTGGGAGTCGGAACCTATCCTGCATTAAACCTATTCTGCAGCGAGGTGTGAGACAGGGAGACGTCATATCTCCGAAACTGTTCACCACTGCACTGGAGGATGTCTTCAAAGTTCTGGACTGGAGAGGGCAAGGCATCAACGTCAATGGCGAGTACATGACTCACTTTCGGTTTCGCGACGATATAGTGGTCATGGCTGAGACCATGGAGGACCCCAGTACAATGCTCGATGACCTCGGTAGAGCTTCCGAAAGAGTGGGGCTATGAACATGGACAAAACCAAAGTCATGTTGAATGCCCATGTAACAACCACTCCTATCAAAATCGGAGACACTACACTCGAAGCTGTGGACGATTATGTATACCTGGGACAAACGGTCCAGTTATGTAAGTCTAACTACGAGAAAGAGGTCAATCGTCGAATCCGACTCGGCTGGGCAGCGTTGGGGAAGCTGCGCGGTATCTTCTCGCCCAACTTACCGCAGTGTTTCAAGACGAAAGTCTATGACCAGTGTGTGTTGCCAGTGATTACATACGGGACCGAAACGTGCTCGCTCACAATGGGCCTCATCAGAAGGCTTAAAGTCACCCAAAGGGCAATGGAGAGGGCTATGCTCGGAGTTTCTTTGCGTGATCGAATCAGAAATAAAGACATCCGCAAGAGAATCAGGGTCACCGACGTAGCCGGAAGAATTGCCAAACTTAAATAGCAGTGGGCAGGGCACATTGCTCGCAGAACGGATGGCCGATGGAGCCGAAAAGTTCTGGAGTGGCGACCGCAAACCGGAAAACGTTGCGTTGGAAGACCTCCCACTAGGTGGACCGATGACCTGGTGAAGGTTGCGGGAATCCGTTGAATGCGAGTCGCACGGGACTGGTCAATGTGGCGACACTTGGGAGAGGCCTATGTCCAGCTGTGGACGTCTTTCGGTTGAAATAATGAATGATGATGATGACTTTAGTAGGCAGTGTGCGTTCTATATTTTATTTATCTACAATATAATATACTATGAATTAAAATTGGCCTACCTTCTTTTATAGTATTAAATTAACAAAACTTCACACTCATTTACGTCACAATGCCTTTGAAAAAAAAAATGTAAATCGTAAAAGTATGTCTCAGACGTAAGACACACAAAAACAAAAACGAAGCGAAGCTATAGTTGACGAAATGCACCCCTCCACGTCATCCCTCATTGGACAGTTACAGTGCTATACTATTTTATTCTAATGAGAAAACTATGTCCGCGTATGTTGTGCCGACGACGGTCTCAAATAAAATAAATGATAAAATTCTGTATTTCAAAGTATCTATTAAAAAAAACAATAATTAGTTTAAATTAAACTGATTTTAATTTTTACCCGGTATAAATTAAAAATGGGAAGGTAAAAATGGGTATAAATGGGTATTTACCCAAAGTCTGGGTTTTTACCGGGTATATGCCCATCTCTAATTATCATACTAACTCTTAGCGCCATCTATCCAGCGACTAGGGAAGAGCTAAAAAGAAAATCCCTCATTAGCGTAGCCTAGGATAGGGTTGCCACCTTTTTTTTTGAACAAATATAGTACTTTTCCCAAAAAAGCTCCAAAAATATAGTACTTTTGGGAATATCAGGAAAAAAAAGTACTTACACATTTATTTTAAAACATTTATTTTTCCATATATGTACCGTAAAACGGTGCTATTTGGGTTTTGGGGGCTATTTGGGACGACCCAGAATTTCGATCAAAAATATCGGTACCTGTCGGTATGTGTATAGTAGAAGTTATTTTACAAACTCTAGCAACACTTTGATAATTTCCTGATGGAAAAACCCTATTACATTTTGATATTGTTTATATGGTAAATAAATAGGCCAAATAGCCCCCAAAAATCCAAATAGCCCCGTATTACTCTAGCTATATTTGTTATTGCTCTTTGCTTTGGCTATCAATGATCTATTGCATTTAAAAGGATTAGATTCATATAATAAATTAACAATTCATTTTTACTGAAATATTAAATGCTCTATTTCTTTCTTCTTTGCATTATACATTAATGATGAAAAAAAAGCTTTCCGTAAAAGCGGAAGTTGCAGGAATGGAGAGAAGCAAATGATTTTAAATAAAATTTGTCAAATCTGTACTTTTGAAAAGTATTTGCCATTTTTCAGCAGTGTTTTTAGATAAAAACACCGCTTCTTCGCTTATTTTTGAAATAATTTCTTTTACAATAATAAGAATACAAATTATTAACATTAATGTTTAATTTATTGACTAAATTCCCCGTGCAGTGCTGCGAGTACGTTTCAAACTTCCAGTTACAGTTAATTTATGAAAGCGCGACATTTGAATTAGGGATAAAAATATAGTATTTTTCGTACTATATTATTTTTCTATAATATACAATTGACTGAAATATAGTATAATACTATATATTATAGTACGGGTGGCAACCCTACCTAGGATCTACAGTCGTTAAAGTCATCAACTTTAAATAAGATAAACCTTTCGGAGAGGGAACCTGAGAAACAGCTACCTCATCTAAAGAAGGCAGCAGGCGCCCGATTTCCCCACTTCCCAGATAAGTTACTGACTTCATAAATTATTGTTTAAACAACAGTTTTAAAAATTAAAAAAACACGCTTTTTTAAATAAACCAAACTAAAAAGTAGAAAATAAATAATAGTTTAAAAAAAAAACTAAAAACACACTTTATATAGAAAACCAAACTAAAAACTAGAAAATAAATTTGAATTAAGAATAGTGTAAAAAATTCTAACAAATATAAATGAATAATAGTGATAATAAGAAAAAAATGTTTTATTTAAAAAAAAGCGTGGGGTGCATGGTGTCAGTAGTTATAAATATTTCATAGACAGATATGAAAAGAAAGATTATCATTTCGATAATATCATAAAAAGCACCCTTCGCTTTTTTTTAAATAAAACATTTTTTTTCTTATTAACACTTTTATTAATTTATATTTGTTAGAGTTTTTTACACTATTCTTAATTCAAATTTATTAAATTTATTTTCTATTTTTTAGTTTTTTTTTTTTTAACTATTATTGATTTTGTTGAATACAATTCTGTAACTACCTATGTCTTACAGTCGCTAATAATATTTTAATTAACATACAACCTAGCACTGGTCTGCAAATTGCAAAAAACGTGAGAAAATTGGAATTTCGCGGACTACCCTTGAGCATCAGCCTTAACCGAAGTTCATTACACATTTTAAAAACATTAATCGATAAAACAAAAAAAAACTCGAATAATGACAGCTACAGTGTAGCGCCAACTGTTTAAGGCTGATGCTCCAGGGTAGCCCGCGAAATTCAAATTTTCTTACGTTTTTGGCAAATTGCAGGCCAGTGCTAGGTTGTATATTGATTAAAATATTGGACGCGATTGTAAGACGTATGTAGTTACAGAATTATAATCATGAAAACCATCAATACAACCCTCCAAGTTCATAAAGGTCTAGCAATGACTTTGTGGATGCTCAAGGGTAGCCCGCGAAATTCAAATTTTCTTACGTTTTTTGCAATTTGCAGGCCAGTGCTAGGTTGTATGTTGATTAAAATATTGTTTGCGACTGTAAGACGTATGTAGTAACACAATTATAATCATCAATACAACCCTCCAAGTTCATAAAGGTAGAAAAATTACTTTTCCAAGGTCAAAATCATTCTTGCACCTTTATGAACTTGGATACGTCTTACAGTCGCAAACAAAATTTTAATCAACATACAACCTAGCACTGGCCTGCAAATTGCAAAAAACGTAAGAAAATTTGAATTTCGCGGGCTACGCTTGAGCATCCACCTTAAGGTGGATGCTCAAGCGTAGCAAGAATGATTTTGACCGTGGAAAAGTAATTTTGACACCAATATGAACTTAGAGGGTTGTTTTGATGATTTTGATGATTATAATTCTGTAACTACATACGTCTTACAACCGCGAACAATATTTTAATTAACATATAACTTAACACTGGCCTGAAAATTGCAAAAAACGTAAGAAAATTTGAATTTCGCGGACTGGTTGGAGCATTCACCTTAAGGACCAGTTTTCGAGGAAGTGTATTGAAAACTTATTTATATGATCCTCAATCTCTCGATTCGATAAGTCAAAAAACGCGAACTTGCTGTTTTTTTTACAAAATAGATGATATTTGGGGGAAGCGTCATGGTAGCCCGCGAAATTCTTTTTTTGCCGTTTTTGCAATGAGCGGGTCAGTGTCAACTTGTATGTTGTCGGTCTACATACCTAGAGGCTTCAACAAAAAAACAGAACTACAGTGAAAATATTTATTTGTTCATTATATATAATACAAAACTTATATTAAATTATGCAAAGTCACGCTTATCTCCTGGCAGCAGCAATCTTACCCAATTTCTGAATTATCTATTGTAGGTACTTACCTAAGAAGTAAATACATCTGAATCATCACATTGATTCAATACTTCTGGCTATTTTGATCATCATTACAGAAGAAGCTTTATTTTCTTATCAATAAATGAAGCTATAAAGTAGGTTTCGTTTAACATTCACGAATTCAGAACTTGTCATACTCTAATTTAGGTTTAGTGGCAATTAGGATTCAGTACCTCAAAAGGTAAAAACGGAACCCATAGAAGATCACTTTTTTGTCCGTCTGTCACCACCGATTTTCTCAGGAATGGGTGGACCTAGAAAATTGAAATGTATACTAGATACTGAGGTCTATAGTCCCTATTAGGTGTATAAACAAGGTCCTGAGTCAACATGATAAAAAGATAATAATATGGGCAAAATTAGATTTTTGTGAAAACTTGTAAGTACCAAAATTTACCTTAATCTTCTACTTTTTTTATTTTTTGGAATTTTCCTTTTACTTGTTCTGTAAGACCTTGTTTTTAAACAAATTGACAGTTCTAGGTCAACTGGAAGTACCCTATAGGTTTTGGGTTGAAAACCCTATGTGGTAGTTCCCGTTGACCTAGAATCACGAAATTTGGGGAGAAGCAATGTCTTACAGCACATATAAAGGGAAAAATCTAAAAACCGTAAATATGTAGTTTAATACTAATAAATAACAAAAAAAAAACGATTTTACTATTACAAACTTATTATTTGCGGTTGGTGCAATAGAAGTTTCCAGGGATCGAACAGCAAAGTTAAGTTTGTCCTTTAAAAAGTTTGTACGGAACCCTCGGTGCGCGAGTCCGACTCGCTCTTGGCCGGTTTTTTTTAAATATTCCCAATTAAATTTCAAAGGAATCTCCATGCAATGCTAGTGTGGTGTTTGATAGGTTCGCAAGTTCAAATTCTCAAATCAAAAACCAGGGTGTCTGTGGACTAAAGAGAATTATCCTAAAATCATGGATATAACACATCTGTTCAGACAAACTGGAATCATACTTTTCGTTGTTTCCGACAAGTTATAATATTTGTTAAATATTAATGCCACAGCATCTTAATGATGTGATTATTATTGCATTGAATCGCAAGACTTAATTATTCTATTGAATCACTAATGTAAAAGTTGAATATCTACATGTATTTCACTAAGCTTATTGCTTTAAATTACAGATTTGTCCAAACTTATCAATCCTAGTATAATTTATACGTATTTTTATCTTATGCTCGACAGTCGACGGTTGAAATACTTATTCACCACATTTAATAAAATAGTTTGTATGAAAATACCAGATTTTGGATTACTTATACTAATTAAAAAATATATTCTTATACACTGCCTAAGATCGACCTTCACCCATTTATTTACCGAATTAAACATACTTTTAACAAACATATTGCGAACAGGTTGCCTGATGAAATTTAAGTAAAGTCAACCTTCTATTTAAAAAAAAAACTTAACTTTTAGTTATATTTTTGAACCGAAAGCAGTATTCAACGAATGTGCAAAGCTTATGAACAAGAAACTGTTGGTTGTCTATCTTTTTGTCTATTATAGGATTTACAGTCATAAAAATGTGAGTTGGTATTTTTCATGCACTCATCTGTTTGTTTATTATATAAACATACATTTATTCAAAATATAAATAGTGAAAGACGATATAAAACCGACGCTATGAAATAGTGAAAGACGATCTTTTAAGGGATCTTGGACTATTATAATGTTCGATGTTCCTGACGAATTATAATAAGATTCCTGACGAATTATAATAAGATTTAAATAGCATCATAATTAATAATGTGATTAAGGTTATTGCATTGAACCGCAATATTTCATAATATTCTTGAATCACCTAATTATTAAGTAGAATACATAAATGTATTTCAACAAGCTTATTGCTTTAAAATGCCATTTATAGCTTTGTCAAAATTACGATGTGTTCTATGCCTAGTTTATTCTATAAATATTTTATTCTTATGCTCGATGGTTGAAATATAAACCTACCATATTTACAAGAAAATGGTTAGTATGAAAATACATAGTTTTAGACGTAAACTACTCAATGTTCTACCAGGGTACAATGTTGCGATAGTTCTCCAAAGCAAATACTGAAAAATAAATGAATTTTAATATTTTTTAAACAAAAGCCTTCTCCTAAATCAAGTTAAACGGAAATTTTCTCCATTTTGATCTGTTCTACTTTTCAGGATTTTGGTTTGGAGTCTCATCTCAGAAACTGAAACCCTGGATAAATATGTTACCGGCCAAACCCAATTTCAGGCCAAACTGGTTTATCGTGTCAGGATATAGTACCCCAATCAAAGCAATTAGTTCCTAGTTCTAACCTGGTATGCTAGGTCCTAGTTCTAAGAAATCTCTGTGACACTGGCATCTGGTTTGGACGGTAACAGGTAAAAAGTTTATAGCTATCTTAAAACTTCCTTAATGGCGTGATGTATATAGTTTTATTTTACTAATAAAGTATATGCGCTTCGGGGTGAATCACAAATGCACAACCGGCAAGTCAAATACTCAGTTTCAAAGTCTATAATCACAAAATAGTCACTGGGTTATTAGCCCTTTCTCATAAACACGGAGTGAAGTAACACACTTTCGCCAGCATCAAACCCATGACGCGATAACATTGGTGATCAATCCGAACCTTTTTTGATTCAGGACTTGTAAGTCCGTCCAACGTACAGCAGGCTGTTTTAATGTCGGACGTGCGTATGTCCATAAGTAGATAGACGAGTCAACTTCAGGTTTGGCATAGTTTCAGTCCGAGTTAGCTGGTAAGGGTGTGGAGCTCGAAGGGATGATGTAGGTCGACGTGCCACTACAGCTTCGCCTTATTCCGAGCTCGAGCTGGAGCTGGAAGGCGTGTAGCTGTAGTAGTCGCTCTGCTAGGCGGTGTTGATCTGCTCCACGTTCAAGTGCGTGATGAAGCGCAGGCGCATCTGCAGCGCCGGCCGCAGCTTCCGGATCACACTCTCCACTTCGTTCTTCATCGTGTCGCCGACGAACATGTATTTTATGTGATAACTGATGAATGATTAAGAAATATTTACTTTACGGTTTTAGCCTAAAAGAATATCGAGCTGGAATTCGCTCGAGTCGGTCAGAAAGAGCATTATGTCGATGCCATAAAAGCGACAAGCCGAACTAAATACGACAAATTCCAATTCCACATCGATAAGTGTGGTGTATGATTTAAGTATTCGGCATCACAATATATTTTGATATCTGACTATGCAAGTCTAATTTCCATTCCAAGGAATAATTATATTACTTTCACTACATTCCTGCTTCTGCCTGTTCTTAGAATGATGTTATCTTTATGATTGTGGCATACGCAGACCAGTCATCACCTATACAGGGTGAAGACTTTCAGCGGGCCGTAAGGGGAACTATTTTAACCGTTGCACCTACACGAGAATGGTCTAAGCCTCTACTATCCATATTTTATTATGAAATTTTGAGCCCCATTCACAGCATTTCAAAACAATGTACAGTTAGCAAGAACATGGTCAGTTAAAACAAAGCGCGTTATTAAAAGGATACAGCAAGTCACATATCGGGTCAATGTACTGCAGATGTTGCTGAGACTTGTCGATATGCGCCAGAAGTTCGTACAGAGTGATAGTGATGTCCATGACTGCTCGCGATAAGTCGGAGTTAAATCGTTGTAAGAACGGCCCGACCATGTGACACAGGTACAGCAGCTGAATCTCTGTATGGATCTCCACTGACAGTTTTTCTTTGACAAACCTGAAAACGCATAGACAAAATATTAGATTATTTTAACGAAGGCATAATTTCTGCCGTATTCTAGAGGTATGTTAAAATAGTACAATAAGATATAAGTGCGGTAAGTTGAAAATTACAGCCGAGGCGGTAATTATCAAAGCGCACGTATGTCATACGACGTTTTATAACATATTTGCGAGGAAATAAATAAAACTCGGACTTTCTAAACGAATAAATCTTTTACTTGTTGACAAATTAGCGATGCCCGCGCATCAGCGCTTTTTTTAAGGCAAAGACATAAAACAGCCAGTATTAGTAATAAAGTAAATTAATATTTTTGTGTTTTTGTTCCAGATAAATGGTTGTAATTTATTGTCAAAATTAATTAAATTAAAGAATTAAATGTTTATTTACTATATTTCATCTCCCAGGGTTAATTTTATTCATAAAATGTTGACCACTTTTCTGACATAAAAACTCTTTGCTAAGATTTAAAAAATTACCGTTCCTTTTTGACAGAGCATCTTGATAAACCGTGCGTCGTACATTACATTACTGCACAAGTACGTAATGAGATACATTACGATATTGAAATGGGTGAAATAAGAGACCCTTTACGAGCAAATGTGTTATAAATAAATAAACTACACAGTGAAATTATTACGAGTATACTTACTGAGGGACTTGCATTATTTGCCCCGCGCCCGCGTGGTACCATATCGCATGAGCCAATGCCAAAGTTAGACTGTACTTATTCTCCAGCATAGCATCATTCGTAGTCGTCAGGTTAAATAGTTGGAACGGTGTGTGTGGGTACGGCCATTCCGTCATGTCAGTGTTCGTCATTAGTTCCAATATGCGGTCGTGAAGAACTGTCCAGTACGGGTCAGGCAAAGCGGCCATTATCAGACCGATAGCGTTGATCCAAAGCTGGATCTTTGTGGCTGGTATTACGACAAAGCCTTTAGTGATGACGTCGAGAAGAGTGTTGCCGACAAAGTTGGGTGCCAGCGGCAGAGACATCAGTTCAACGCACGTCACGTACAGAGCGTGAGCCGACGGATTCGGATACTCGTTGAAGCGCCAGTCTGTGTTAGGGAAGTGTGACGCGCCAGTCATAGCTGCGACTAAGCTAAGGAATATTAAAGTGAACAACAAAATATTACAGAGAACAAAGAAATTACAAAAAACCGACCACGTGCAAGTCGGACTCGCGCATTAAGGGTTCCGTACCATCGTAGTAGAGCTGCGACAACAGAAATGCATCATCTTTGAAAATTTCAACTGCCTAGCTATCACGGTTCATGAGATACAGCCTGGTGACTGACAGACAGCCGGACAGAAGAGTCTTAGTAATAGGGTCCCACTTTTACCCTTTGAGTACAGAACCCTAAAAACGTGTTGCGCCGACCCCAATTAACATGGGATAAGGGCAGGAGGATGATAATGATGACAAAGAAATTACCTGAGACTTCGTGGATGTACTGTTAGGAACACCACTTCCTGACTCTTCGGGATTTGCAGGCGTCATAAAATATAATGCTTTAAAAAAAATGGTTGCAATATGAAGCTGCATCCTTGTTTTTCTTTTCTTTATGATTTAATTTGAAAAAAAAAAATGGTTATTTTCAGAATAAACAAAATATTTATTAACAAAGAACGACTAGACAAGACCAACACACTCGGTCGCGGGGTTCCTCGCTCGCTCGCTCTAGCTAAACTATTAATAAAGAATACTGTTATTGTTGTTCTTTATGTTTCTTCTCATTTAAGAGAGCCCGACCAAGGATGTAAGGTGAAATTTAGATAGAGAAAGTGGATGATAATGTAGATGAAGTCAGAAACTTTCGGGTGACTCGACAGGTGTTGAGAATGGTATAAATGTTCGCACTTAAAAAGGATACTGTCCACCATGCGGTTGACTAGGCTCAGATAGTAGTTAAGGTCGGGGGTCCAACCGGCACCCGCGTCCGCGTCGCTCTTGGCTAGGTACGCCTGGAACGCCTCCGTGGTGGCCCATCCGGAAGGACGCGCGTCTTTCAAAGATCCTAACACAGCATTCACTAGTTTCCTCTTCAGTAACGGTTTGTCCCGGAGCTTTGTCTCATAATAGTGCAGTGTGTTGTACAGGAAAGTGAGAGGTCGATCTGTTGACATGAATATTACGTTATGGTCCGCACTCACTCGGTATTACTCGATAGTTTTACTCCAAAACGAGTAAAAATCAACGTGTGGACCGCAAAACTCACAACTCGAAGGCTCGATGGAATTGTATAAAAGTAATTTTCTTCGCACCTACTCGAAGCGAGCCGTCGAACGTGTGTCGACCGTCAGTCCACCATTGTTGATCGTTTATTAAACACTTCTTTTGGCTCGAACGGCTTGGTGAATACTGAACGTCGCGCGGCACTCGATAGATGAATGCTGAATGTGTGGACGAAACGCCGTGCCGTGGTTTTTACTCGACATATTTTGCTCGATCGAGTAAAACCGTATGTGACTACTTAGCTTTATACATCAACATAACACCACTAAAGTAACCTAACGAGTTAGAATCTGCAGTTCGCACGTGGGTTAGCTCACCGTGGAATTTATACAAATAGCCAAGGTGTTCCAGAAGCTGTTCCAAATTCTTGCTAACAGATGGTATTTCCAAATGTCTGTGTACTACAATGTCCAAGACTGGTAAGAACCGGAGACACACGTTGCTCAAGTAAACAGGGATAGGGCCGCCGTAGGCATTGCCTGCCTCTTCAGGCGCGAACTTCTCCGGGTACTTTCTATGAAATGCTAGATGTTTGTCGTACCTGTAAGTGATATAAATGATTTTGTTTTACTAATAATAAACCACAGCATATTTTTAACGATAATTTTAAATATTATTTTTCTCAAGGAATAAAAAAATATATTTAATGTGTAAAAGAATAAATGAAAAGAAATGTCAACAACATTTTAAATAAATGAACAGTAATATTACCAATTATTTTGTTTCCAATGCTCCGGCGAGTTTTCTTTGACGAAATCCTGTGCTCTATTTCTCAATTCTGAACCTTTCAATAGCAATAACTGAATAATATAAAGGCACACCTGGCCTTCATTGCCGTCCGGATTGGGGCGTAGTACCTAAAATGTAAAAACAAAGCAGCTAATTAAAATTGGTTTTATTTCAATATTTAACCACAAAGTATTATTTACACAGGGTGGGTTGGTCGACTAATGATAAAAGAGATTTTCCAAGCGATTTTCACACTCATGTACATGTGAGATACTCAAGAGAGTTACTAAATCGCAAACACGATTATGATTGATACTTAAAAAAAAACTCTTTTGCAAAAAATAAAACCGAAAAATAACTTTAGCTTCAGAAGTCGGTGACCTTTATTTGATTGATTTAGTTTTTTTGTCACCGACAGCCGAAGTTTTTTATTTTTCCATTTTTAGTTGTTCCCAAACAAATATTTGCCATGAATTTATTTGACATTGTTAACAATACAATACAAGTAATGGTAATAGGCGTATCCCCAATACCTATATGGAACTTAAGGTACCTGGTTTTTTTTTTCGGATGGGAACTTTTCGTAATAACATTACAACACGCTTGTAATTCCCGAAGGAATAGGAACAGGTGTACTTATTAGAACACTCACATTTCGCCAGTTATGTTTTAAGTTCCATGTGATAGACCAGACTCCGTGGCTGCTACTGAGAAGTTCCTAACTGCCCGAATTGCCCAACCCAGGAATCGAACCATGTGACATCTACCAAACCGTTCTGGGCCCGCGTGGGGTTTTCCAATTTATTCCCCATCATTGAGAGGTGGCCTTTTTTTCGGATGGGAAATCATCAAATTACCCCTCCCGCTCTGAGCGGAGCGGAAGGGAGTGAGTGACAGACTTTTACTAACTAAAACCCATCCTTGTTCCTTCTTAGCCCTTTGTGTTCCAGGGCCGCAGTATCTCTTTAGAACAGTCCCATTTGCTGACATCTTTTTGAGGCGCGCACGGAACACGAACGCGCTAATTTAACATACCTAACTGTCGAGATCTTGGTGTATTGTACACATCTGCGTACCCCCTCAGAGCATACAGGCGTGATGTTACGTCATGGTGTTGTATAAACAATAAACAGTCAAGCGATTGCAACATTGACGGCAGATTTGCCGTCTATTTTTGAAGAGTTCCATTGTATATCTCCGAAGATCAGTATCAGATGTTCACAAAATTAAAAAAATAAATGGGACCACACGGGAAGCACTAGCTTTCAAATAAAAAAAGAATCATCAAAATCGGTTCACCCAGTCGAAAGTTCTGAGGTAACAAATACAAAAAAAAATACAGTCGAATTGAGAACCTCCTCTTTTTGGAAGTCGGTTGAAAATACGATAAGTACTGGTTTGGCAAGACTGTGCTGTCAATTAATAAAGGCGACGTTATTCGCACCTTTACAACTTATAAAATGTCCTTTCGACCTCTATTTGAGTTACTACCAACTTTCCTTGCGTATTTGTACATCATCTGTGTAGCCTTTTCTCAACTATGTTGGGATCGGATCCAGTCTAACCGGATGCAGCTGAACACCAGTATTTTACATGGAGCGACTGCCTATCTGACCTCCACAACCCAGTTAGTACTGGGTAATACGATACCCCTTGGTAATACTGGTTGTCAGAATTTTTAGGCCACTGACTACCTGTATCGACTGTCAAAGATCTACAAATAACAGCCGGGACCAACAGCTTAACGTGCTTTCCGAGGCACGGCGGAAACTCAGTATGTAAGGGTCACCCATCCACAGACCAACCTAGGCAAGCACGGCTTAACCTAAAGATCGACCCGAGCGGCTGTTATTATTTAGCCACGAGTACCTCCTACCTCTATCTTGGGTATAGTTGTACATTTAAGTTAATTGGAACCGGGGCTCTGGCGAGAGTGAGAGTGCAACTGTCTCAATCGGACTTACCAAGCACAAGACGAGCCGGTCGATGGTGACGATATTATACTTCCAGATGATGTCGTTGATCGCGTCAACGCACTTGTTGATGTGCGGCCCACCTGCGGGGTTCGTCACCTCGAACACGAGGTAGTCGCAGAACTTGCGCAGGTGTGCTGACAGGGCGCGGGCGCCTATTCGCTCCAGAATTCTGTAAATAAACAGCGAGGAGTATTACAATAGAAGGTATCGCAAAGTTTTAATGACAAACAACGAAATCGTTTTTACACAACACTAGCGAACGTCACGCGGTTTCACCCGCGTAGTTCCCGTTTCCGTGGGAGTACGGGGATAAAATATAGCCTATGTTACTCAGTAAAGACGTGGCTTTCTAATGGTGAAAGAATTTTTGAAATCGGCGCAGTAGTTTTTGAGTTTATTGATTTCAAACATACACACACACACACAAATACAAATCTTTCCTCTTTATAATATTAGTGTAGATAATATCACGCCTGTTACCCGAAGGGTTTGGCAGAGGTATAATAGTATACATTTCGTCAGTTATGTTAAAGTACAATGTAATACGGGCATACAATTTTAAATACCACAAATAGTCCAATATCATTTTAGCCAGGCAGAATTCTGAGCATTAGATATCTAAGTATTACAATCGCGAGCACAGCGCTAAAAAACATTTAAAAAAAGAACCGGGGACATACACTCACTTGAAAGCAACAGGGTTGATTCTGTTAGCCTCAAAAATCATTTTCCACAAGAGACAGAGGAAGAGGGGCGTGCCTGGCACCGAGAAGTGCGATATAATATCATTGTCGTTGGCCATCGAGGTCCACTTGCGGTACTCCTCCTCCACCGACTTTTTGAGCACTTGCTTATTCTCTTTAGGGGCAGGGTTCTGTAATTATAAATCAAAATAGTATTTAAGTATAAATAAACTTCCATGTTTAGAGGGTGTAAAACACCTCTTAACGAATCCGAAAGGCACTTGTTCTCCCTGTCATTGCGATCATTTTTTTGTTCTACACCATACCTGGGAACCTTCTAGTAACGGAGATAATGGGGGTCAAAGTTCCAACTTTTTGACAAGTTTTTTTTTTAATACAAGTTTTCAATGTAAGACTTTTACTTTAAACACTTCCACGACCCCCGTACTATTCAATCCATCCATCAGCACAATGTTTTGAGTACGTTATATTGAGTTCTACCACAAAACATGATTTTTCACCCCAAAAAAAAGGCTTCCCAGCAATATTTTTTGCGTAAAGTTACTTAGTTTGATGTGCAGAATGCTTGGTTCACGGCTTCGTGATGATGTCTTTTACACCCTGTATCTAAGAACAAAAATCTATAAACAAAGGTGTTTTTCGTGTCTCTTCAGGTTCATCTTAACTGCATAATGGAATTTGATGCGGTCTCTGGTCTTCATCATTTATTCCAAAAGGTTTATGTGTTACCTTCATACTTAGCTTAGATATAGCACAGAAATCTTGATGTTTTGACATTACGATCAATGAGTAAATTGCAAAGTCGGGACACTGGTTGTAATAGAAACTAGGCAGGAGAATACTTGGCACCAACGGTTCAATAAATTGTCAGGCCAAGTGAGATGGTGTAAGCGCGTAGAGTAGCATGACTACCAATATCTCGGTATTTAATTCTGTCCCTACGTGGACGCGCGAATCGAAACTAAAGGTGCCTCGTGGATTCCATGATTATGCAGGTGAAATATTGGGCGGGCACTTAAAATGGTGCGCCCGCGCCGCACCGTGTGCCCCGGATGCGCCCGGATCGCGCGCGTTCTTTAGTTCATAGACTAAAGTGTATTTATGCTGTAGTTATGTCATCATCATCATCAGCCTATTAATGTTCCCACTGCTGGGACACAGGCCTCCTCTCTATGGGAGGGAATGGGCTATAATTCACCACGTGGGCCCAGTGCGGATTGGTAGATGTCACATGTCTTCGAATTTTTGGTTCTAGGACAAGCCGGTTTCCCCACAATGTTTTCCTTCACCGCTTTGAGAGCAGTGGTGATGAAATAAATTACACAAAGTAATGCGCCTGCCTGGGTTCGAACCCACAACTTACTGTTCGTAAGTCGGGGCTGGGTAATTTTAGATTAAGTACTTTATGCAGATTACAGTTTATGGACATACCTGAGCAAAGAACTCGACGAGCATTGGCGGGAAACACTGGAGCGTGTGCTGTGACCACATGTGCGGCGTGTTCGTCATGATCGTAGTAAGAAGTTCCTTGACCGCAGCACCGTCACTGCCTGTTGGTAGAGAAAAAATATACCGGATGACTTTTTTATCACTTTAAAAAAAAATGGGTATATTAGGTGAACAAAGTAGAAGCTTATGGCATGCCTAGTTTTTTTTTCTTTTTTCCACAGCTTAGAAAAAAATTGATCCATCATCAGAAAACGCTACAAATTTCATGTAAACTTTTCATATTAGAACAAAGAGAAATGTTGACAAAATAAATAAAATCGAATTTCAAATCATACACAACACGCGTCTGATTTGAATTTCGTTTATTTTTGATTTTTTTTTTCGCAAGAAAACAAAAAAACTATGTACGCCATTTGCTTCTACTCAGTTTTCAACTTTTTTATTTAATTTAATGCACAATGTGCACAACCAATTTTACATGTTAAGCTTAAACTAGTGAGTACATGACCCTGTTAGAGCCGTTCACCTATTATACCCATTTTTTTTGGAAAGTGATAAAAAAGTCATCCTGTATTGTTTCAGTTTCAGCCTGTTTCAGCCTCCTCCTGCCCCTCCCCCTATTTATTAAGTTTAAGTGCATCTTTTCATTCCATACATATTTCTATGAACTCTCCAATTTTACTTAATTCCTATTCATCTTTCACACAATCTTTTGTCATCATCATATTAGCCCACTGCTGGTTACAGTCCTCTCTAATTGGTTTCCACGCTACCGGTGTGGTGCTTCTCGCGTCCAACGGATTCCTGCAGCATTCAGCATTCCCAGCTCTTCTGTCAACGTAAGCACTTTCCACAGCGCCTTCGAGTAAGTGATCACCACTACAGGACCTTTCGAGTCGGTCATTCTGTCTGCAAGCACTGTACCTGCCACGCCCTCTGCCACTTAAGTTTGGCAATTTTTCCTCAGACTATGGTGGTTAGCTTGGTTCTCCTGTGGATCTCTTCATCTGTAATTCGAACGCGCAGACAAACCCTAAGCGTAGCCCTCTCTCAGTAGAATAAGTTGTGTTCCTTTTAGTGAGTTGTTAATAAATGTATTTTCTGTCTTTCCTTTTCAGATGTCAGTTCTAAATGGCTAACAAGCATGTAAACGATACGATTTCTTAGCGCGATGGTCCAAAAGCTGTCTATTAGGATACAATGGCGCCATTGCGTTGAGGATCCAACAGGTATTTTAGTAGACACCTGTTGGACCTACAACACAATAAACCCAAAATCGCATTGTTTACTCGTCAATCGTCAGCCAATTAGAACCACGGCTTAGCTTTTCTTATAATTACAAAAAACTTAAACGCTTACCAGCCCCCGTCATGTAAATGCCGCGCGCTAGAGTGAGCACCAACACTCGGTTCAACTCTTCACTCTCTGACGAGACCAGCGACTTGGGCTCTGAGACCACCCTCGACATTTGCAGCTGCACTCCGGAACTGCCCAGACTTGTTATCAACCGTAATGCAGTACTTTCAAAACTGGAATAAAGAAAAAAATTGTAATACGTCGTGTTACGAATATTTTTATTAAGTAGGTACAGCAAAGTGTTCAACATTTAGTAGTTCTTACCATAATTGTAGCTGTGTCTGATTGGCTTGTGGGTACGCAGCTAAGGAATGTATGTTAGACAGCAGTGTGACCCTGTAGTGTGGCTGCACATGGTGAATACGATACGAAAACATGTCCAACAAGTTATGAAGTATGCCCCAAGCATGGGATTTGAACACATTCGGCAACAACTGATCTGAAAGAGATAATATTCATTTATTAAACCTCAACCGCACACAATTCAAAAGGTATAATAGCGGAGATAAATCTTTAATCCTATAGTTACAGCAAAGCTTTTATTAAAGATATTCATTAGTTTTAGCGTTCAGATATTTTTTACGATTATTACTAGGCTGGCTGGCACTTTAGTGATTTCACTTATATGGTTTTATTTTAATGTACTTACGTATGAATCCTTTGATCCCCATTGACTCTATTTCTGTATAGACCAAAAGGCGGCTGTAAGTTTCTACCAACGCCGGTGCCATCATGCTGTTCCCTGGTATATTACTTTTATTCTGAGCCAACTTGGCAACATGAGTTACTATCGAATGTATTAGTGACATCTTACAATGTAATGTCAAGCTGTCTAAAATACACATAGACAAGGGAATGGTTGGCAAAGGTGTGCCTGGATTCCCATTCGGCAAAGATTTCTGGCTTCCAAAGAGTGTCTCTATGATCACACCCATTGGTCTAGCAAAGTACTCTTGATTTGTTGAATATGCATTGCACAGTAAGGCTATACGGTAGTCAGATCCCATCAATGTCGGTGTACTATTTGAAGTCATTAGATGCTGAAGAAACCTAAGATACAAATATTGTCAAATTATTATAGTTGAAGATATACACATTTGTATTCCAAGTAAATAAAAATTCACAATAAATACTCTGATAAATAAAAGAACACATACTCATACTGTACTTTCAAATTTTGTGGCATAGTCATTGTCTTGTGTTCAGTTTCAGCTTTCTTCAACAAGTGCATCCAAATACATACTACGGCCATTTGATGTGTGCAGTGGGCTTTAGTGCAATCAGGCACGGGTAGTGGCTCCTTTTCAGGATACAGCAATTCATAAAGCTTTATTATTGGAAGGAAATTGGATGATGGGTTTCTCTGAATACTTCCTGATATAAATTGTAATAACACCCACATAAGGTGGTCTCTACCTTTTTTCATATCATGACCAATCAATTTGCTATGGAGACCCATTACGATGTTGGGAAATGAAGCAAATCCAATGAGGATCAAGTATATAACCTGTGATGATAAGTGGAGCCAGCACCAATGTGAAGAAGACATTTCGTCATCTTCACTATCAGATTCACTTCTTTCCATTGGCAGTATCATGAGTTCCACTAATTGATCCTCCAGAGCTATGCAGCGTTGTTTGTGCTGCTTTTGGAGACCAAGCATAGAGCACATCATATCCCTGGAATATGGCTGTTGTAAAACATGTCTTAACAATGATATTTGTGGTTTTAGAAGTTCATCATCATAGGGCAAATTACCCTTCAGGGAAAATTTCAAAGTTGTAGGATCTAATCTCCACGGATTAACAAGATGATCAGCATAACCTGAAAACTCCACCACAGGCAACATTTGTGAATGTCCAATAATAGAAACCATTTGGGCACAAGCTTTAAAACTTTCCACAAAACTAGACAGAAGTTTAGCGAGTTGCTGAAACAAAAACATACAAATATTTGTATATTTCATCAAAGAGTAATAATATTAAGGTAAAAGAAATCCTTAGAGATTCTAATGATATACACAATACATAGGGTTGGTAAGAAACCAGTGATGCAGTAATCACATGAGATTAATGTAACAATATACAACTTACCCAGTGTGGCCAGTGGTTATTACCCGGATAATCCTTCTGGATCTCAGTGACGATGAAGTATGCCGGCAGCAAGGAAGCAGTGCGATCAAAAATGTATTCAATTACATTGTACAATGCTCTTAGCTGAGGCATTGTACTCGAGTTTAACCTCACTGGAAGTGTATGAGCTTTCTCTCTGCATCCCTTGAAAAAACTCGAAGAGATAAAACCAAGAAACTTGGGAAAAGTAAGTCCCATGATGGAATTAAACTAACCTTCATTATTTCCCTGACACCTTTATAATCCACTCCTCCTATAATTCTTCTGATCAGATTGAAACTTTCTATCCAGAAGTCAGCATTCTGATACATAAGCTTTTCATTGGTCAAAATGCAGTCACATAACATCCTGCAAACATCAAAAAATAAAGCAAATACATAAGATTTTTTACCAAAAGTTAGGGCCTACAGGCACCAAAATTCTCATTAAGTGTTTAACACTAAACATATTTCATACACTAAGATCCAGTGAGGAGCCCGTGGCTAAATAATAACAGCCGCTCGGGACGATCTTTAGGTTAAGCCGTGCTTGCCTAGGTTGGTCTGTGGATGGGTGACCACCCATTACATACCGGGTTTCCTCCGTGCCTCGGAAAGCACGTTGGTCCCGGCTGTCATTTGTAGATCTTTGACAGTCGTTACAGGTAGTCAGTGACCCAAAAAGTCTGACAACCAGTCTTACCAAGGGGTATCGTATTACCCAGTACTAACTGGGTTGTGGAGGTCAGATAGGCAGTCGCTCCATGTAAAATACTGGTATTCAGCTGCATCTGGTGACACTGGAAGCCGACCCCAACATAGTTGGGAAAACGCTAGGCAGATGATGATATTTCATACACTATTCACACACATACAAAACAATATCTATACATATAATAACAATCGATTTAAATAAGTTTAAACAAGTTAAGTTACACAACTTAAACCTATTTAAAATTGTAGTGTTTTTATGAACTTCTGACGTCTAATGGTTTACTTTAAGCATTTCATTATTTGTGGTGCAAGTAGGCTACATGTGCAGAGTTGGATACATACCGAGCTGGAATTATATTTGTGTTCACTAGACTTTCCAAGAGGGCAAGGAGTTGTTTCATTTTGTATCTGTTGGTCAGAACAGCCGTAAGAGTCAAGTACTGGCGTAATGCTGATTCCTGCAGCTCTGCACTCAAGCTGGTCATGATGCCGCACAGTCTCTTCTGATACATTGCTAACATTTCATTTTCTTCTTCTGGTTTATGTACGAGGAAGCAACTAAAAGCTTCCTCAACCGCTTCAACACGCTGCAAACAGCAAAGAAAAATGTCTTAATTTTAGGTTCTTAGATCATAGCCAAGCATGAATTGCTATACCATTATATGAAAAACTGAAATTTTAATTCATTGTGTTGTATCAACAGTACAACCTAAAACTTGTAGCTATGGTTGTAACACAGTCCAACTTAAATTGTCAGGACAGTTTTTTATTATTATCTTGACAACTTGTAGTTTGGTAATAAACAAGTTGAACAGAGTAAAATAAGGCCCACAAAAATATGTCAGATAAAATATACACCATGCTCAACACTAACATGCTTGAAGGCATATCAAAAATAAACCTGTAGTTTCTCTTTATATATAAATAAAAGAGACAGGTTAGAATATTTTAAGGCTTACTTAGAATATTTTATGCATTATACACAAACACAAACCAGGAAACCTAAAAAGAAACTTACCAAAATCTCACTGACAATATTTGCTACTTGGGAGTCAGCCATCTCTGCAATATTTTTTCCCACCACTACTAATGAAAATACCTCACTCAAAATCTACTGGAAATAACATTCCTACTGAATATTTATTAAAAAAAAACACCTATACACTGCAATCTCCTAAGTTTTCACCTTTTCGGTCTATTCAAACAACATAGGTTACATTTGGAAATAATTAAGTCGCATTCTGCCAAACAATTTATATCCAGCGGTAGTTTGGGACAAACGAATAGCTACAATAATTGAATGAATGCAACACGCATTATTTTTTATGCAAATAACTTTCTTTGCAGAGAGAAAGATTCAAATTATTCAAAGACCAAAAGTTTCAGAAATGGTCAAAAATGGCTTGCTGTCACCTGTCAAACACAGACAGGCTGCAGGCAGCAGCCGACATCTGACAAGACATTGACAGCGTTGAAATAAGAAAAAAAAACATGGTATTATTAAGTACCATAAACACATAGGTGTGTTCTAAGATTTTGTTTGATGAGGGATCTGCATTTTAAGTCTTGAAACCGGCTTGAAATCGCTTGAAACGAAACAAAATCAATAAAAGTACCCAATTTTTTGTGATTGACGTGAAAGCAGTAAGCGCAATCGTTTTTTTGCATTATTGCTAAAAGTACTTTCAAACTATTTTTAACCAACTTCAAAAAAGGAGGAGGTTCTATGTTCAACTGTATGTTTTTTTTGCACTTACATAAGGTATCCCAATACTCAACAGTAGCGAAAGCTCCCACAAAGCTTCTAAAGTAGAAGAAGTATTTTAAGCTTTGGATGACACCTGGCCTCTTACGATGTGTTCGACACAGATCCCTGTGTCGAACACATCGTAAGAGGCCAACTTCCACCGAAAATTCCTGGCAGAACCAAAAAACGGAATTGTCGAGTTATCTTACAAAAACCGGCCAAGTGCGAGTCGGACTCGCGCACGAAGGGTTCCGTACCATTATCTATACATTAGACAAAACGGCAAAAAAATCACGTTTGTTGTATGGGAGCCCCCCTTAAATATTAATTTTATTCTGTTTTTAGTATTTGTTGTTATAGCGGCAACAGAAATACATCATCTGTGAAATTTTCAACTGTCTAGCTGTCACGGTTCATGAGATACAGCCTGGTGACAGACAGACGGACAGACGGACAGACAGCGAAGTCTTAGTAATAGGGTTCCGTTTTTACCCTTTGGGTACGGAACCCTAAAAAGATAACTCGACAATAATCTACTACTCGGGAAACTAAGAAACGCCAACGAAAGCTCCGCTTTAAAATCTGCAAAGGACAACAAAGAAACATGGAATATTTTAAAATCTTTTAATAATAGAAAAACAAAAATCAGCTGACAATCTTCTAACAGTCACTGAAATTGCGGACACGCCTAATGTCATTGAGCAAATAAAACTATATTTCTCGAACATTGGTAACTTATTGGCAGACAATATTTTTTTGTTAGCCTGCTGTACTGTTCCGCTGCTGGGCAAAGGCCTCCCCCAATTCATTCGATTTGCTCTTTTCCCGTGTCTCCTCAGACCAACCCTCGTGGTACGCGTCCACACAGGCGCGGATACAGGGGGGGGGGGCAATGGGTGCAATGGGGGCTATCGCGTGTGAATTTGCCACTAGAGGCGCTTGTGTAGACTGAGGTCCTCCAAAATGTCAGATGCAATGAGATTTTACCAAGTCAGATGTCATAGAGTGTTCGCGCGTTGCGTGCTTTTTTATCACGTATTTATACTAATATTCACGATTGTGTTCTAGATTGAGCCCATTCCTGATTAATTATGACTTGAAGATTTTAAGTCAACATAAGATAATAATATTGTTAGTACTTGGAGATATAATGATTTTTAAATGTTTCATGCTTGCTAATTTTAGGAAGAATATTGTAAATATAATATACCTAGCTTACACTGTGTTGTTATACGTAATAAAATAAACTTTTTTACGAAGTTATTGGTGCTTTAAAGTATTAAACAGAATTACTGACAGGACCTTACTCGACAGTGCGCCATCTGGTGAGCTCAAAAACGATACCCCCCATTGCCCCTCCCTGAACCGGACCAAATACGTCACTCATTAGCCAGCTTGGTTTGACGGAATTGAAATTAAATATTCTAGTTGTATGTATATCTTGTCATGGGCGTCGCCAGGAGGAGGCAGCTGCCCCTGCCCCTAGAGGCTCAGGATTTTTAAAAGTAATAGCTTTGTTACAAACTCCTTTGTTATCATAGATTTATATTTGTTGTCTAAAAACTAAATGTCATAAAATGATTATCTGACGTCTGTCATATAGAGAATGGAAATAAAATACAACTTAATGTTAAACAAATAACTTTATTTTATTGGCGACGAGGCAAATTGTGTTGTCAGTAATCAAACAACATGAATACTGAACAATTCGCGGCCTTCCTTACCGCACAACAGGAACAGCAAAAGGTACTAACAGTCCTTCTACAACAACTTGTACAACAGCAACAACACCTAGGATGCCCCTCATCAAACAGCAGCGTGACAAACAACAATGACAACGCAGCACCTTCTACATCAAAACAAAACATTGTAAAACACTTCAAGAGCGACAAGTTTAACCCCTCCACAACCACTGCAGAAAACTTTGTGGACCTATTTGAAGCGAAATGCCGGATAAGGGGTGAAGAGTCTGTTAGTATTCAGAAAGACCTACTCATAAACTGCATTACACCGGAAAAATACTACGAGCTGAAAGTAGCGTTAACTCCTGACTTTGACACAGCGACATACGACGATATAAAAATTAAATTTTTGGATTTGTATAGAACAAAGACAACGCGATACAAAGCCTTAATTGATTTTTGGAACTCTACGAGAGAAACCTACGAAACAATGGAACATTATTCTAATAGACTAAAAGAACTTTCAAAAAACTGCGGCTATGAAGGGTCCTTGCTGGAGAGACAACTCCGTGATCGTTTTGCAACCGGTTTGAATCACACACAACTGGAGATCGATTTAAAACAAAGATGGCCAGAACTACGCGAAGTCACAGGTGATGGCAAAACGAGAGAGATAACATTCGCAGAAATATTTATAGTTGCCCAGTCACGCGAAGTCGCGGAGAACGACAATAGCACCGAAAGTAATAAACACAATGACTATATTAACAGAATCAAACAGAAGAGACAAGGCAAACGCACTGTTACTACGGTTAACAACGAAACACCCAGGAAGTTACGACCAGACCAATGCAGACGCTGCGGAAAGCGTGACATACATGACTACGAGCACTGTACAGCAAAAAACCACCAATGTCAAGCATGTGAGATGACAGGACATTTCGAAAGCGTATGTATTAAATCTGGTAGAGCATATTTGTTATCACAACCCAGACACTCTCAACGCAAAAACAAGACAGACAAAAACAAGAAGATACAGAAGCTTAACAATCAAACGGAGACATCAGAGGCCTCATCGACGACATCGTCACACACGGACTCCTCCGCGGAAGAAAGTGATAGCGAGACCAACCCTGTCTACATCATTAACAAGAAAACATCTCGATGCAAGAAAATTGACGTTATCATCAATGGTGTAAAATGCACGATGGACTGGGATCCTGGATCAATATACTCAATAATTTCTACTAAAATGTGGAAAAAGATTGGAGCCCCAGCATTGTTGAAGGCACCGAAACTCCAAGCCTATTGCAGTTTTAAACTGAAACCGAAAGGTATAACAGACGTAACAGTAGAACTAGACAACATACAAAAAATATTACCTGTTGTCGTCATGGACAAAGCAGATCCTATACTTTTCGGGTTACAATAATGGAGCGAAATGTACGAAATGACGTTTCCGAAACCTGTTTATTCTATCAAACGTACCACAGACACATCACTGGATATCGTGCTAGCTACCTACAACGACCTATTTGACAATAAATTAGGGAAGGTAAAGAATTATCAAGTGAACATCCACATCAAACCTGGCAGTGAAGCAAAACATCTGCCGGCACGTCCCATCAAGTTCAGCATACGCAAAAACATAGAAATAGAACTAGAACGGCTTCTACGCGAAGGAATAATAACAGAAGTGGACCCCAACAGGCCTTAGAATGGGCCACACCTACAGTCAATGTTTTGAAACCAAATGGCCAAGTACAAATATGTGGCGACTACCGAACAACTATAAACCCGGTACTTATCAAACATACTCATCCCGTGCCTCTTTTTGATCAGTTAAGACAACGTCTGGCACATGGGGATAAATACTCGAAAATCGACCTTAAGGATGCTTACCTGCAGTTTGAAATATCTCCTGAATCAAAAAAGTACCTAACAATATCAACCCACAAAGGATACTTTGTCTACAACAGAATGCCTTTTGGTATTGCAACAGCGCCTTCAATTTTCCAATATTTTCTTGACAAGCTACTTGATGGTATAACAAACGTCGCTGTATTTTTTGATGATATGCCATTACTGGGAAAAACGACGAAGAACACATACAGACTCTTTCAATGGTTTTTAACAAATTGAAACAAGCCGGACTGAAAGTAAATCTAAAAAAATGCACTTTCTTACAACCAGAAATCGAGTATTTAAGACATATTATTGACAAAGATGGAGTACGACCAACAAAATCTAAAATAGAAGCAATTTCGAAGGCACCACCGCCAACAAATACCAAAGAACTTAGGGCGTTCTTCGGACTCATAAACTTTTATGAACGATTTATCCCACACCTACACAGCGAATGCGCCGATTTACATGAAGTAACCGGTGACCGGCGAAAATGGCAATGGACGAATCATGAGAACGAAATATTTATTAAAACTAAGAGATTAATAACAAGATCTAAATCGCTTGTCGCGTTTGACGAATGTCGACCCCTTTACCTCTCCTGCGACGCCTCAGAGAAAGGAGTAGGCGCAGTCTTATACCACAAGGATAAAGAAATCGAACAACCTATTGCATTCGGGTCAAGAAAACATAAACCGGCTGAAAGCAAATATTCCGTTATAGACCGCGAGGCATTAGCAATATTCTATGGCATTCAAAAATTCGACCAATATCTCAGAGGTACAAAGTTCACACTTGTAACTGACCACAAACCACTTATTCACATATTGGGCCCACAACGAAATCTCCCAAAAATTGCCAATAATAGACTTGTGAGGTGGGCACTCGTGATTGGAAATTATGATTATGACATAATTTATAGAAAAGGGGAACATAACATCATTGCTGATTACCTATCCAGAATGCCAAATAGCACTGAACAGCTGAATTGTGCAGAGGTTTCGATATGCAAAATCACTGATTTGATACAGCATAATAAAATTAACGACTTGACCTTAAGTGAAGAGCATATTAGAAGAGAAACAAAACACGATGCCACACTAAAGCAAGTCCTGCAATTAATCAAAACCGACTGGTTTGACTGTTCACAGACTGATCTGAAACCGTTTATCAGAAAACGCAGTGAACTGTCTTTATAGAACAAGATCATCATGTGGCAAGGTAGAGTTGTTATACCTAGTACATTAAGAAGTACAGTACTGCGTTATTTGCATATTGGCCATCCTGGAACTTCTGGAATGAGAGCTCTTGCGCGCTTCTATGTTTGGTGGCCAACACTCGAAGAAGACATTGACAATTTTGTAAAAAAAATGCCAAAAATGCCAGGAAAATAGACCAAACAACTCAGAACTTCCTGTATACTCTTGATCGATTCCAGAAAAGGTATGGGAAAGAGTTCACGTCGATTTTGCCGGACCTTTTGAGGGCAAGTATTGGCTAGTGCTGGCAGATGCATTATCAAAATGGATTGAAGTTAAACCTATGGCAAAGATAACCACCAAAACGTTATGCGAGAAGCTAGATGGCATTTTTACTACATTTGGATTGCCTCAAATTATTGTCTCCGACAATGGACCTCAATTTACTTCCAAAGACTTTCGAGAGTATTACAAGTCAAAGGGCATAGTGCACATGACATCTACACCCAAGAACCAATGGATTGGCCGAACGACTCGTGCGAACTTTTAAATCCAGAATGGCGTCAAGTGAAGCAGACAGAGTCAACCTAAAACAGAGGCTTCAAAACTTTCTCTTTTCTTATCGCAACACACCGCATACTACCACAGGAAAGTCCCCAGCCCAAATGATGTTCGGCAGACAGCTAAACTGCTTACTGGATAATGTGAAGCCAAATATGAGAAGGGCATTGCGATATAAAAACGTAAAAGCGAATATTCAATCTGAACAAAAAGACGCCGAATTTCCAGAATGGGGAAGCAGTGTACATCCGTACCAAAATGGAAAATAAGTGGAAACCGGCTATCATTGAGGAAAGAAAACACAGGTATTCTTATGTGGTTAGAACTCCAGAAGGCGTATTGAAGCGCAGACATGCCGGCCGACCACATACGTCCCAATGCGAGTGTAGCTCAGTCACCAACCAACGAGCCAGACATTTCGATGAAACCATCGTCATGCACTTCCACACCACATGAAGTACTACCTCGTGCCAGTTCAACTCCATTCAGTCAACCTCCAATTGAAATCTCCTCACCGCGAACACTCGAGCAGACGCCGGTGTTGAGGCGTAGTAAGAGAACAGTACGCCCACCACATCGCCTCATAGAGCAAATGGACTAAGGCCGGGAGGAATGTTACAAACTCCTTTGTTATCATAGATTTATATTTGTTGTCTAAAAACTAAATGTCATAAAATGATTATCTGACGTCTGTCATATAGAGAATGGAAATAAAATACAACTTAATGTTAAACAAATAACTTTATTTTAGCTTTTCCTGCCTGATGCCATAGAATGGTATTACGTAATAAATTATAGCGTAAAATGGAATCACTTAAATTAAGATATTAGTTAACCCTGCGAAAAAACATTTATCAAAACGGCTCCTTTTTTCTACCTCTGGATTGGCACTCCTATTGGATTTTTGCATGATCGATCTATACAATAGACAGAGCATGAAATAAATTAGGAGCCTCTTGCCCCGAGGCCTTATATATTATAATATTTAAATGCAATTATAGCATAATTATCTGAGGAAATTTTGTAAAAATTTCGAGCTCGCTGCGCTCGCTCTCGAAGCCTAGTTTTTCAATGAGTCTTAACTTTGATTATAAATAAGAGGCCCAGGTAACTCCAGTAGTTTGGTAGGAAAAGTGTTAAAATTTTTGAGCTCGCTTTGCTCGCTTATCAGATTACTTTCTCTTGAATTTATCTAAAATTCGACCAAGTAACTCCTATAATATGAACGTTCGAAACCATTATAACCTATCCAAGGCAAGGTGTCGTAATAATTTCTCACTACCCCCCCCCCTGGCCCAAAAGCGGGCGGCCCCCTTGTATCTTGCATATCATGGATTTCTGTAAAGTAATGCCCATTTATTATCAAAAATTTCCATAAACCATCAATACAACCCTCCAAGTTCTTATAGGTCTAGCAATGACTTTGACCTTGAAAAAATCGTTTCTCGACCTTTATGAACTTGGAGGGTTGTATTGATGGTTTTGATACGTCTTACAATCGCGTCCAATATTTTAATCAACATACAACCTAGCACTGGCCTGCAATTTGCCAAAAACGTAAGAAAATTTGAATTTCGCGGGCTACCCTGGAGCATCAGCCTTAAAGGAAATCCTGGATCCGCGCCTGCAGGGTCGAGCTGGGCCGGAAGGGCCCGGGTTGGTTCCCACAAGCCCGGGGCCCGAGACTGCATAGGTGGTAGATGGGATAGAATCAAAAATGATGAAATACACAAATTACTGTTACGAGCTGGTTATGGGATAAATTAGTTACTACCGATTAAACAACAAATAACTTTAATAATCACAAAACACTTAAAACTTAATCACAAATATACTACTGAACACTATTCGCTTAGATATCGCACTTCTAGTTCACTTCGATTCGCTTCGTTGTGTAGCCAAAATCAGACTGACTCTCCCGCAAACATGTCGCCAATTTATATGGCGACCAATCCTTCGAGAAAAATCCACGACTTACTCGAATAAATTGTTCTAGACCAGCGGTCGGCAACACGCGGCCCGCGGACGTCTCACTTGCGACCCGTGAATGATTTGTAAATAAGTTATAATTATCAAAATAAATCCATGAACGAACCGCAATCGACCGTATAGTGTGGATCCAGCCTTAAGGTGACACTAGTCGACATTTTTTCCATAGAAATTTCGGAAGGGAATTACTCCACTGTTTGACACTGTACATCCAAAATTAAACATGATATCATTTTGTCTCATTATTAATTTTTTCTGTGCGGAAACAGAATAGTAAAATAAAAAGCCTTTAAAAAGTTACGAGCTACCAAAGATTCGTTTTTATTGCCAATTTTAACGCAACTTTGGGCGTAAATTAGTAATAAAAGAAGTGTCAAATTTCCAAAACAAAGTCGGTACCGACAAAGCAAAATTATCGAAAAATTCAATAAATTTTATTTGTAATTGATCTAAGCAGTGGTTTTTTCATAAATCTCGATTTTCCAAAGGTCTTTTCGTATTGTTTTACGCGCGCCTTTTACTATGAATTATCGTGCATCTCACTGAACTGACTCTGTGGGGCACGATGTCAGGTGACAGCGTGCTTTTTGGCCACGCCCACCAGTGAGTTAGAGCTTGCGACTAGTGCAATCTTAAGAACGCGCTTTTCAGTTTTTCTATGGGATATGACCAATTATACGTAGGTAAATTGGGCTTGCCGCACTTGGTTTATTTTGCCACCTTGTGGCCCTTGCCTGCCAAAAGGTTGCCGACCGCTGTTCTAGACAATTTCATAGTGGGTCCTTCCACAACTTGTACAAAATAAAGAAGTAAGTCGTACGGTCGAAATTACAATTACGAACTATACCAAAAAGGGCGGCAGCACTTGAAGGAAAACTCCAACGACTTTAAATAGGTTTATTAACAATTTTGTAACATTACACACTTGCACAGCAATAACAAATCGGCAACAGACTATCTTAATGTTTGTCAATAGTCTTCGACGTTCAGCACCAGAATACCTGCCCGCTCGGGCAACAACTCCTGACCAAGAATCCCGCCGTTCGCGTTGGAGGGAAAATCCAGCGCCCAGATTGGCTCACGACTTCACGCCATGTCAGTCTCGTGATCCAATCAGAGAACCGCTTTATTCTCGCGCCAAACATTTTACAAATCAAATGATAGAAGTATTGCCATTCTTACGGAATCAATGTTACCAGTTTACATAATAAAATATAAAGCATATTTTACATTTTAAACAAAATTCTTTCTGAAAACCTGAAAACATAGGAAACTGACTAGTAAAATCCGGAAACATAACAATCGTCCGTCCTGACATCGTGTGTGTCCCTGCACACGACACCAGGTGGTAACCTAACAATCAGGTATCTTGGCCAGTAGCTTAATAACGTTAAGTCCCAAAAAAAACAATGACAGTATTACAAAATATGACAACTTAAAATTATATAATTGATTGTGAAAGTAAAAAAAAAACAAATTTGTGCCGGTGGAACTAAACGGCTGAATACTATTAGTTACTAAATTAATTTGTTATTCAATAAATAATATAGGCACTAGCTTATACAAGAATAATTTAAAAACATCAGCAGTTGCTTTACTGGAACTGAGTACAGTGAACACAAACGATCGATTAATTGCGTCAGTAAACAACTTCACAAACTTTAACAAAAATGGTGATTTTCTGACTGAAAAACAAGTAATAAACGTTGCCGCGTTGTCTATCAGATAGTCTTGCTAATTAACAATAACAACTTTAATAACATTACAAGCAACAAGATGTTAAATCCGTCAGCAATCGATTTGCTGGTACTAAATATAATGAACCCAAACGATCGATTAATTGGGTAAAAAAAAAACCAAAGTCACAACCGATTAAGTCGTGACAAAATATGCATACGAGTATTCTGAACGATCGATTAATTCAGAATACTCTGACGATCGATTAATCAGGGTGCCCTAACCTTCTGAACGATCAGGATGCCTATCGACGCCAGTACGAGCCGATCGATAAATGCTCATAGTGACTGCCGTAGGTCTTGCCTTCGTTGCACCAAGCCGCGATCCGATCGATTCTCGCGTATTTGATCTGTAACAACGAATAATATTTGTGTAAGTAATTGTTCGCACATTCCATGCAATTAAAGTAAGGATTTTATTTTATCTCAATATACTGCCAGAATCATCAATGTCACTATCTGAACTCTCATCGATATCATTATCATTTACTTCTAAGGCAGTCACATGAATCTACGGCTTAATGCGATCCGCGGCCACGGTTGTCGACCGTGTTCTGTGTATCAACAAGGCCTGGTATCGGGGCTACAATATAACGGTCCCTGACTAAGACCTTGCTTACCCGATATGGACCTATGAAGGCAGAAGTCAATTCTTTGCTTTGTCCATTATTATTAAAATAAGTATTTGTTATTTTAACAAGGTCCCCTACACTATAGGAACGGGAAGGTTTTCTACCTATGTCATACCTCTCCTTTTGCTTGACCTGCTCTAGATCTATCCGAGTCTTAACACATTCGCGGATCTCTGTTAAGTCATCATCTTTACGAGTGCCTGCAGTAGTATCATTAAGCATGGGGTTAAATCCGCTATTCATAGTTCCAAACATCACCGGTGCCGATGTTATCCCCATAGTTTTCTGTATAGTGTTATTGAGTTCCTATTGAACTCGTCCAAGATGACTGTCCCAGCCCTTTTTTTACCATGTTTAATGCTTAGTGCCTTGAGGGAATCGAAAATTGTGCGGTTATACAGCTCAACCTGTCCGTTGGACTTAGGGCTAGAAACCGCATTTAGGACATGTTTGATTCCCTTATCTAAGCAGAAACGTTTGAATGAATGCGAAGTAAAACAAGTGCCACGGTCGCTTATGAGTCGGTCAGGGTTTATAAATATACAGAAAGTATGTTCTAGGGCCCTAATTGCGTTTTGGGTATTCGTGTTTATAACAGGCCTGAGGAAACAGAATTTGGTGAAACCGTCAACAACTACGAGTAAATGAGTAAAAACCCCTAGTCGATTTCACGAAGGGCCCAAGGTGGTCCACGTTGAACTGTGTGGAAAGGAATCTCCAACTTTGCGATAGGATATAGTACTCTTCGCGAGTGCTTGCATATGCACACTCAATGTAAGCACCTACATACTTCTTGACAAACGTGGACACTTTAGGGAACTAATAGTTACTTCTAAGGTTTAATCAACCCCAAAATGTCCAATGTCATCATGATTGAGTTTACATATTTGCCACCTTGCCCCTTTTGACACAGCCCACCTGACCTTCTCCTTATCCCCGTCCAAGTAGCGAAATAATCTATTATCTTTGATAACGAAATTCTGTTTGATGTATCGTAGGCTAGCCCCTTTTTGTAGTTTACCTTTTACAACGTCCATTATTCTGCACAACTCAGAGTCACCTAACTGAAGCGTGTGGAACCAATCTTCGCTACTGATAGACATTATGACTGGAAACTGATCGTCGAGACATTCCGACTATTCGACAGGATTCCGCTACAATGCGTCGACATGGCTCATTTTAACCCCTGCCTTGTACTCTATAGTGCAATCGAATTCCTGTAACGTCAGCCACCACCGTGCTATTCTTGGAATCAAGTCCCGTTTTGAAAACATAGAACACAAAGCGCTGCAGTCGGTGATAATCTTGATTCCTTCCCTAACAAATTAACCCTAAACTTACGAAGGGAGTAAACCACCGCTAGGGTTATATATAGAAAGAGCCGGCCTAGTAACCAAAAGATAGGAAACGATATTTGCGCAAAATTTTCTATAAATTTACGAAAATAACTGGTCAAACCCAAAAACTGCCGGACATTGTGTACGTTCTGAGGTCGGGGAAAATTGACAACGCTGGATATCTTGTTTTCACCGGGCCTGATACCACTAGCGCTAATTTCGTAGCCTAAATAGTCTACCTTATCACGCAGGAACTCGCACTTTAATAGGTTCTGAGTAAGGTTCGCCTTTTCCAGCATCTGTAACACCTCTTCAAGACGTTCAAGACACTGTCGAGGGTCTTTTCCATAAATAAGAACATCATTGATGTACGCGGTTGTTCATTAAATCGTGCCGATCCCAGTATGTTATTGATCATCCGTTGGAAAACGGCAGGCGCATTTGCTAAGTTGAACGGCATACGGTTGAATTCGTATTGACCGTCCTGCGTAACAAAAGATGTCAAGTGTTTGCTTTGCTCAGAGATTGGCACTTGGTAGTAGCCAGAAGCAAGATCGAGAGTTATGAAACAGGACTGACCAGAAAGTCGTGATACTTCATCCTCGATAATAAGCATGGGATACCTTTCCTTAATCGTCATTGAATTCAGCATCCGATAGTCTACGCACAACCTTGAGAAACCATCTTTCTTTCGTACGAGTAAAATAGGACCAGAGTACCTAATCTGAAACAGATTCTCGTATCACGCATCCAACATGTCTCCGACCATCGAACGTAACTGCTCCCGTTCGTAATGCGACAACCTGTATGGACGATAAACAACTGGACGTTGACTATTGAGATCAATCTTCATCTCTGTAACACTGGTACATACTACCTCCCACAACGAAGAAGCAAAGCAATGCTGATATTTCTGCAACATGTATAAGTCTTTCCTGATCTCTGCAGAGACCCCCTCACCCACGCGGACCTTAGTTTCATCAAACCTCCGACTATCTACAATCCCTATAGATCGCTCATCAACAATCCTATTCACCACATCAACTATTTCAGCACGGCAGAGAAGCTGTTTAGATGAAATGCGGCAAGATTCAGAACAAGGCAAGACCATTATCGTGATTTCACCGTTGATCGAGCGATGTAGCCCGCCGGTGATGATCAGCTGCTCGTTAGGTTTCCCTGCAATACTACTTCTCAGAAGGACATCACCACTGAAAGGGGAATGAGCCTTCACTTTAACGGAAGCTGGACCATAAACTACAACTGATCTGGCAGGAGAAAACTTCACTAAGGCATCACCATCATCGGCGTGTTCTGAACTAGGCAATTCTTTCACGATTTCGAAAAACTGAAATCTATTCTTGTCCTTATAAACCAATATATGTGACTGCTCCGTGAAAGTCTGCCCCATAAGCACAGGGACCTCTAGCAAGGGATCATTTTTGACTTTGCATGTCACTCTAGCCTCTACCCCATCAACGATCATGTCAATACTCAAGTTGCCTAACGACTGAACTACACTATTCCTAAAAGAGTTCTTTAATGAGAGTAACGTCGCTTCCGAAATCTACAAACGCTTGGAGTTCAGAATTATTGACATTTATTTATTTCAAAAATTTTGCTCCGGGGTTATGTACGCTCGCGTCTTCATTTATAAAATCGATTCTTATAGTTTTCTGCAATCGTTGTAAAGCGCTTTTGTTTACCGGGGGTAATGCAAGACCATCCCTCAAATTTAAACAAATCGAATATATATCTTTTATATAGAGAAGGGCTACGTGACCTGTTCGCCCGTGGCTCACTGATGCGTCACGATGCGTCGCGCAGATCTTCTGCGGCGCGCACGTGACCACGTTCCCGTCGAACTTCCACCTCCAGCATCCGTAGTCGCTCACGTCGCAGCTCGATGTCCGGTTCTTCTGGCCTACTACGGCTGGGGCTCCGACTTCAAAGGCGACTTCGGTTCCGGGTGGCAGAGTGGATACCCCTTCGACTCGGTGTTGCGAGCCTTCGTCAGCCCGGAGGCTGCGACATCGTCTGAAATCTCACGTCCACGAGTTTGAGAATCTAATTTTTTAAAAGTCTAACGCATTGGGAAGTTGAGTTAAATACACAAAACACGATAGAAATTGAAATGTTAGTACTTCAATACCCGCAATTACAGACACAATTAAAATAACAATGCACCGTGCCCATTTGGGCACGGCTGGGATCATAAGGACAAGACATTAAAAGACAAGACATTCAAAAGGTATGTCACCTCTAAAAATATAATCATGAAATATAAATTACGTAAACCTTTTAAATATTATTCATTTTAACCGACGTGGCTCAACAAAATTAACTAAAAAAAAATATCGCAATAGGGTTTATATACAGGAAACCTCAGGGAGTTTATAGGTATTAAATGGAAAAGAAATACTAGAGTATTTAGTTATGACACTTAAATGCGTTCCCAGTTAAAACCAAAGAAACAATATGCATGTGCACTGGGAAAATTTTGTTGATGCGTCAGTTCTTTTTATTATTTCAAATCCAACCAAACCGTCCAGCCGCTGACTAGGCTGGATACGATTGAGTAGTTCTTATTTTCAAAAATTATACATATTAATTCTTAACAACAATGACCGCGTAGCATTGTGTAAAACATTTATTTCTGTGTTAAACGGGCCCTTGTACTACATAACTAGCATTACCAATAAATAAATTGAATTTACGAGAGTTTATTCAGCCTTGCGGAAAAATAGAACTACCCTACCCTCCAACCAAAAATATGAGTACAAAGGGCAATATTAAATAATAAAACGGAATTGATGACGCGTTATGGCGTTTTTGCAAAAGTTGTTCAATCTGAGGAATCCTCATGAGGATTCCTCAAATGTTTCAACAGCATAGATCTTATAGTTTTGGAAAAAAAGTGGCTGTGACATACGGACGGACAGACAGACAGACAGACATAACGAAACCCTTGGGTTTCCATTTTTTGCCATTTGGCTACGGAACCATAAAAATAACCACGAAGGGCATGACGATGGCGGGGTCTATTCGCTCGCTTCGCTCGCTGATTCGACCCCGCCATACCCTTCTAACCTAATCTATCCGTGTCTATGTGCCAAGTTGGTATAAAAAAACACTGTAAAATTTGTAATATATATATTATCTTTTATAGGTTTTCGAGCATATAAACGTATAAATTTTGTAAAACAGATTATGACCTATAAGAAGAAACGAAGCTGTGGAAAATGTTCAAATACTTAGTACAGAGTGTAAGCGGACCCTTCACAAAGCCGTCAACCAAGCATTCTGTACATCAAACTGAGTAACTATACCTACGCAAAAAATATTGCTGGGAAACGATTTTTTTTGGGGTGAAAAATCACGTTTTACGGTGGGACAGTAGGACTCAATGTTATGCACTCAAAACATTGTGCTGATGGATGCAGTGGCGTAGCTACGGGAGGGCGGTGGGGGCCACGGCCCCAGGCGGCATACTAAAGGGGGCGTCAGGAAGCGCTATTATTTATTAATTTGGAAAATGTAAACAAAGTATTATAAATAACGATAACGATAAAAAACGATATAAATATTGATCTATAGGATTATTGGTAATAGGGAATATGCATAAATTTTATTTTTCTTATTTCGATACGGAATGTTAAAGTACTATAAAAATAATGACAAAAAGCGAAAACAAGACATAAATCGGCCAAACAACACAAAAGTTATAACCATTTAAACTTTTGTTTCTATCTCTTTCTAGATAAACGTAATTTAGTATGGATTTTGTACGTCGATGTAGCGAATGACGTCATTCGCTTTATCGGATCTCTCTGTCTAATCAGCAGTTTCAAATGCTTAAAACTTAGTATTTTTTATAGATATTAAAAATATAATTTCACTTTGCTATTTCTGATGTTAATACGCTTTGTTTAGAGTGATAAAAAAGGATCATGCATATACCCTATTGGGCGCAGGCCTTCAAATGGGTGATACCATTAAACACCTTATTTGCTACAATTTTGACCCCGATAACATCGGGGTCCAAACTGGGTGGTTTTTGAGAAACCGAACTTTTAAAGTTATTTTTGAAATTTTATCACCTCTCTACCATAAAGTACTGATTGTGAGAAATCTAAGCCGTTCAGGATGTTAATCTGATACTTTTCTGATAGCAGAAAATTACAGCTTTAGCTGTCTGCTAAAATAATCTATACATATAATAAAACAGTAGAAAAACTGTGTCTGTACATTGAATATATTAAAAAAGAAATAATTGAGGGGGCTTTAGAAACAGTAATAGAGCACGAATCCAAAAAAAAAAATCTGTCTGTTTGTCTGTGGGTCTGTTTGTTTGTACACGCTAATCTTCGGAACTACTGGACGGATTTTAATGATTTTTTTGTTGTTGTATAGGTATTAAGTCTGGGCAGGATATAGGCTATAATTTATCTTGGAAACTTGAACACCTGATGCAGAACCACAACAGACCAGCTGAACTCTACGAGATACAAAAATGGTACCATAGCAAAAATTGTTCCACGTGATGGGCATTTTCTGCTGAGAGAATAAATTTGAAGATCTGGAACACCTGATGTGGAACTCCAAGAGCCCAGCTACACTTACATATATATAGGAATGACGTTTTAGCAAAAGTTGTTCCATCTGATGAGCACTCTCTGTTGACTTATAAAAATCGAAGATCTGGAACACCTGTTGTGGAACTCCGAGAGCCCAGCTACACCATAACACATATAGGAATGACGTCTTAGCAAAAGTTGTTCAATCTGATGAGCACTCTCTGTTGACTTATAAAAATCGAAGATCTGGAACACCTGTTGTGGAACTCCGAGAGCCCAGCTACACCATAACACATATAGGAGTGACGTCTTAGCAAAAGTTGTTCAATCTGATGAGCACTCTCTGTTGACTTATAAAAATTGAAGATCTGGAACACCTGATGTGGAACTCCAAGAGTCCAGCTACACTTACATATATATAGGAATGACGTTTTAGCAAAAGTTGTTCAATCTGATGAGCACTCTCTGTTGACTTATAAAAATCGAAGATCTGGAACACCTGTTGTGGAACTCCGAGAGCCCAGCTACACCATAACACATATAGGAATGACGTCTTAGCAAAAGTTGTTCGGTCTGATGGGCATTTCCTGTTGACTTATAAAAATTGAAGATCAGAAACGTCTTATGTGGAAATCAAAGCTATCACTAATTTCAATGTATAATTATAAAATATCCACGCGGTCAAGGTGGTAACAGTTTAGGACTGATTTTCGATGATAATGGTGTATCATTGAAAATTTGATTCTACTGGCCAAAACTATGTCTTCCGGCTTATGTTATTTTAGTGTTTAATTTCCTTTTCTATTTATCTACGTGGCACGGTAGCCTACCCGGTAACGCAGCGGAGCAGTCACTTAGATTTTAATAAAACTATAACCATGCCTAGAAAGAGGTCAAATCTTTCCCAGTGTTCCAAAGGAACTAAAAGATTGAGGATCATAAGATCCCAAGAATCTACCGAAGAGCGTCAGGAGAGACTTAATGCTGTTCGAGAACATCAGGCTTCAACTTGCTCCGTGGAAACCTCTTCGGATCGCGAAGCACACCTGCGTTCTCAGCGTATTTACGCATCTACATCCAGGTGTCTAGAGACCAGTGAAGAAAATGATGCGCGACTGACCGCTGATCGTGAACGTCTGCATTGTCTCGCGAGTTGGAGACATTCACAGAAAGAGAATTACGCTTGAGTTTTCAGCGTATCACACATCGACTTCTAGGTATCCAGAGACAAGTGGGGAACGTGATGCGCGACTGACTGTTGATCGTGAACGTCACGCATTGTCTCGCGAGTCGGAGACGTTCACGGATAGAGAATTGCGCTTCGACATCAGACGTATCAGATCTTCGATTTTGACGACCCCGTTGTCGCTGGCATAAGCAACAGGTTCCGCGTACGAAGTCGCGGGCAGAAGCTAGTATTTAATAAATGTTAAAATACACCTGAGAGAGATAGATTTTACCTGATCTAATCGACCAGGATTACCAACGCATTCAGTCAAATAGCTAACATCACATAGCGTTATCAAGAAAATCTGCAACAAGGAAGACGTACATCGAAAAATCTGTACTGTCCAGTTTTATTAAAATAGTATTTATTCACTTACAAAAAAAAAGTATACTCGGTGCTGCAATTTGCACGACAAGTGTGATACATTTATTTTGAGAAACCTGTCTCGAAAAACAAGGGAAGTTTCAAGAAGTTTTCAGAACATGATTTTTATGGCACTTATTTTTCAAAGAGCAGATGTATTTTTTGACAATTCGTTTTCGAAGGATACATTCATTCATGAGCTATCAGAAAAGTATCAGTTTAAGATCCTGAACGGCTTAGATTTCTCATAATCGGCACTTTATGTTGGAGAGGTAACATAATTTCAAAAAAACTTTTATAGTTCGATTTCTCAAAAACCACCCAGTTTAGACCCCAAGTTATCGGGGTCAATAAAAAACAAGGAGCGGCGTATTTCCGGTCGGCCCCAAGTGGCGAAAACCCACGCTACACCACTGGATGGATGTTGGAGCTTTGTCCCCCAATATCTCCGAAACTAGAAGGTATGGTGTGGAACAAAACAATGACGAGGAGAACAAGTGCCTTTCGGTTCGTTAAGGGTCTTTTTATAGGTACGCTTTCTAAGTTATTTTCGATTATGATTAAGTAACCCTTTTTCAATGCTCTACCGAACATTTAATCCAAGTCCTCTAACTTTGAAAATGGACTAAAACTGATGTTCCTTCCAACGTGAACCCTCATAGCTTTGTATCTGATTTGAACTTTCTGATTCCGAACTCAATTTTTTTACCTTTCATTCCGATATTTGGCTTACCGGATCTGGCAACACTACGTACGTAGAGGAGAGGAGTAAGATAAGAGTAGTATGTTTAATGATTTCGACTGAAGGACATGTATCCATGGTCATGAATAAAGATTAAAAAAAAAAAAAAGAGGAGAGGAGCGCAGCGCCCGGCCGACCCGCCCGCGCGCGCCGCGCCCGCAGTCAGTTAAACAACATAGGCGGTGGGGTACGCGCATTTTGCTTATAAGTTGCAGTGAATTAAAATTATAAATCTGTAGCGCGGCTCTTTGTGTAAATTAAAGTGCGTGCAATTATTGACTGGACTTGTTTAAACGCATTTTGTTTTCAACATGGCCACAGAAGTAATAAATAACGTGCCTGAGAACACCGAGAAAGAAAAGGAAGCACAGGAGGACGCGCCGGTAGACAATGGGCAAACTAAAGAAGATCCTCCGGCCGAAAAAGTTGAAGAAAAGGCAGAGGAGAAGAAAGTTGAGCCTGTCCCGCCCAAGATCACGGTGCATAAAGCTAACTTTGAAAAAGATGTTGTTTATTTGTATCAGTTCTCGCGAACTCCTTTGTTGCCCTCAACTTCACCGTACTGCTTGAAAGTTGAAACATGGCTTCGTTTGGCCGGCATCAAGTACGAGGTAAGTCGACAGTCTACATTATTTTTAACATTTTTTTAGTTGCTTGCGTGTTTTTTTTAATATAAAACTTAGAAAACTTTGTTACACTTAAACGCTAAGCAGCTTTTTTTTTTACAAGTTTTTAAAACAAATATTACGTTCCATCCATCTTAGATTTTTAGTATACACTGTACCAGTATCTAATACCGGAAAGTACATACAGCGAATGTGGCCCTGCGAATTTTCACTGGACTGTACCTACTTATATTTAATATCTAAATGAATTCTTATTTCACAATCGGTAAGAGTTGAGGGAATATTGAGGCATCAATTCATAAGTTAGGACCGTTACAACCGTGTACCCAGCCTAAAGAAAAGTAGAGATTTTCATGATATTGATTGCGTCCAGATAAATTTCTATCTGTATTAACTATTTTGTCGCGTTCGAGTTGCGTGTTGCACGGCGCGGACGGTGACGCCCGCATCGCGCTCATTGCGGTCAGCGGTCAGTGTGTGAAGCAGCGCTTGCCGCGATCCGTTGCGGCGATCACATTTTCGCGCAAAACATTTAATTTTTTTGCTTTTTGCTCATTGAATGCTTCAATTACCTTCAAAAAACATGACCAATAGTATTAAAAAAAATGTCAGATTGTCGGCACATCTACTAGTAGCAGGACTAGCAGGTATGCCCTGGAATAAAACTAGTCGATGTCGGGTAATCTGCTTTGAGCATTATGATTTTATGATTAAAATTTAGTAAAAATATAAAATTTGAAATTAGATGCCTGGCTATAATTGCGTGATTAAATATGTAGGTAAATCACAATAATTGAACCAAAGAACAATCTAAAAATTAATGTTCTGAAGGTACTCCATTCTTCAAAGTAATCTAGCCCTAATGTTGCATCCACAATGGAGTTATTTTTGAGAGCAAAGTTTCCAAGTGTTATATAATGTTAGTATATAAATGTTGCCGTGGTAGTTTAGGTTATTGTCTTTTGAAAGCAGTCAACACATGGTAGCAATAGGGTAGATGACACTATAAAACAATAATTCCAAGACACCAATCTCTAAAAAAGACACTTTATTTTGGGCGTGAAAATCCATTTTTTTTTTTCAATTAATTACCAAATTCGATTTTTAGTTGCTTTGAAATCAATAAATAGTTGAGTCATTGAGTTGAAAATACAGTGACGTCACAGTTGCCTATAGCCATACAAAATCTATGAGAGAACCGCGTTTTGACAGCTCTTAAAAAGTATCTCAATTGATTGGTGTGTCATCTACCCCATTGATAACATTGTTAGAGAATGTCACCTCAACATGCGGTGTGGATGCACCATATCTGTACTCCCTTTAATATTTTTTTTTAAATTATTGGGTCCATTAGAAGCTTGAAATTAAATTAAAAGGTTAAGTAAAAAAAGGTCTCTTTCATACCTATTGGCAATTTAAATTGGAAAAATTGAATTCGCTACAAAACTTCATTACAAATGGCCAAAACACTTGCTAGTTCGCTCAGACCTAACATGAGGCAATACATATCTACAGAAATTGCATTGATGTGAGGAAACTATGGATTCTGCACCTAAGTAAGCTGGTCATGTTGCAACAAGGACTAGCGAATCATTAATGCCCAGCTTTACTTGAGCCATTACACTGTATCAGGGGTAAAGAGAAGGTATTGAGAGACTGGTAGACTGGTGCTTTAGAGACAGTTTTGTTTCATTATATCAACCTTGCCGCGGAATCGACACCTGACGGTGTTGATCTGCAGCAGGAGCAGACATGTTCAAGAAGTGGCTGCCAGCAAGGCAACCACCAGAAGATGCTATAAAGAAGCCAATTTAAGTCCAAAGCAGGCTGCCTGAAATAAATAGCAGGCCACCTCTTTCCCTAAATTTTCATTGAGTCAGCATTCATTTCAAAATTCGTGAATAAATGTTGGTGACTATGGTACCAATTTAAAGCAGAGTGCTAATCTTTTAAACCAAAGCAACACAGCATTACATCGCAGCATCGCATCACTTTCCCTAAACTAGGGGATGGAATTTTCAGACCTCTAGGTCTGAAAATTAATATAGACACTCCTAGCGTCTCTGATGGGCAAGAAACACCCAAAAAAAAATACATAAGCAATTTACAAAAAAAAAATGAAATCCCAACAAAAACATTTTTATGTAAAATGTTGCCATAAGACTCGCACTGTCAAAAAGTTACCAGGGGTCTAAAATGGCCGCTTTAGCAGAATCGTAATATGAATCACGTTATAAATATAAAATTCTTAAAATGGACTTTATGGTCATAACCATAAATTCAAATATTTATTTTGGGACAACTAGATCCAAGGGTTAGATAAACAAAAACTTTGAAACTATTGTTAGTACTCAATTACAGTTACAAGTACAACACTCATCATAATAATAACATCTAAAAAAAACACAAATAAAATACCCCTGGGACAAAAAAAAAAAACAAAAGTCCATTTTAATAATTTTAAATGTTTTATGTGATTCATACTAAGATTCTGCGTGGATTCAGCTAAAGCGGCCATTTTAGACCTCTAGATCTCATGTAGAGCCAAGCTTAGTAACTCGTACACGCCCCGCCCTAACTTCACAAACTCTACACCTCAGTCAAAATATTAAGTGACTTTCCATAGACAACTTATCCTCTTTTTAACTCTTTGGGGCGGAATTATCAAAAACACTGAAACATGTATAAATTAATTATTAATCGTCAGATCGTCAGCCTAAACACAAGATTTTAAAACTGACGACTTTCATAACAAACTTTCATCCCCTATTTAACTCCCTTAGGGGTTGAATTTCCAAAAATCCTTCCTTATTCCTTGTCTAGTGTCTACATTATAAAGGGAACTACTGTACAAAATTTCAGTTTTCTAGGTCCAAGGGATTGGGCTGTGCGTTGATCGCGGCGCGCGTAACGGTGTGACACTTATTGGTGCGTGCAGCCGGTGTTTATCGATTTAAAAGACGTTATCACGTCAAAAAACTAAAAACATCTCACCATGGACTTGCGACATCTAAAAAATAAACGTTAAGTTAAGTTTTTGCTTACTATCAAGACAACCACTAACAACCTAACTGAAATTTTACCAAATAACATGCTAATGATATTCATACTAAGTAGGTACCTACTTATCTCTGCAAATAATAAAATACGGAAATGGTCACCTAGGATTCTGTGACCTAGGTACAGTTACAGTAGTCACAAGAACATGGATCAAGAGGCCGTTCAAGTATTACGTAAGCAGATTTATTACAATTATCCTAGTAGAGAAGATCCCAGTTAGAAGCCCAGTAGTCACTTCTTCGAAAAATAACAGATTTTACATTCAAAGTACACACATTTAATACGACTATCGCTCGGCAGTAAGTACCAGCCGTGGCATGTCGCATCGGTCAAGTACCAGGCGGCGCGCGGCGTCGAGTCGCGTCCTTCGTGACGAGACGAAGATAATGATCTCTTTTTCGCTTATATTGCATGGACATAAAGCTAATTCTGACGCTCAAGCCGATCCCGATTCGTTAAGTATGGTCACTACTGTAGAAGTAACTAGTCGAGCGTCGAGAGTTCGAAACCCAGCGGTTTAGGTCTTGTGTAAAATACAAAGTAGATAGGTAACAGATAGGATACAAAGGTTTAAAATTTCAACCATGGCTAATAAATTAAAACAATAGCGGTACCACAAAATGCAGTTAGTACCGATAGGTAGTGATCAAGCAAGACCACTGCACCATAGTACCACCCTGCAGATCAATGAAAAAATATACTCATTTTTAATACAATTTACCGATGCAGGAATAATAAACTGCATGTGAACGGTGAAATGATTGACGGGTATTTTTAGGTTTATTGTCCCGCCGCTGATGGTATGTTAATGTAGGTATGTATGTACAAGGTTAATAGTAAAGGGCAATGGCCGCGGGCGGATACCGCACGTCCTACACCCTCCCTCACGCTAGCTAAAGAGACTACACATGGATGCACATAACGTGTTACTATTATTATTACATCCAATTGACATCGGTGGATTACTACTACAGTACTATCGCTGCGTTTTTATCATGTCAATTAAAATGCTACGCAATACAATATTCTGTAGCATTTTAATTGATATTATATTGAGCAGTATTTAATTAAATAATGTCATCTTTCCTCTTAATGAGACATTGCTGGATAGGTAACTGCAATAAACTTTGTTATTTTCCTCTTTTTACGCGCAAATAAGTTTTACCCATCTTATCCTCTCCGTTATAAATTACTCATTCAAGCTATAATAAAATAATTATAGTCATGATCATGTCATGACAGTTGCTTAATTCTACTGGCAATGTCAACACTACAAAGGTATTTTAGAAAAGACTAGCTTTTTAGAAACCGGTAACTTTTATAGGTTTTTATCATACTTCGATCTGTGTCACAGATCATAAAACTGGCCAAGTGCGTGCCAGGCCACGCGCAGGTTAGGGTTCCGTCGTAGCCCGTTATCACGTTATAGAAGTAGAAGGAACCCGTTGGTACAGCGTCATGTAGCGACAGCTTTTTTTTTATTTTAGATTTTGTTTTTCAATGCAAGTCTTTACCCGTTATAAACAAGCAACTACTCTATCTTAGTCACTATAAGGATTTTGTATATGGTACATTATCATCCAACACCAAAGTTCAACGACTATTACTGCACTAATAAAGTTATCTTACCCGCTATATGTTTTCCTTTAAAGTTCATGAAATGCACTATCATCATGAATTTTTCCAGATGTTTCAAGCCAGTAGTTCAGCTTTTAGAGGGGGGGGACTAAACAAAAATTTTCATATTTCGTAAATGGAGCATTAAAATCGAAAAGTAGAATTAGCAACCCCTAATTCATTAAAATTGTACGGAAACTCAGGGCAGTACAGAACACCGTCCAAACAGCCCTGGATACCCCCCATGTTGCTGGTAACCTGTAGCGTACCCCTTTTCGTAGCTGAAATAAATTCACCATTTTTAGCAACTCAAAATTTTCAATGGTGTATCTAAAACAAAAAAGTTAGTAAACAAGTCTTCTCTATTGATAATGTGATGCGAGGCACCGGAATCCAAATGAAAAGTAACTTTGTTACTACAGTCTTGCGGACTCTTGCGTTTCGTACCTATTCTCCGGTTATAAAAGCAAATCCTGAGAACTCATTCGATGCTGATAGTTTATTCTGGCTTATCTCGACTGAGTGTACTGTTCTTGGCCGGTTATTGTTTATATAGTTGCCCTTTTGTAGATTCATTCGTTTGAAAAAGAAACAATCCTTTCGTTTATGTCCTCGGCGCCCACAATGATGAGATTTTATGAATTGAGAGTCCTCTTTCTATCGTTTTATATTCTTATTTGACTGTTTGTTAATAAATTTTTTTTTCGTCTGCTTGACACTTGCGCTCATATCGCCTGACTCGTTTTTCAGCTTCACTTCATGATCCAATATCCTTGTTTTAACGAAAGCTAACGTCATATTATCTTCTGATAACGTCTCGATCGCTGTTATCACTACGTCGTAAGTTGAGGGTAGACTTAGCAATAAATGAGCAACTTTATCGGTTTCTTCTAACTTCGCGCCAGCGTGCAGCGGCATGTAGTTCTGTGATGAGGTCATCAAAAGTTGCAAAGTGTTTTATGAGCGACACTTCACTTTTAATTTTAACGACAACCACTTTTTCTCAAAGCCAATTGAATCGCAATCGCAATGCTCTTACGTTCATTCATACAACGTAGGTATCTAAGTTCTTCAAAATATCTTTTGCCGCATCGAAGTTTGCCGCCTTTCTTTTACCCTCCTTAGCGAAACCGTGATAAGAATCCGAAATATATTCGATTATTACATTTATAGCTGTACTATTATTTTTCTCCCCACGTTTCGTTGCGAGGTAATGAGTCGTCGTCGATAACTTCTACTACCTCAAATTAGCAACTCTATTTGTGGTGGTTCAAACTTCGTTTCTAATACTAATAATAATACTGTTAGAATAACGTTCTAATCAGCTTGCACTACAAAGTGGTTGTTACGTCAATCACTGCAGGCCGAATAGTGCGAAATTAGTAGTTTTTTTTATTCTTTATAAAATCAAACTTTCGTCTTTTGGAAAAAATAAAACACATAAGACCTGCTTTATAGTTAGTTCAGTTAGTATGCAAAGTTTCATGATCTAATTTGAAGTACTCTTTGAATACCAGCGGTTTATTGTTCGATTTGGAGGACCTAACATTAATCCTCAAATTTACCATAATTATATTTATTTCAAGTTTGAGGTACTTAGTATAGGGCCTACGCAAATTCATAATTTTTGACGCAGTAATATTCAGCATCAATTAGATATTTTAATTATTTGCTTATGAATAACAATAGTGCCATTCTCTTTCTTGTAAGTTGGAGTTACATATTTTTAATTTCGTGTAATTTACTATAAATATTTTACGAACTCAGTTTGCAAGAAAAACCGTCGGCGATGGAACTTTGACGCTCAAATTCACATTGTTACATGCAATTCTTATAAAAGCTAAAATTACTGAAAAATAAGCTGAATGTTTTTCTTGTTTATTGGAGTTTTAGAATTTCTTTAAATTCCTTGAATTTTCACGGAAAAAATCGTAAAGAAAGCGTAATTTAAGCCATAAATGTCTTGATTCAGCGTCCATTATGTTCCAAATAAACTAAATTTTATCAAATAAATTAATATGATATAAAACTTCAATCTACAATGAATAAGTGTCATTAGTTTTCGTTTGTCAATATAATAAGACAAATTTACAATAAATAAAATTGAAGTACCTACTATAATTCTGCGTCAATTCAGGTCGCTCCTCAGTCTCATGTCAGTCTCGTCTCTAATTTTCGTCAATAACAATCGACAATCATCCGGAGATCTCTATTATTATCGACTCGTGTACGCCGATCGAAAAAATTTGATCCAGGGATCAAAATCAAAAAATTGCGAAAAAAATGTAATAGGACTCATAAGCAATGCACGAATACGAAACTTCCATTAGGGAAGTTAAATAATTAATATTAATTTTATTCTGTTTTTAGTATTTGTTGCTATAGCGGCAACAGAAATACATCATCTGTGAAAATTTCAACTGTCTAGCTGTCACGGTTCATGAGATACAGCCTGGTGACAGACAGACGGACAGACAGCGAAGTCTTAGTAATAAAATAAAATGGTGTTACTTAATATAATAGTTATTAGAAAACCATTACAGAAATATTAAAACATTACAAAATTTAATTGAGTCTTCTAGCTTTCTTTGCAACGAACAAACCAATTAGGTACCTACCTCCTCGGTGTCGATGTCAATTCTGCGGTGGATTGACATTGACGTCATAAATAAAAATAGCAGTACTTATGTAGAGAGTTGTGTTTGTACTTTGTAGTGATTAACTAATATTATGTATAACAACAGAGCGAGACGGGCGCGCTGCAGTCTCGTTAATACTTATCCTAAAAGATTTTTTTTTACACTTGGGGGGGTGGGGGGATCATACCCTCTTGATCCCCCCCCTGGCTACGGCCTTGAGCAGCGGGACAATAAACCTAAAAATACCCGTCAATCATTTCACCACACATGCAGTTTATTATTCCTGAACGAAATACTAATAGAAATAAAATAAATAAAAATAAAATAATAATAAAAAATGACTTGGCTCGCGAGGTTGTTGACATGTGGGAAGTGGACTCAGCAATCATTGTGCTGATAGTCGTATCAGCCCATAGCTTAATTGCCAAGAGCCTCGATCAATACCTGAGGAGGCTCTCGTTAGGCAGCTGGATCAAGGGCTTGATTCAGAAAGCGGTACTCCTGGACACGGCTCGTATTGTTAGGAGGTTCATCCCTCTGGAGCCCTGACCGCCGGTAGCTTGGACCCTGTTCCCGATACGGGTGGGCTACAATTTTTTATATTTTTAAATGTTGTTTATATATTTTTTAATTAATATTTAAAAATGTAACAAATTTGTTTATAAACGAATAAAGGATAATAATAAAAATAATAATTTGAATATTAATTAATTAATAAAATATATATAAATAAAAAAAATAAAAAATATTAATATAAATGAAATATTAATTTCTACCTTTTTTTTTTTTTTTTTTAATAAGTAATTTCGATTACTGACACAAAACCTGAACCGCTGGGTCTACGCGCCGCCTGCTACTTGACCGATGGGACATGCCAACTGGCCATATGGCTAGTACTGCTGGTGTGTAAAATCTGTTATTTTTCGAAGAAGTGACTACTGGGGTTCTAATTCTTATAAAATTGTCGAATAGTCAGCCCTCCCCGAGCGTCTACTGGCATGTTGTACATTTCTCTGCATCAGGATTAAATTCACAGTATAAATATTTTTGTACCTAGATGTAATATAAATGTTTCCTAATCCTTTTTTTTTTTTTTTTTTTTTTTTCGGATGGGAAATCATCAAATAACCCCTCCCGCTCTGGGCGGAGCAGGAGGGAGTGTCAGACTTTTACTGACTAAAACCCATCCATGTTCCTTCATCGCCCTTTGTGTTCCGGGGCCACGGTATCTCTTTCGAACAGTCCCGCAACCCCGGCAGGCATCGGTCCCTACGGACCCCTTCCCTTTTGCTGACTCTCTTTGAGGCGCGCGTGGAACACGCACGCGCCGTCGACACGGCCTGTCGTCATGAGACGGACGGACGGCGAGCTAGCCCATAGCCCACCGTCCACAGGCCCGCGCCTACGGTGGCCGGGGGCCACGTGGTGGTGGCCCCTGACGCCCGGGGCGTCTCCCGCGGCGGCCGGGACGTTGAGAGGTTCGCTCCCTCTCACGTTCCGCCACCTCCTTCTCTAGCATTACTGCTTCGCAGAAGGAGGTGACGGCGTCCCATTCAGTCTCGCTCCGGACCATGGCTTGCACCAGGACCGGACGCGAGAGGTCGCCGCCGCCGATCGCCGCTTCGAGGACACGGCGGTGCTCCGCCCACGCGGGGCACACCTCCACCGTGTGTTCCACCGTGTCCTCCGGTCGATCCTCACAATGGAAGCACCCGGGCGTTTCCTCCCGCCCGATTCGGTGCAGGAACCTCCCGAACACTCCGTGTCCGGTGAGGACCTGCGTCAGGCGGAAGGTGAGGACGCCGTGGCGTCTCTCAAGCCACTCCTCAAAGAGGGGACTTATCGCCACTATCGTGGCGTGCCCTGCACGGGGTTGCGACAGTCGCTCTCTCCATGTCGCCATGAGATCCCGCCGGAAGTCTGTCCGCTGAGCGACAATTTGTCGCGGCAGCGGAGTTTCCCCCCGGCGTAGCGCCTCCGCGCGCCATTCATGTAGGCGCGCGAGGACTATCGCCTCTAGATCCCATGGCGGCAATCCGGCAAGGAGGCTCGCCGCCTCGCGGGAGATCGTACGGTACCCCCGGGCCAGCCTTACGGCTACTACCTTTTGGGGCGCGTTCAAATAGTGGGCGGCTCGCAGCCTCAATGAACGCGCCCACACCGGGGCCCCGTAAAGGGCCATTGACCGCACGACTCCCGCGTAGAGCCTCCGGCAGGAGGCGTTCGGCCCCCCCAGATTGGGCAGGAGCCGCCTGAAGGCAGCCCCAGTCCGTTCCAGTTTGGGGGCCAAACGTCGGAAATGTTCTACGAAGTTCCACCGGCTGTCAAGGACAAGTCCCAAGTACTTCAACGTCGACTCAACGCCGATGGATACCCCTCCTACCGTCAGTGAGGATCCCGGAGGTGGCGCATTCCGAGGCCCATGAAAGCACATGGCCTCGGACTTGTGCAATGCCACCTCGAGACCCAATTGCCGGATCCTCTCAACGACTATCGCAACCCCGCGTGTCATCACTTCGACCGCCGCCTCGTGCGACCCCCCCTGTGCTAGCACCAGCGTGTCGTCTGCGTAGCAAACCACGCTGACACCGCTAGGGAGGTCGGCGCGCAGCACCCAGTCGTACCCGATGTTCCACAAGGACGGCCCTAGGACCGATCCCTGCGGAACACCGCACGACATCTCTCGCCGGTTCCATTCTCCGCTGCGACCAGGGTAAATGACTGCCCTGTCCGTCAGGTAGTCCCCGACCACTCGACGGAGGTAGGTCGGCACCCGGTGATACCGGAGTGCCTCCCTAATGCAGCTCCAGGGCATGGAGTTGAAGGCGTTGGCGATGTCGAGAGACACCGCCAAGACAACCCCACCTCTGGACACCGCATCCCCCGTCGTGAGGGCTCTCACGCGCATGGTGGCGTCCACCGTTGAGCGCCCCTTGCGGAAACCGAACTGGTGTTCCGCAAGGTCCGGCCCAGTCCCCGCAAGGTGCTCGGCGAGGCGGTTTGCAATTACTCTTTCAAAGAGCTTGCCCACCTCGTCGAGCATCACCACGGGCCGGTATGCGGACGGAGAGTCCGCAGGGCGCCCCGGCTTCCGAATGAGGACCAGCTTTCCCGTCTTCCAACGAAGCGGGAACTGGCCTCTCTCCAAGCATGCGCTAAGGAGCCCCTCTAGTCGGGGCCCGAGAGCCTCCGAGGCCAGGACCCAGGCTTTGCCAGGCAAGCCGTCGGGTCCCGGGGCGGTATTTTTGGCACTGAGCCTGCGTACCGCCACTCTCAGGTCTACCCCAGTCACTTCCGGAGCGTTGCCGTCGTCGTCCTGTTGGTCCGCTTCCAGCATCGCAGGCGGCGGAGCCATAGGCGGGGGTGGGTGTTCCCCTCGCGAAGGGAACAGAGTGCTCACCACGTCCTCCACGAGCTCAGGCCGGAGACTCTGCGTCAGTGGGGGGGCCCAGGGGCGGAGTTTGTCCCGCACCAACTTGTAAGGGCGCCCCCACGGATCTCTGTCGAGAGTCCCCAGCAACTCCTCGCGGGCCTGATCCCTGGCCCGCAGGACCGCTTCGCGGAGGGCGGTCTTCGCCGCTCTGTACCCCTCATAAAGCTCCGCCTCAATGGCTGCCGCATCCGGTGGGCGGATGCGGAGCCTGCGATGCCTGGCGTACAGGTGTCGTGCAGCCACGCACGCCTCGCGCAGAGATGTCAGCTCACGCGACCACCAGTACACCTGACGCCGGGTGCTTCTTGGCCGAACACGGGGCATTGCCACGTGACAGATGTCAGACATGGCCTCCTGGAACCACCCTGCCTCATTGTTAACGTCGGCAGGCCTGTCCGGTGATGTCACCCAGGCCTGCACGATCGAGGCTTCCAGGAGGAGCTCCCGGTCCAGCTGCTTCAGCGCCCAACGCGGACCACTCGGGGCCTGTTGGACCGGCGCGCTTGGGGTCTGGGTGGAGACGTCGAACCGGATGTACCGGTGGTCGGAATAGGTCTCCACCCCCTCCATGACACGCCAGTCAATGACACGTGGCGACAGAGCGGGGCTAGCGAACGAAATGTCCACCACCGACTCGCCCCGCATCCGCACACACGTGGGGACAGAACCCCGATTTAGGACGACTAGGCCCTTCTCCAGGGCCCAGTCTTCCACCATCCTTCCCCGCACGTCTGTACAACGAGAACCCCATGCCAAATTCTTGGCATTGAAGTCCCCGAGGACAACCACAGGGAGGGAATGGTTTCCGACGACAACACTCAACTCTGCGAGAGAGTTGTGGAACTCGGCGAGAGTTCGGCTCGGGGAGAAGTATACTCCCACCACTACGATCTCCCCGAACCGGGCTGCTACGCACCCCCGACCCCCCCTGACATCTTCAAGGGTCGGGGTACATGTTTCCTAATCCTCAAGGATATTTTTACCAGCAATCCGCCGCGCCCGCGCCGCCCGCTATCAAATGTAGGATTGCAATGGCTGTGTTTTGTTTGGGTCTGCAAATATAATTTAGTAGTCGGCCGCATAAGTTGTGACCGTAAATTCAATGTGATTCTCATTGTAATAAAAAATGCATTTATAAACCCTTTAAGTTTTCTTACAAAAAGGTAGGTCCACCACTATTATACTAGCACTTTAAAGCAAACGCGTGTTAATGCATGCGACATACTTTCAAACGTTAGCTTTACTTCTACGCAAAGAAAGTTTTTACAGCGAGAGCGTAGAGAGTAGAGTAGAAACCCAGGTATCGTCAAGGTCTAGGGAAACTATACGTTGTTCCTAAGTTATCCGAAATCCTGGGGTTATTAGGATTTCGAATTACGTAACTATACCAAATTACAATTATCGGCACGATTCTTGAGCGCTGACCTTCACCTGCGCAAAAGTGAGTTATTGGGTCCCTTTGGTGGTATGAAGTGGGGCGCGTATAGGTGCACGATGCGCAAAGCGATCCCCACTCTTCCGCCGAGCGCTCAAGAACCGTGCCGGTATCTGTACCTATGGAAGATTTTACATTTTCGAAACCTCCTAAAGTTACAGAAAATCACAATACATAGGTTCATATTTTCATGGCATATCCGTCTAAGAACCAATGAGACTGGTCTAATATCTAGTAGACAAGATATGGGATAGTAAGATATGGGATTACCAGCGTAATTGCTTAGTACCTACATTGTACTAGCACTAAGTCTTCGTTGTGCTTAGGTATAAAACATAATGATGGTTTCTAAACACAGCAAATATCCCTAATTATAACCTTCGATCAATAATAATAGTATTGATCGAAGATTATAACGTCGTCCCGCAGTGAGTCGGTTGTCCGTATTATGTGTGTAATCGATTTCGCTTGCTTTGTGAGGCATCGGCAACAATGCGTTTATTATTCCAGCTGAGAGTCGTGTTTCGTGCGCGACGTATTTGGTGGTGGAATGCGGGTCGGCTGCACGCCAGCCCTCCTGTCCACATTCGCACGACGGAAGTGCGCGTTCACTTGCTTAATGCTACTTTGCAAACCCATTAATTCGTATTCGAGTCGGATAGGCTCTTTATTAATAACTAGCACCTGCACCGTTATAGTATGACCTTCATTAAATATTGCAACGAGTCCCGTAAGGAACGTTACCGTACCATATTTCACAGTGACCCAATTAATGAAAGTAGACATGTAACACATAATGATTAGTTTGTCTCATCTTTACTAATTAATTAGTACCTATAACAGTACATCACCACATCTACAATACTTTGACGACCTTTTTAACCGACTTTTAGCAAAAAGAATGAAGTTCTTTGATGGTAATACGACTAATTTGGCTGTTATTTTCCCAATATTTCTTTTATTGTTTTCATCATCATCATCAACCTATAATGTTCCCACTGCTGGGACACGGTCACCTCTCATGATGAGAGGGGTGTTTTGGGGGTTTATTGTTTTACGCTCGATTTATTTTAGCGAATGTTTGATTATTCCTGAGATGTTCCTGTTTAAAATTTGTGAAAATTTCTAGATATAGAGAGGAGCTGCGAATGATATTCGTAGTTCCACTCTCTACGTATATCTTGAAATTATCACAAATTGTATTCACGTGCATCACCCGCGACTGCTGCTTTTGCGTTTCTGATAATTTAATTGATATGAATGCCGCCGACTTCGCCCGCGTCCGACCTAAATTACCTGTACTAACTTCCATCCCCTATTTTACTCCAAACGGCAACGCCAAAGACCATCATCATCATTTCAGCCGAAAGACGTCCACTGCTGGACATAGGCCTCCCCCAAGTGTCGCCACATAGACCGGTCCCGTGCGACTCGCATCCAGCGGATTCCCGCAACCTTCACCAGGTCATCGGTCCACCTAGTGGAAGGCCTTCCAACGCAGCGTAATCCGGTTCGCGGTCGCCACTCCAGGACTTTCAAAATTTTCTCCATAGACCGATTTTCATAAAAATAATCAAAGAAATGCAGATAGATCTCTTGAGATACGCAGATTCGCTTGACTCCTCAATGAATATTAGCAAATAAAATTAATTTTCTTGTTTATTGGCCATCTTATTGTGTCTATAATATTGTATCGATCTGTTGGAGTAACTTAAATCGGTAATACACGTATGTAGCAATGTGAGCGAGAAACCGCAGCTGCGAGTTAGCCACTGAGCTATGAAATCGTGCGGCTACGGTATGTCGGCTGCACTTTCTCAAGTTCCGGCCAACACTACTGGAGACTATTATTATAACAAGTCAGTAGCTTCGCATACTAACGTCACTCGCATAATTACCTCATTCTGGGAATACATCGACTTGTAACAGGGGTCATGATGCTCACACTCACGTCTCTTCTGTAAACATAGACTAGTATTACCAGAGACGGATGTAATACCTGTGGCTTGTTTGATAAACAGTTCGTCGGAGTTCAGGTTTTTTAGGCCGGCCATGTCAAGAATCTCTTGCTGAATTCAGCAAATGAATGATCCGGGAACTCAGAATCCAACCAACATAGGCAACCTTCTATGCAATAATGATTTCTTCCAAGTTCCATCGCCAGCTGTTAGGTTAAGCTAGCAGAAAGGTATGGGACGTGTATAGGAAATAGTAAGTAGGTAGCATGCTTAAGTTTCTGAACTTCCCAGATCATTTATTTGCTGAATTCAGAAGGACAGACTCTGACGTTCTGCCGTACCTACTCGACTTCATCAAACGAGGAGTTATTGTTGTGTCTCATTAAACCCGGGAGAAACACGAAACTAAATACTTTATACTTATTCATTTGTAATAATTCATACAAACAGTATACTGTTTGAAACAGTGTAGTTAATTATTATTAACAATGTACAGATGTTATATTTACAATCAGTCATCATGAGTCGCTTGCCTTTCCAGAATAGGTACGATAGGAATGTCCTGTTTGTCTTCAGAATTACTCACCATAATATGCGCGGAATAACGACGACACTCGTCGTTCGACATACAATAATAAATACTTCAAGAGTATTGAATTATTGATCAAGTTACACACTAATACGTTTTCACTTTTTTGATGTATGGATAGGTAAACTAATGGAAAAACAACGATCGTTTTGTTAGGTTGATCGTATTACTAATTTATAGTGCACCAGCCCCAGGCCAGGTCAACTTTTTAAAACATGCACTGCAAATTTGCAATGCAACATGCATTTTTATTCCATTTCAACGAGTATACATTATTATAATTATACGATATTCAATTTTGAATAGGATGTATTTTTTATTTCTTAATAACTCTAGTACTCTACTTTTTGAGGATGAGCAAGTTAGCATAAATTCCAGTCTGTCAGTTTCCTTCGCAAGGTTGTTAAACCCTTATCTCTATCGTAAAATTACATAGTATACGGAGACCCCTATCCGCGTATTCCTTGTACAGTAGTTATTCGCTTGTGCTGTATTCAATACGCAAATAAGTAACACTTATTATTACGCCCACCGACCACGATAAGAAGCTCTCTTTGTAACAGAATCTCAATGTGTAATTGACGAATTGAAAAAAAATCCTCCCATTTATTTTCGAACGATTGCTGTGCGTAAATAAAAGTCTAATTAACATCTCTTTAATAAAATAACTACATTTTATAGTTTTGTTTTTTAAGAAATATTTAAAAATGTGTCTTATATTAAATGAATAAAGGATTAGTTTTGTCTCTGGGGTGTCTAGATTCTTGTGCTGAATTCATAGTAACCGTTTGTGACTGTGTGCGTCGACGTCATTCCACCCTGTAAAGTGTCGTGTATCGTGACATCCATCTACGTAGTGCATCCGATTAGCCCGATGAGCCGTCCAGCCTACCTGTAGTCATTTTGAGAAGTAGTCATTTTGCGACTGAGCCATCGAATCATCCATCAATAAAGTGAAGAGTGAAATAGCAACACAAGTGCACACTGCACAGCACAATGGCTCGATCGTTCCCCGAACGCTACTGTTTAAGTAACGGTAGCACATTGTGTGATGTTGCCTTGTTTACACTTAACACACGATACTTAACAGTAACGTACATTGTTAAAATTAGCCGCAATTCAATGAATGTTATTTCTTCCACCTAGCGAGGTATTTCACATATTTAGTGAAAACATGCTAAAACGAGTAACGCTTTGTATGTATCAAGTTTTAGTCAGAGCTTCGAGTGAACACTATCATCGTATGGGCGGTACCCGTATGAATCAATAATGTAGTCTAGCTCTAGAACTTTTAAAGACATGGGGCTAGGTGTACTACGCCTCTGCCCTACTGTTTTTTTTTCGCAGGTCAAAACTATGAAGATGAGCTGTAATAAATGTTCTGATTCATATTTTTCTTTATAACAAGCCAGACAATATAAGAGTTTAGACCTACCTGATATAAATCTACTTTTCCGTACACTTATGAATTGCTAAGCGACCAACTCGCTTATTTAAGTATTAATTTACGTTGGATACATAATACACGAAAGAGTACTTTCAATGACTTTTTATTCAGTAATAATGTTCTAAGGCGACAACTGCCTCACGGCCTAATAAAATTATAAGTAAAATTCAACTAATTGATAAGCTCACAGATTTTCAAAGTCATTTCATTCAATGATTAAGTGATGCTACATAAATGCTGAGATTGATGCCCAAATGTAACTCGTAACGGGTGAAAATGTCATTATTAGTTGAAGGAACGCCTAGACGGGGTCGGCAACCGCGAGGGCTTCGACCTGAATGAGATCGTAAGAGCGCCTGCGCGACCCCGCCCGGCGCGCGACGGGCTCGGCCGGCCATCGACCAACCCCGGCCACCCCGTACCCCGCACCCCCCCCGGCAGGGTGCGCCCTGCGCCTCTGCCCGGGCCGCCCGCCAGCGCCCTCATACACCTAGCTAAACCGTTCATTGTCTCAAATTGTCTGGTCATAGTGCTACAAAAAAATAAAATAAGTAGGTATTTGTCTTCCGCTACGTTTTATCACGCTGCTGTATGCATAATTTAATTTGACAACCCGAATGGCGCAGCGGTAGTGAGGCTGCTTTACGTTCTTAGGGTCCCGGGTTCGGTTTCTTTCCGAGTCATGGGTGTTTATATCTATATCTATCTATATACATATAATAAAACAGTAGAAAAACTGTGTCTGTACATTGAATATATTAAAAAAGAAATAATTGAGGGGGGTTTAGAAACAGTAATAGAGAACGAATCCAAAAAAAAAGTTTTGTCTGTGTGTCTGTATGTTTGTACACGCTAATCTTCGGAACTACTGGACGGATTTGAATGATCTTTTTTTTGTAGTGTAGGTATTAAGTCTGGGCAACACATAGGCTATAATTTATCTTGGAAACTTGAACACCTGATGCAGAACCGCAACAGATCAGCTAAACTATAAGATTAACGAAAATGGTACCATAGCAAAAAATTGTTCCACGTGATGGGCATTTTCTGCTGAGAGAATAAATTTGAAGATCTGGAACACCTGATGTGGAACTCCATTGATAACACATAATTATAGGAATGACGTCTTAGCAAAAGTTGTTCGGTCTGATGGGCATTTCTTTTGTTGTATAGGTACTAAGTCTGGGCAACATATTATTATAGGCTAAGATTTATTTTGGAAAATGGAACACCTGATGCAGAACCGCAACAGGCTAACGTATAAGAGATGCAAAAATGGTGCCATAGCAAAAATTATTCTACGTGAAGAGCATTTTCTGCTGTGAGAATAACTTTGAAGATCTGGAACACCTGTTGTGGAACTCCAAAGCCCAGCGACACTATAACATATATAGGAATGACGGTTTAGCAAAAGTTTTTCAATCTGATGAGCACTCTCTGTTGACTTATAAAAATCGAAGACCTGGAACACCTGTTGTGGCACTCCAAGAGCCCAGCTACACCATAACACATATAGGAATGACGTCTTAGCAAAAGTTGTTCGGTCTGATGGGCATTTCCTGTTGACTTATAAAAATCGAAGCTATTAATAATTTAATGTATAATTATAAAATAACATAAGCTGAGAGTACCTCCACGTGGTGAAGGTGGTAACAGTTTAGGACTGATTTTCGATGACCATGGTAGGTATATCATTGAAAATTTGACTCTACTGGCCAAAACTCCCTTTTATTTTTAGCGGAGAAGTCACTTAGATTTTAATAAAACTATAACCTTGCCTAGAAAGAGGTCAAATCTTTCCCAATGTTCCAAAGGAGCTAAAAGATTGAGGATCATAAGATCCCAAGGATCTACCGAAGAGCGTCAGGAGAGACTTGATGCTGTTCGAGAACATCAGTCTTCAACTCGCTCCGTGGAAACCTCTTCGGATCTCGAAGCACGCCTGCGTTCTCAGCGTATTTAATTTACGCATCTACATCCAGGTCTCTAAAGACCAGTGAAGAATATGATGCGCGACTGACCGCTGATCGTTAACGTCTGCATTGTCTCGCGAGTTGGAGACGTTCACGGAGAGAGAATGAAGCTTCTACATCAGACGTATCAGATCTTCGATTTTGACGATCCCGTTGTCGCTGGCATAAGCAACAGGTTCCGCGTACGAAGTCGCGGGCAGAAGCTAGTTTATAATAAGTGTGTATTTACAAAACAAAGTATCTAAGTAGTATATCAACTATCTGGTGTTCACGATACAAGCCTCGTTGCTTAGTGTGGCACTAGATGGAGCTGTGTGTAATGTCCAGCAATATTTATTTATATATTAGTTAAAGAAAGGATTGCTGAAAAAAAAAACAAAAAAATATAAGTTTACACATGGGCGGGTTAGCTTCAGCTAGATAATACGACTGCCTAGTGCTACCCCTATGTCGGACATGAACATCTTAATCTGAAGAAGATTTAAATTAAAAAAACGAGTAGGTACTTAATAATAATTATTTATTTGCTAAAAATGTAGTTATACAAATATGATGGTTATTTTTGATGCGAGTCCCGATCCCGATACATTTTGCCTTACGGCATGCGAAATTATTTAACACACTTAACACATTGACTAAACAAAAAAATAAACAAAACCTCCTTTTTTTGAAGTCGGTTAATAAAAAAAAAAATAAGCATTCCATTTACTAAGTAACATTTACTCTTTATTCACTTTCTATACATATTTTTAGCATTTTTAAATATTTCTTAAATAAACTATATAAAAACATTAGAAAATATGAAAAAAATATTAGCCCGTTGGTCTCGGGAGCAGAGTCCAAGCTACCGGTGGTTAGGGCTCCAGAGGCAGGAACCTCCTTACTATGCGAGCCGTATCGAGGAATACTGCCTTCTGAATTAGGCCCTTGATCTAACCGCTTTGGAGAGACATTACTACCATTAATAAAAATAATAATATTAAAGATTATCGTTAAAAGGTTGTGCACCACTGGTCATTCCGTACAACTGTTGACAATTATTATTCTGGGGACAAAAATGTTGAGAGTCGCTGGTATTGTTATCAAATGGTTTATAATCAGCAGATCTGGAAATAGGCATAAAATCGCAAGCATAAGATTTTGAACCGACAGAATTACCAGAATACGATTTGACAACCATTGAACATTACCGACCTTGACGCACTATCATTAGACTGCAACGGCGACGCGAATTCCCCCTAGTTGCAAGAATCACAAACACAAATATCCTTATTAACAACAATAACATTGGCCAACACAAAAAAAAATCTTAGAATTATTATTACAAGCGGTAGACGTAACAGTAACATTGTTATCAACACAAGACGACTTATCTAAATAAAATTTATCGTTAAAACTATGACACTCTATACAGCAAACTTTATGTAAATATTTACCGTAACTCTATGGAATATTATTAATAGTCGGTATCCATAGTTAAAATATTAATATTACAATTTGGAACATTAGTGTGAGAACTAAACTTAGTGATAGAACTAGAATTAGTGACAGAACCTCGAACCTTGCGCGACGACACGCGTCGCTTGACGCTGGAAGGCGCGGGCGCGCCCGCAGTACCGGCAACCATCGCGCTACCTCGCGGCGGCGCCGGCGGCGGGGTAGGTGCTTGTAGCGGTGGAAGCGCGTTGACCTTGGGGCGTATGTCGCCATGTACTATCGAGGACACTCCAGCCTGACCACCACTAAGCAAATTTTTGCTTGCACTACCAACATAGAAACGCTCTCTAGCCCCGCCCCGTTGACTTTGTATAGAAATAATTAATGAAAAGATACCGTATCGGCCGAGCGCACTGACGACGCACACCAAACCAGAGTTATTGTTATTTTGCGCGCCAAAGTTGACGCTTTCCTAATAGACCCAAACTTTAAGGGGGCGTGGCTCGGCGCCTCCGCATGATTTAAGCGATAAAAATTAAACTGGTCAGGCGGAAAAGACCACGATAGTACGCGAGGCGTACGATGCGACCGGGAGCAATCGGTGGGTGCACGAGACTCACGTGCACAAGCAATAGAACAGAACGCCGAATGTCCACTGTTCTTACCATCATTGGCATTACAATTCGGGCACTTCGACTTTATGATATTCGCGGCACCACAACCGTAACACCTGCACCCCTAGCCAAGTTACAAACGTTTCTTATCGATTCTCTTTCTACAATAGTAAACGCCTCGGCGGCGTAAGCGATTGTAGAAAGCGCTAAATTGGTAGCCAAGTTGACACGACTGAGTCGATCGCTCGTTCTCTAATGTCTGTAGAAAAAACCTACACTTTATGGTGAGCGTTCCTACCAAAGAATTTAGCGAATTAAACGATAACATTCTATTCTATCATTTTCAACGATGTAAACTTGTCTTCGAATTTTAAATGATAAATGATGTTTATTTTGCAAGTAGGTTTTTACAAACACTTTTACACGTCATTTTTTAAAACTAGATGGGGCCGGTGTTTCGTACCTGACTACTCTGAGAAGAAACAGCCGAAACAAACTCAGAGGTCGTAGTCTCTTTTTAAGTCTGGACATAATCTTGCTCAATTCACATGAGGACTATGCAGATTAGTGCCTGAGATGGTCTTTTGAAGAAAGAACCATACAGATTTAAGTGGACCTGTCCAGTCAATGCAAGCATTTGTCAGTTAACGTGTAGCTCGACTTATAACTCAAGGAGCTCAACGAAACGACGAACAATACCAAAGAAAGGACATTTGGGTAGGTCGCTTATAGTACTCAAACTGCCAGACAGTTGTGGGAAAAAACAAACAAAAAATAAAAATGTGACCCACATGGTTCCCACATTCACAATAATCAAATAAAATTAAGAACAAGTTCTTTCCAAATGAATGTAAGTAAAAAAAATCGCAAAAATCATTAAGTGTCGCAATGATAATAAAAAAAGTTAAATACTTAATAAAATAAGTATTCATGTGAAATCAGTAAATGTCACATAAAATAATAAAAAATTAAAAGTAAAATAATAAAATACATGTAAAAAAAAATCAATGTCAGAGTGTATAAAAGAAAGGAATCAATAATAAACAAGCGAAGTCCGAAATTTCGACATTCACAGAGCAAATTTCATTGGAGCAGCTTAATCCCAAGCTTTTTTATCTTCAAGATAGTGATTAACATGATAGTAGGCTTTCAGGCACAGCTTCCGTTTTATAAACGATTTGAATTTATTTAGGCTTAGTGCTTGAATTTGGCTCTCTGAATCCTGTCACTCAAATATGAAATAAGAAGATCCAGGGAGGCGTTTCGGATTCCGTAGTTTCCTGATTAATGTTTCATGAAGAACACAATCGAAAGCTTTAGATAAATCGCAAAAAATGCCCAAAAGCATCGCATTTGTCCTCCCAGGCATTATAAATGTGTCCATAAGTTCAACACAACATCAGTAGTTGAACGACCCCTTGTAAAACCAGACTGTTTTTATGTAATAACTTATATTTATTGAAAAAAAAAAAACCGTTACTTTTTTTTTTCAATCAAACAAAACAACACAAGTCACAACCTGTGAACACACCTGTCATTTTTGACAGCGCTCACGGTGATTTTTATTTGGGGCATGGTTGGTGTAATCGCAAGATGGCGCATGTCATGACGTTATCTATGACGATTCAAGGGACATCGATATCGCGCTCACGGTAATTCGGAACGGGTTTATGGACGCTCAAATCGATTACAGCATAATTCGGAACGCAGCCCAGCACCCCTAGCCAAGTTGACAATCTACAATCGTTAACGCTAGTAGAAAACTAATCAAATGAATGGGAATGACATTTCAACGTTAAATCACATGCTCAACACAAACTTTAGTTTATAAAAACGTAATAAAATTTACAAATCTTTTCCTCTCCTAACTAACATTTTACTAACGTTCTTTGTGACATGTAGCATACCGTTAGAAAGGGTATCATCTAAAGAACTTTTTAAAATAAAGCTAAGTTCAAAATGGTTTTTAGTTTTTTTTATAATTAATTTTGAAGTTGTACAATTTCATACATTTAAAAAAGAAAATAAATTTGGAAGCTCGTAAGAAATTTTCTTGAAACCAAAGATTTATTTAGATTTGAAAGGGAGAATACAATAAAATTTGTTTTGTGCCATTACACTAGGGCTTTCAGTCTCGATGCATCACTGAGTCCCGGGAAAAGACAACGAGACTAGGTGTGGTCTCGAAATTCCCGGGGAAAACGAGACTTTCGAGACTATTTTAAAAATATTTTAATCAAGTACTTTATTAAACAAACGCAATTAAAAAAAACATTTGTTACAGTTTTTTTCATTTTTGTAGTGGGCACGTAAAAAACAAAGGGCGTTTAATGTCGTTTCAGAAAGAGAGGACCTAATTTTTTTACATAAGTCACCCGCGTTCGAAAAAGATTTTTCTGTTTCTACGCAAGTAGAGAGAATAGAAATTATATAATTATAGTTTGTACAAAAAAAAATTGGTTGCCTGTAAAGTCGGTATACGGGCGAAAGTTTTACGTGACAACGACTTTGAGTGGTAAAATAAACTTTTTATGTCTGTCTCTCTCGCTCTTAGGCGGGCTCTCACTCGCTCTCATTGTGAGCGCATAACGTGAGCGGAGCGTAACGCAGTTTCTTGAAGTGTCACCCGGCAAACCAATTTATAAGACGTTGTCACGTCAAAACGTCACCATGTCAGTCCGACTTCAGGACCAAGCCTCGGAAGTCGGAACCTATCCTTCTGCAGCGAAGTGTGAGATAGGGAGATGTCAAATCTCCGAAACTGTTCACCGCTGCACTGGAGGATGTCTTCAAGGTTCTGGACTGGAGAGGGCTAGGCATCAACGTCAATGGCGAGTACATCACTCACCTTCGGTTTGCCGACGATATAGTGGTCATCATGGCTGAGACCATGGAGGACGTCAGTACAATGCTCGATGACCTCAGTAGAGCTTCCGAAAGAGTGGGGCTAAAAATGAACATGGACAAAACCAAGGTCATGTCGAATGCCCATGTCACACCCATTCCTATCAAGATCGGAGACTCTACACTCGAAGTTGTAGACGATTATGTGTACCTGGGTCAAACGGTCTAGTTAGGTAGGTCTAACTTCGAGAAAGAGGTCAATCGTCGAATCGGACTCGGCTGGGCAGCGTTCGGGAAGTTGAGCGGTATCTTCTCGTCCAACTTACCACAGTGTCTCAAGACGAAAGTCTATGACCAGTGTGTGTTGCCAGTGATTACACACGGGAGCGAAACGTGGTCGCTCACAATGGGCCTCATCAGAAGGCTTAAAGTCACCCAAAGGGCAAAGGAGAGGGCTATGCTCGGAGTTTCCTTGCGCAATCGAATCAGAAATGAAGACATCCGCAAGAGAACCAAGGTTACCGACGTGGCCCGAAGAATTGCCAAACTTAAGTGGCAGTGGGCAGGGCACATTGCTCGCAGAACGGATGGCCGATGGGGCCGAAAAGTTCTGGAGTGGCGACCGCGAACCGGAAGACGTTGCGTTGGAAGACCTCCCACTAGGTGGACCGATGACCTGGTAAAGGTTGCGAGAATCCGTTGGATGCGAGTCGCACGGGACCGGTCAATGTGGCGACACTTGGGGAGGGTTGTGTCCAGCAGTGGACGTCTTTCGGCTGAAATGATGATGATGAATTATATTAGCTCACACTCCAGCTGTTCTTCTGTAGTTAAATTTGTGACGTTCGCAATCGTCGCATCATTAGCTGCAGCAGTTAGTAGTAGTAGCAGCTAGTAACTTCGCGTTTTTTCTGTGTTATTTGTCAACAAGGTTAATAATATTAGGATAAAGGCTTTACTTACTCTACACTCGACAGTGTTGCCATTGCTATATCCATGTTACCATAATAAAAAATGACTTGGTTTAGTACATTATTTAATACTGTTTATATGTGACTCAAGTCTCAAAAGTCTCGATATTACCGTGACCGAAAATGTTAGTCTCGAGTCTCGAAAATACCAAAAAATCGTCGAGACTCTCGAAATTTTCGAGACCGATATTCCCGGGATGAAAGCCCTACATTACACTCACAAACGAAAAAGTTATTTGGAAATAAAGGAAACATTTTGGGTATATTTTTCATCTGAAAAAAAAAAAAACATTATGTAACCAACCATGACATTTAGGACGTAGGGTGTATGGGTAGAACCTAGCTAATGACCTCCCAAATCCCTGGAAAAATTGTGTCGGTCCATAAGCCAAACATCCTGTATAATCCACGGATTCTTCTGGATTGCCGCTAAACTTAGATGAACATTTCAAGAAGTTGCCTGTGGACTTCATGATAGCCGCAGCGTCGTTGGCGGTGGCGGCAGATGTACTTGCATCTACCGACGTGAGTAATGGCGTCGACGAACGAACTTCGCGTAAGAGTTGCTGACAAAATTCTGCTTGCGATTGTTGAATCGATGTTATTAACTTGGCAATGACGTCTTGTGGCATCGTTATGTTGCTTGACTGTTCTGGTTCTGATTCCTCGTGAATCGGGTCGTCGGCGTCCGCGGGCAGCGACTTGCGTCTTCGCGGCATTTTGCAAACCGATAAGTAGGTACCTTAGGGCTTTCAATCCGGAGTTCCGGAGTTTCGGAGCGATTTTAAGCATTTCTCAAATCCGGAGTTGAAATAGAACACTGGAGTTGAAACCGGTTTTCAAAAACCATGTAAACATTATTTACAAAACGACGAGCGAGTTGATTTTAGTTGAGACTTGGATTCGTAAGAGTAGAAAAAGTAATTATGACAATGGCGGATACAGAGGTAAATACCTTTCAGAAGCATACCACTATCTGCTGTGTGTCTTGCCGACGAGCGTGGAGTCAGAACGAGTATTCTCGGCAGCAGGCTTTTTCTGTACGAAGCTTCGTTCTTCAAAGTTCTCTTTCTGACTCATCTTTAAATGCCATAGCGTTTCTAAAAACATATTACCAGGAACTTCGGTCTCAAAAAAGGAGATTTTTAGGTACCTATAAGTTCATGATTATTATTTTATCGTAACTTGCCAAACAAATGTTTATTTTTTATGATTGTTCATTGTTTTAATATTTTATTCTTAATGCGTATTAGTTGTCTATTATAACGTCTGTCTGTCGGACAGTAAATTTTAAAACAAAAACACTGATTCCTTAGCAAATAAAACTTCTATTGATTAAATTAAAAGGCCTTTTTATTAATAAAAAAGCTGTCAACTGCGGAGCTAACTCCGGAGTTCCGGATTTGATTGCTCAACATCGTAACTAACTAGCTCCGGAGTTGATAACTATCCGAGTTTGAATGCCCTAGTACCTACTTTTCGTAAAAAGCGACAATTCACAGCTCGTGGTTGTACCAACCAGCAATTATCCACACGTAGACACAAAACACAGGCAAAGTCACTGTCTATGTCTATACCAAAGTTGTATGCACTTGTATGTCGTTTTTCACCGTATCACCAAAGTTTTTCGACTTGAACGAACTTGCAACGAACGAAAAAGTTGATCCGCACAACAAAAACTCCGACCCCTTGTTTTAATTCACAAAACACGCGTTGGGCGCCAATATAGTCAGGGTGGATCAGTTCTCAATGAAAAGGGCTTTGTTATCGGCATAAACTTTAATAAAACTCAAACTGCACATCACACAGGTTAAAACGTCCGCCATCATCATAGTCTCTGTACTACATACTAAACAATTCTACCAACCAAATGAAAAGACACTTAAAACTATAATGGCCAATCAGCGGCCGAGTAGCCGCACGACATCGATCACTAATAAAAACCGCACGACGACAAATCCGCGATTGGTCGACGCGAGGCGCGTGAGCAAACATGCTAGCGCGCTGGCGAATATGGATTTTACTAGAACGCCGCTTAAAAATATATTGCCAAAGCTGATCAGCGCCATCTATTTATGTACAGGATGTAAAAGACCTCATCACGAAGCCGTCAACCAAGCATTCTGTACATCAAACTAAGCAACTTTACGCGAAAATTATTGCTGGATAACGACTTTTTTTGGGGTGAAAAATCATTTTTTGTGGTAGAACTCAATGTAACGCACTCAAAACATTGTGCTGATGGATGGATTGAATAGTGCGGGGGTCGTGGAGGTATTTAAATATCTTACATTAAAAACTTGTATTTAAAAAAAAAAACTTGTCAAAAAGTTAGTACTTTGACACCCAATATCTCCGCATCAGTGGAAAATTCCTCATTACAAATCAATAAAATGGCAAAAAGAAAAAAATTGCATTAAAAAATAAAGAAATGTCACGAAACTAAATCACTCCGGGAGCAGCAAAAACTTTAATAACCGAAAGTTTTGTCATCAACAAAATCTTTAATTGCTTGCGTAGTTAAGTACCTAAAACCTAACACTTGTCCAGTAGCAGTTTTGTTAACTTTAAAAAAGAATACTTTATAAAAAACCCACGAATATCCACCGGGGGCTGCCATGAAATGAACTCGTTTTGAAGTTTTATAGTAACTTGAATAATTGGAGATTTTTGGAGATTACTATACTTACCCTTAACGGGTAGGCCGTGCCCCTACAGTGGGGACCTTTAGAAGTTGATGATGATACTTATTTTAATTTACGATGAAATTTAAAATAGTGATGGCAGCCCCCGACGGATATTCGTGGGTTTTTTATTAAGTTGTTTTTTTTTTTAAATTATTTTATCCTTTTTCAATTACTTTTTAACCGTCGCACGTCGTGGGTTTTTTCAAAATTTTTAATTTTGATATTTATTTTAAACTCAAACTCAAACTCAAAGCATTTATTTCAATTAGACCATTACGGCACTTTTGAAAGTCAAAAATACAAAAAAGAAAATCAAAGCTACAGTCCCAGTCACAAGGCATAATAACTTGAGAAAGTACTGTAGTTGCCCATTCCCTAGCGTAGATCTCTATGGAGAAGAATGGGCAAGAAACTCCATGGACACTCTTTTAAAATCAAAATATTGTTACAAAATCGTGGTTACATCATTAATTTTGAGATTATACATATATGTGAGAACGATGTAGAAAGACGTGCACACTAAGAGCATCCAGAGTGAAAGATTAGATTTAAAATGTATGAATAAAGTAATTAAAATGAACCTTGGCGGCTAAGAGATGACCAGTCCCAACTGACAGCGCCCGTTCACAGACATGACGCATGTACCGGCGCCATTCAACTCAACCATATTGAAGGGAACTAAATGACCCTACACACCCGCCACCATCAGCGAGACATTTAAGTGAGCATGACATTCTCTCAGTCACCAAGGCATATTCAAGTCAATGAAAGATAAATAAATGTAAATGGTGGCTGAACAGTACAAAGTACTCACACATGTGCTATGCAATTATATAATACTAAGAACTGGAATCTATACAATGCAAGTATATTTTTACAATCTTCTGCAGCTTCCACAATACATTAACATGGGAATCAATTTTTCATCTTCTTTACGTGTCGATGGACTCAAATAATGCCCGACCAGTACAAACAATTAGTTTGCCCCCCCCCACCTATGATTGTGGAGCAGGACCAGCATTTAGCCAAGCATTTTTATCATCAATGTAATCCCCCAACTTATAATATGCTTGCCTACATAGTGTGCGTTTTATACAAGATTTAAATTTCGTCTCATTCAGTTGAAGAATGTGGGGAGGTATTTTATTGTAACATTTCAAACAGTACCCCATGAAAGATGAATCCACTTTAGCAAGCCTGAAACCTGGCTGAACTAGTTGGTCCCTATTTCTAGTGTTATAGTGGTGTCTGTCCCCTCTCTTACTGAATAAATGCCGATTTTTTCTAACGTACATGATGTTTTCATAGATGTATTGACATTGACAAGGTACTGTCATGATATTTATTTCCTTAAACAGTTCTCTTAGAGAATCGCGTCTACGTAATTCATAAATGGCTCTGATGGCTCTTTTCTGCAGAATAAATATAGACTCGATGTCTGCAGCCCGTCCCCATAGTAAAATACCGTATGACATAATACTATGAAAATAACTGAAATAGACCAGCCTCGCGTTATCAACATCAGTAAATTGACGGATTTTTCTAACAGCATATGCTGCTGAGCTTAGCCATCCTGCAAGAGATGTTAGATGAGGACCCCATTGTAACCTTGAGTCGAGCGTGATTCCCAAGAAAACCGTTTTATCGACAAATTCTATACATAAATTAAACTTTTTATAGAGCATCAAAATCAGACTAGTAGTTTTGGAGAAAAATGGCAACATGTATTTGCACAAACAAACATCCTCTCACCCCAAACGCATTTATACCTACCGTGTCCGTTCCGTCGTGGGTAAAAATACTGGTATTGGCTTTTCGTTTTCATTTACTAAAGGTTAGTTTTCTTCTTTTCAGTGCATTTTAATAAAAGCTTATTTTTTTACCCGACTGCGCCAGAAGGAGGGTTATGTTTTTCGAGAGTATGTATGTATGTATAATTGTTTGGCACGCTCTGTGGCCTGAACGGCTCGATGGATTTTAGCTTGAGAGGTGTCGTTAGATTCGTATTTACTGTGAGAGTGACACTGGGTATATCAAAATATAAAAAACAAAATGGCGGATTTTTGGCGCCAAATTCAAATGTTTGGCACGCTCTGCAGTCTGAACTGCTCGATGGATTTTAGCTTGAAAGGTGTCATTAGATTCGTATTTACTGTGAGAGTGATACTGGGTATAACAAAATTAAAAAAAAAAAAAATGGCGGATTTCTGGCGCCAAATTCAAATGTTTGGCATGCTCTGCAGCCTGAACGGCTTGATAAAGGGCTCATCATGAGGATTTTAAAATGGTATATCTAAGTAAGTAACTAAAAAGTGTAAAATAAAAAATAATAATTAAAAAAATTAAAAAAAACCCGACTGCGTATTTTTTTATAGAGGTTTTTTAATTGATAATTTTATAATGTTTTATAGTTTTGTCGTAATCATTGAATTCGTGCTATATACCGTTGAGGAGTTCCCTCGTGAGAAGACAATCCTGGGTATAGGATCAGGTCATGATGGAAATCATGTTTATCTATCAAATATGAACGCGTCTACAAATCTTCGTATTCGTGCTATTTACCGTTGAAGAGTTCCCTCGCGAGAAGACAATCCTGGCTGTAGAATCAAGTCCTGATAGAAATCATGTATATCTATCAAATATGAACGCGTCTTCAAATTTTCATATCCCTGCTATTTACCGTTAAGGAGTTCCCTCGTGAGAAGGCAATCCTGGCTGTAGGATCAGGTCATGATAGAAATCACGTTTATCTATCAAATATGAACGCGTCTACAAATTTTAGTACCTATACGCGCTATTTATCGTTAAGGAGTTCCCTCGCGAGAAGACATACCTGGCTGTAGGATCAGGTCATGATAGAAATCATGTTTATCTAACAAATATGAACGAGTCTACAAATTTTCGTATACGTGCTATTTACCGTTAAGGAGTTCCCTCGTGAGAAGACAACTGGTGAGTTGTCACCGTAACACCTATCTAAGAACATGCACCAATCAAACCCGAACCTATAACTGAAAACTGCATCAAAATCGGACAAGTAGTTTTGGAGAAAAATGGCAAGTTATATCTGCACAAAAAATGTTTGCTGCAGCGCCCCCTGGTGAGTTGTCACCGTAACATATCTAAGAACATGCACCAATCAAACTCGAACCCATAACTGAAAACTGTATCAAAATTGGACTAGTAGTTTTGGAGAAAAATGCCAACATGTATGTGCACAAACAAACACACAAACAAACATCCTCTCACCCCAAACGCATACACCGTCTCCGTTCCGTCGTGGGTAAAAACACATAAACAAACATCCTCTCACCCCAAACGCATACACCGTCTCCGTTCCGCGTCGTGGGTAAAAAGAATCTTGATGAAGCCGAAAGGGCACTTGTTCTGGCTTTTGCGATCATTTTTTTTGTTCTAGCTAGACCTAGTATAATGAAGATAAATTGAGGGTCAAAGTTCCAACTTTTTCACAAGTTTATTTTTAAATACCTACATGTCCGCGAAATTAAAATTTTCTTACGTTTTTTGCAATTTGTAGGTCAGTGTCAGGTTGTATGTTGATAAAATATGATTCGCGCAAGTAACACGTATGTAGTTACAGAATGATAATCATTAAAATCATCAAAACAACCCTCTAAGTCAGTGTTTTTCAACCTTTTTCATGACACGAACCCCATAGTATAAAAAAATATTTGGCGAATCCATCGCTTTTTTTTGCATTTATTTCATTATACATATTATTACAAATATTAAATCCATACAATTTTTTTAAGCATGATAAATATAATGTACGTATTTAACACATTTTTTTAAAATTTGGAATTCTATTTAATTCTCAATGTAGCAAAAACGGATCCACGATGGGAGAAATTAGTTAATGACACAAGCGAAACCTCAATATGATGGTAGTACTAATAGGTTTTTATTTTGTTAATTTGAATGAACATACAAATGTTTATATCTATTAAATCTATCTTTCTAGACTTTATTGTTTTGTTTATTAAAGTAGTTTTCGCGACCTCTTGCGACCCCTATAGAGGCTTCGCGACCTCCCGGGGGGTCGCGACCCACAGGTTGAAAAACCCTGCTCTAAGTTCATGTAACCTGATTGAATGACTATTTCATTAAAAACTCATTCAATCAGGTTGATGATTTCCTCCTATCCGCGTGGTGACGCGGTGAGGATATGGCAACGGCGACGTAAGTATTCTTAGAGATTTAAAAACAGGTTGACGGCTTTCTGTAGTTGTAAGACCTATCTTTAATCGAAGGCTACGTTTTTGGGCACTGTTTCAAAAAAAATATGACACCAAATCTTAGTGAGGAATTAACTGCTGCTGATGCTGTTACTAATGTATTTATGTTGACTTGTTTTGAAAGGCTATAGAGTACATAATTATGCCGTTTTTCTTAATTTATTGCACACGTTTTCAGCTTGATGTTCAGATGTCCCGGGTTCGAATCCTGGTAGGAGTAAATGTTTGTGTGAAGAGCATGGACATTTGTTTCCGAATCATGGATGTTTATAATTATAATAAGTATGCATTTACAAACAAAAAAGTATCTTTGTAGTATATCAACTAGCTGGTGACCACGACACAAGCGTCGTTGCCTAGTTTTTGCACTAGATGGCGCTGTGTGTAAAGTCCAGCGACATTTTATTTATTTTATTATAGTTTTAAGGGTGTCGTTTATATCTTTTTTGTATTCCGTTTTATCTATGCATTCAATAATAGCAGTGCTGTCATCCGCAAATAATGTCATTGGTTGATGAATTTGACGCGGTAGATCGTTAATATACAGCAGAAATAATAATGGCCCAAGTACACTACCTTGCGGAACCCCAAACTTAGGTATTCTACTAGAAGATAATTATTAATATTTTAATTCACGCTTAGTTTTAGTACATACTCTAAATATTTCTGTGTACTGCTTCCGATCAGTGTTTTAGACTTTAGTTTCAGTACGTTGCCTCTTATACCGTATTCTTCAAGTTTATTTTAACAGGGTGTCATGTTTTACATAATCGAAAGCCTTTGTCATGTCAGTCAAAATTGCACATACAAATTTTTTCTTATCCACATTGTTCATGATCACTTTTAAATGATCAAAAAATGCTATGTTAATTTTATTTTTATTTTATCGAAAGCCCTTTTGCTCTTCGCATAAAAATTCTTTTGATAACAAATGTGTCAAATACATAGATTCATATAATGTAATCTTTTCGAATATCTTAGAAAACACTTAAATTAAAGCTACCGGTCTGTAGTTTGACATGTCTTCCTTATTGTTTTTTTTTTTATGAAGCACGTGGTTTTATGACAATAGTTTTTAATGGGATGTATTTAATAGCACTTTAAAAATAATGTTTCATACTTGACTAGTATAGTTCATTTAGAACTATAAAATAATGGTTTCCATCATAAATATGCTTAGCTTTAAAATTAATTGAATGAACTACAAAAATAATGATTTGCACTTGCAGTTTACCCCAATGTTGGTTATAGTGTATTTATAGTTCAAGTCTGGAACAATTGTTTTCTTGTTTAAATATCGGCGTTGATAGCTGCGACACAGTTATAAACTTTTGTAGCTATCGTTTCCTTTGTAATTGTGCCAACTGTCTATGTTCCACAAAAAAAACTTTTTTTTTTTACTTTACACTATAACTGTATCGAAACCAACTCAGAAATCAGTTAAATGGAAAAAATGTACTTCAAAACACTTTATAGTCGCTCAAAGAGCGTATTCGAAGGCGTTGTCGACTTCGCTACGCGAGGCTCCTATTTCTGTCTGCAGGGTTTAGGTTTAGAGTAACCTAACGTTGGGGTGCCCCAAGTCCAGAGCGCGCTTCGCTCCCTTTTGCATCCTTAGTTCTCCTGGTAATATGCCATCATTTATTTTTACAAATCATTCAATTAATTTTAAAGCTAAGCAAGTGAAAAACAATATTTGTATAGTTCATTAAACTAATATCTATAGGTAATTTACACTAATATTATAAAGAGGAAAGATTTGTATTTTTGTGTGTATGTTTGTAATTAATAAACTGAAAAACTACTGCGTCGATTTCAAAAATTCTTTCACCATTGGAAAGCTACATTCACCCTGAGTAAAAATAGGCTATATTTTATCTCCGTACTTCCACGGGATCGGGAACTACGCGGGTGAAACCGCGTGACGTCCGCTAGTCTACATCTACACTTCTACACTAATATTATAGAGAAGAAAGATTTATATTTTTGTGTGTGTATGTATGTTTGTAATGAATAAACTCAAAAACTACTGCACCTATTTCAAAAATTCTTTCACCAGAAATTTTTTTAGAAAGCTGCATTCACCCTGAGTAACATAGGCTATATTTATTGCTAGAAAAGATTAGAGATCCTTAATAAAACTTTAGTAACGTAACCCAAGGTGTAAAAAAAATGCCATAAAACATCTTTCGTCGCATGCGCTGCAAAAACTATTGATGATTGTTATAACGATGATAATGATGGTGATAGTGATGATGATGGTGAATGTGATTGTGATTGTGATAGTTATTGTGATAGTAATTGTGATTGTGATGGTGATAGTGATGGTGATGGTGATGGTGATAGTGATAGTGACAGTGATAATGATGGTGAATGGTGATAGTGATATTGATGATGATGATTGTGATAATGATGATGATGATTGTGATGATGATGATTTGTAATTACGATGATGATGATTTGTAATTACGATGATGGTGATTGTGATAGTGATGGTGATGGATAGATAGATAGTACACGTAGATAGAAAGCTTTTTACAAATTTTCAATACGCGGACGCCCACGGTTTACGAGATTTAATTGTTTGAAGTTTCTATACAGTTTGGAAAATAGCACATTTGCACATTTTTAGGTGGTTATATATTGTCATGGTAGAAGTCAAAGTTGACATTTCACGTTCCGTTGACGGTAGAAGTGTACGTATTTTACGTATTTTATTCAATTTTAAGTAATGTTTTTTTACATAAATATAATTTTATGTTAAGTACATATTCACATACTTTTGGTGTGTAATAAATTCGCACAATAATTGATTGCTGTATTTTGCAATTACATTGACTTTAAAACAAAAAAGTGAAAAAAAAATACTCTTCAGAAGTCGGTGACCTTTGTTTGATTGATTTAGTTTTTTTGTCACCGACTTCTGAAGCTTAAGTTATTTTTTACATTTTTGTAAATTTTTTTTTGAAGTCTGGTTTACTTTTTGCAAAATGTTTTTTAGTTGTAATGTATCCTATACAAATTTAAACTATGCAAACTTCAGTTTGAAGTAAGCCCAACAAAAGGTAACTGCTGTTAATCGTTGAGGGATTCCGTCGACTATCTCCATCGATGGGGTATCTCCTTTCCAACAAAAAAAGGATCATCTAAATCGGTTCATAAACGACGAAGTTAACCGTGAACACTCATAAAAAAAATGCATATATACGTATACGGTCGAATTGGGAAACCTCCTTTTTTAGAAGTCTGTTAAAAATGGAACGATCTTTTACTCTGAAACATGGCAACCAAGGAGGTAACTTATCAAAGGTTTTATTTAAACTTCAACCTGGCTTGCAAATAGAAAGCGGTTTATTAAAAAAAAAAATGTTGTTGTGGTCGCTGCAGTAATGTACTTCTAAAGTGCGTTTATATATTCCCCGTTTTCGATTGATCTGGAAATATAGGTACTTGAGCGTATTTAAGGACTAACAGCCTTATTCATAAAAAGTTAGAGCCTCCTTGAAGGCTCCTTGATGGCCCGATGCTAAAAAACATGATTCATAAACGTCTGCTAACGCTAATCAGTCCATCAAGGCTCTGCTAAAGTTAGAAGACTGTTGACCCTCCTATATCTCTCTGCTAAGTCACAAAATGGCGGCCGCAAATTTGAACAGCTGACTTTGACAAGAGCAAAAAACCATACCGATGATAATTTTAGTGAAGGGAGGGTTACGCAGATTAAAAAAAAACCAGGAAAATTTATTTTTTGGAATTTGTATTTAAAAATCCTCTTAATTAGGTATTTAAGATGATACGTGTACTAAAAATAAATATGAAAAAAAAAAATAGGGTGTTAACATAGTTACGGCTTTTTGCACAACATAAACATGCGGATCGGAAATGGCGGGAAAACAAACATATTCTCGCTTTTATTAAAAGTTGGTCTTGGGGTTGTATCGTCAAATTTTTATCTTTTCTTATTGGTTTATCATTTCAGTTTTATTTCTTTTCTTTTTTCTCGTGTGTATTTGTAAAAAAATGTGTTTTCCCGCTAATTTGCTGTCATTGCTGTCAATTTTTTTTTAATTGTCGATGAGGCCATTTTTAGGGTTCCGTAGCCAAATGGCAAAAAACGGAACCCTTATGGATTCGTCATGTATGTCTGTCTGTCCGTCCGTATGTCACAGCCACTTTTTTCGAAACTATTTGGTAAGTAGATGTATTCTGTGAATCGCATTAAGATTTTCACACAAATATAAAAAAAAACAATACATTTTGGGGGTTTCCATACTTAAAATTGAAACTCAAAAATTGTTTTCATCAAACCCATACGTGTGGGGTATCTATGGATTGGTCTTCAAAAATGATATTGAGGTTTCTGATATTTTTTTTTTCTAAACTGAATAGTTTGCGCGAGAGACACTTCCAAAGTGGTAAAATGTGTCCCCTGTAACTTCTAAAATAATATAATGATAAAACTAAAAAAAATATATGAATTACATTACCATGTAAACAACCACCGTAAACTGGTTTTAACTTAAGAGCCATTTCACAAAATTTAAACGCTCGAGTTTAGGTAAAAGACTGCAGCTTTGTGTATGTATGCGTAGCTATCCACACTTACACAACGCGAACAGTGCAGCGCGAGTGTCGAGACGGACTAAACAATCTTGGGCCGTTATAATCGTAATGCACCTTGGTTTGTGATTTAGGCAAAAAGATAATTTATTTATTCAGTCTTTAATCTATTAAACCCTTCTAAACGAATAAAACACAAATATATGTTATGTAAATATGTTTTTTATGTGTATGTTTCTATTACATATTTATTATTATACTTTTTATTATATTTAGTAGGTAGGTAGGTTGATAAACATGATAATCTTAATTTCGAAGCGCATACTCTTTCTGGTTCCTTAACTAAATACATTAAATTCAAGCGTTTACAGTATTTTTCAGTAACGAGGTTTTTCCATATTCTTACTTTTGATCGACTGATTATGCTCTCAGAGTTGAAAGAATTTTTAAGGATACCTACTCTGTACCTATGATATACTACTCTGTCAAGAAAGTACCGGGAAAAGATCAATATTACACAAAATGTCTGTTATTCATCCAAATTTATTTTATCACCTTCAAAGTAGCCTTAAGTACCTTTAGAAACGATACACTTGCGCCAACGAATAATCCATTCATCAAAACATTTTTTAAATCAAAATCATCAAAATCAAAATCAAAGGATTTATTTCAAGTAAGCCAGTTACAGGCACTTTTGAATTGTCGAAACAAAGATGAAAATTAAATGTAGCTACAGTCCCAGTCACAAGACATAAAAACTGTGAAAGTACTGTAGTTGCCCATTCCCTAGCGTAGATCTCTATGGAGAAGAACGGGCAAGAAACTCCATGGACACTCTTTTAAATCAGAATATTGTTACAAAATCTTGGTTACATCATTCACGTTGAGATGGTATATTATGTGAGAACAATGTAGCAAGATGTGCACGGTAAAAGTGTCCACAGCAAAAAAACACAAACAAAAAAAAAAAAATACAATTCAAAATAATTCCTTCAAATAAGCCATGGCAACCAAGAGATGACCAGTCACAACTGACAGCGCCCGTTCACGGACATGACGCATGGATCAGCACCATTCAACTCAACCATTTTGAAGGGAACTAAATGATCCGACACATGCGCCACCATCAGCGAGACAATAGAGTGAGCATGACATACTCCAAACCGCCAGGGCACATTCAAGTCAAAAAAAAGACGTAGGTTTCCAGTGAATGATAGCTTTCTAGTACATAGTACTCACACAATATGGGCTATGCATTTATATAATACTAAAGAGATTGATTCTATACAATGCAAAGATAGTTGTACAATCTTCAGCAGCTCCAACAATACAATTCAATGCTATCAATTTATGCGCCCCTGTCCATGTGGAGCAGGACCAGCATTGAGCCAAGCATTTTTATCATCGATATAATCGCTCAACTTGTAATATGCTTGCTTACATAGTGTGCGTTTAATGCATGTTTTAAATTTCGTCTCATTCAGTTCAAGAATACTTTGTGGAATTTTATTATAGCATCTCAAACAGTACCCCATGAAAGATGAGTCTACTTTATCGAGTCTGAAACCTGGCTGAACTAGTTGGTCCCTATTTCTAGTACTGTAATTATGTCTGTCACCCCTTTTACCAAAAAGGTGCAGATTTTTTCTGACGTACATTATGTTTTCGTAGATGTATTGACAATGTACCGTCATGATGCCAATATCCTTAAACAGTTCCCTTAGAGAATCGCGCCTACGAAGATTATATATGGCTCTGATGGCTCTTTTCTGCAGAATAAATATAGACTCAATATCAGCAGCCCGTCCCCACAGCAAAATGCCATAAGACATTATACTATGAAAGTAACTAAAATAAACCAGTCTAGCGGTATCTACATCAGTATACTGACGGATTTTTCTAATGGCAAAGGCTGCTGAACTTAGCCGCCCCGCAAGAGATGTCAAATGAGAACCCCATTGTAGCCTTGAATCAAGCGTAATCCCCAGGAAAACCGTTTTATCTACGAATTCAAGTTTCTCTTTATTCAATATTATATCACAATCACTACTTTTAACATTCGGTAAAGCAAATCTTATGCATTTGGTTTTTTTTTCATTTAATACCAAATTGTTTGCTGTGAACCAATTTTGGACCTGAAGTAGGGCATTATTCACGTCATCTAGATTTTGGGCCCGCCTATTTATCTTAAAAATTAGGGAAGTGTCATCAGCAAATAACACCATATTTTGAGGTTGGTTTTTCAGTAAATAGGGTAGATCATTTATATATACTAGAAAGAGGAAAGGACCCAATATTGAGCCTTGTGGAACCCCCATTTTTACTTTTAACCCCTGTGAATTAACACCATTTATTTGAACATGTTGTTGTCTATCATTCAAATAAGATTTTACCAAACTAAGTGCAAGTTTACCCAGTCCGTAATGCTCAAGTTTCAAAAGTAATGTGTCGTGATTTACGCAATCAAACGCTTTGGAGAGGTCACAAAAAATTCCTATGGCGTCTTGAGACTCTTCCCACGCAGTAAATATGTGCTTTAATAAGGTTACACCGGCGTCAGTTGTACAACGTCCCTTGGTGAAGCCATACTGTTGATCATGTAAGATTCTGTTGGTGTTAAAATGATAGAGCATTTGATTAAGCATTACTTTTTCAAAAACCTTGCTAAAAACTGGTAACACGGATACAGGTCTATAATTATTAGTATCTTTACTGTCCCCGGATTTGAAAAGAGGTATGACTTTACTGTATTTCATTAAATCAGGGAAAACTCCTTGGTCTACACATAAATTAAAAATTAAAGCTAAGTAAGGGGCTATAGTCTCAAGTATGGATGTACAAACTTTGACAGACATTCCCCATAGATCTTCGGTTAGTTTGATCTTTATTTGCCGGAAAGTTTTAATAACAATCATAGGGTTAATGTGTTTAAATTTAAATTCAACCAGGCAGCCAGACACATTCGCCTTTAATAAACCAATTGAGAGTTCAGGTGAGGAAATAAGAGCCTCCGTTGTTTTTTGTGGTATATCGGTAAAGAATTTTACAAATTCTTGAGCTACTTCCTGATCAGAGCTTTTAGGACCACATGTTGTATCTAATGTGTAGCTAGTGTTACGTATTTTCTTCCTGTTAGTCTCATTATTTATAACTTTCCAAACTGTCTTTATTTTATTTTCTGCTGTTTTGATCTTGTTGCTAATGTGCAGTGCTTTAGCAACCTTGCATGTATTTCTAAAAATGTTTGAATACTTAGCAACATACTTGTTAAAAGTTTCAGTGTTTATAAAAGGCTTAAGGCCATAAAGCTCAAATAGTCTTTCCCTACTTTTTCTGATACCTCTAGTTGCCCAATCACTAAATATGAATTTAGGGCAAATACTTTTTGTCTTCTTTTCAAAAGTTTTATTGAATTCCGTGTGAACTATTGAAAAGAAACGATCATACAATTGATCTATATTAATATCATCAAGGCCCATAACGCTTAACTTGTTCTGTAGCAAAATATTATACCTATTTAATCTGCTAGAAGTTATAGGTCTAAATTTAATTTGAACTTTTTGCGATGGGGGTGTATTACACCTGAAGGTTACAGTTTGTCCACTATGGTCAGAGGGTAGACAATTTACTATTGCTTTATCTAAGTAATCACAATCGCAGAAAATATTATCTATACAAGTAGCAGAAGATGGCGTGACTCTAGTAGGTTCTGTAAAAGTGTTGGTCAAGTCAAATGACTTAAAAAGATTTAATAAGCGACTGCTATTTGCACATTCTTCTAAAATATTGATATTAAAATCACCACAAATAATTGTAGATTTATTACTGACTGCAAGTTTTGCCATCACATCTTCCATTATTGATTCAAACAAAGAAAAGTTTTGATAGTTTGGGGGTCTGTACACACACACAATTACATGCTTATCTAGCTCAACACAGGACAGTTCAACGCAATGTTCAACCGAGAGACCTACTATGTCATTACGTTGCTTATATTTAAAACAATTTCTTATTAATATTAGGGAACCTCCACGAAGCATAGTTTTACGGTTAAAGCAGCTACCCACCATATAGTTCTCATAATTGATAAGCATTTGGTAATCCTTAAGCCAATGTTCAGTAAAACATATAATGTCAAACTTACTATTTTCTAAAAACAATTCAATTTCTAATAATTTGGAAGAAATGCCTTGGATATTTTGGTGGAATAATTTCAAAGTGTTCTGCTGAGGCCCTTTTTTACTAACTAATTGAGTGCAAGAAGATACGTTGGTAGGATTAACAATATTGTTAATCGTACCTCCTGTTGTCTCATTTCCTAGTTTAAATTAATTTTTGGAGTGAGGCTGGAGACACCCGTACCATCCTCAGACAACAAGACCCTATCACTAATACTAATATACCCTAATTGAGAATTCTCCACGGTGACACATGGATCCTCCTCAGTACAATGTTTGTAAACATTTATAGCACTAGTGCTATAATCATTGAAAGTCACCTGTATATTAGTATTACTACTAATAGTCGCAGTGTTAATAATAGAACTAAACTTAGACATACTATTTATGTCTGTGTGAATATTATAAGCTAATAGCCGAGCTATTTTGTGTCTACATCTAATAGGTAGATACACCTTACCCCGTGTCGACTTCAGTTTACCAACAATAGTGTTGATATCCAGATATATAAGTCTGTCACTATAGTGACCTACTAAAAAATGTACATGGTTATTTAACATATGTATATAATTATTTTTTCTATTACCCAAATTTTCAAAAAATGGAAAACCACACAATATTATTTTGTTACAATTTAACTTTAACAACTCTGAAACACAGTCAGTGATGTCTTCCTTTTTAATCTTAGAACTATTACCAACACATATAGTAATGGTGGTACTAGGATCACAAACAGTCTTTGTTACTGATGCCATAATCTGTTTGTAGGTTGATCCTGGCATGCAATAATTTTGGGTACAATAACTCAGGTTATTACTGATCAATTTCCCTAACCCTCTACCTATACTATCAGAGAACATAACTGAAAGATTAGAACCAAGACTATTAGGTGAGACCAAATTACCTAAGTCAGGTATTGTATCTTGGGTGGAAATACAGTCCTGAGTACTCACAGCTAGGGACGGGTCCTCCGTTGCCTCAAGCTGGAGGGCATCATTGCTGGATTCCCTCTGACAAGTACACTGAGTGTTGCTGAGAGTCAGCGAGTCCACTTTGTCTACCAATGCATTTGTAGCAAGAATATGCTCTTTAATTTGATTTTCCGAGCATTCATATTTATTACATAAAGATTTTAGTGACTTATTAAGAGCCTGTATTTCTGATTGTAAGCGCTGAGTGTCAATTTCATAAATATTTATACTATCTTCCAATTTAATCTGATAGTTATTTAATTTATTAACGAGAGAAACACGTTCTTTCCTTAATTGAATATTTTTGGAAAGGTGTTTTTGTTGTTTCTTGTATTTATTACATTTTTTAATTATTCTATTTAATCGTGCATATTTCTTAATTTTATTTTTACTAATTTTGTGGCTGTAGTTATGCTTTAGTAAGGAGTCCTCTGTAAGGTCTATTGTTATAATGGAATGAGGGTTGCAATTTGTATTAACTAATTCATTATACAAATGATCAGTTTCCATACCCTGAGTATGATCCTTTTCCTTTTTCAAATTTAAAAGTTTGACATTTGCATGGACTAATTCATCCTCTAAGTCCCTAATTTTACATAAAGCCTCCTCATACAAGTTGCTACAAGAGTTGAACCCATCCGTGACCGCCCTTAGTTGATCCCGTTCATTGACAACATTCAAGAATTCCTGATGAAGGTCTACTAGCTCCCGTTTTAAGCTCGAGTTTTTGCTATTTACGTTAATGACCTCCTCCTCACTGTCCTCTATCTCTTGCAACAGCTGCTGGCATTGGAGTTTAGAGTCCTTAAGTTCTTGGAGGGCCGTTCTCAATTTTAGCTCCATATCTTGAGCAGTAGCCTTACGGGTCATCACAGGCATGGTTTCCGGATTGGTTACTGAAAATTGTAAATAAAGAAACGGTGAGAACTAATAGGATAGACCAATGAAGAGAATTTAGAGATAAAAAAGGGGAAAAAACAGGGAAAAAGTTTGTGTTACTCAAAGAAATGAGGTAGGCTGCTAAATTAGCTTGACAATAATTAAATTAGCTTACTGAATAATTATTTTTATTGCTTCAATGAGAATTTTACTTTCTTAAGATTTTACTTTTTCATGTGGGTAGATTGCCTGGACTAAAAACTTATGATTATTACAATATTACTTCAAGACGTTAATGAAATAACTATCACGAACTTAATATTTAACTAATATTGAAAAGATTGATAGCAAGTATAAATCGTTAAAGTTTTACTTTTTACGAAATGACAATTGTCAACAATGCAATCTAGAACCTTAGAAGGAAATTAGCAAAAAAACAAAAACTATACTAGAATTGGCGTGGACGTGTTGTAAAGTTACGATTATGGGACGATTGTGTGCTATTCTAAATATAAAAGTAAACAAATACTCCCCGTATAAATCCGTAGTCCGAACATCAGCTGTTGGTTTTAGGTTACCGGTAACGTCGTTTCGTCGCTGTACAACCGAATCCTTTATTAATTAACAGGAAAATATGTTTCCTGGGTATTTACACATTTAAAATACGATATTACATATGATTACACCTTAATTTAACTTAATTACTATTTAATTTTAATTTTAAAATACGGAACAAAATTTTGACATGTCACTCGGGCAGTGTTGCCACTTTTTCCAAACGAACCTTTTTTAAACGCTGCACATACAGGTATTTGCACGATCTAGGCGGCCATAAGTCCCATTATTAAAATAACAATATCATTCATAAAAATGAGTTCTAGGAAAAGAGTATGAACCCGGGCACAATACTCATGCGTTATCTACTTGCTACCTGGCCCACTGCACCTGTAGCATCAGTCGGAACTTGACCGTTTCACCTAGTGTACGTATCTATTCTCGGCGCTTTTCTAAAAGTTAAACATTTAAAGCGATTTTTTCTGGTATCAAGTTCTTTTTACGAATTAAAAGTGATGGATTCTGATAGACAAGGTAAGTGTCTTACAAACTGCATAAATAAAGTTATGATCAACTATCAAACTACATTATTTTTTCTAATTTAAAAAATCTCATTTTCACACCGTAATTTCCTTCAATATTTTTTCTTTGCTAGTTTTTTTGTTTATGTATCGGGGTAGATCGGGCTAAAAATTTTATTACAGATTATTATATGATCCTTTTACTTATAATTGCTATTAAAAACATTTCCGGAAACGTCCGGATAAATACTGTTTTGAGGGATTAAAGATATTCAGCGAAATTTCGTCTAAAATTGGAAATATTTGTTAGCGACTTTTAACATAGTGTATGTTTGTTTTAGGTTCAGAGGGTACATCAGGAGTAAGGATTGTGACCCTAAAATACTTGTTTGACCTCATGATGAAAGAATATTTGCCCAATTTAGATGCCAGATTAAACTATTTAAATATCAACTTTTGTCAAGTAAAGGTTACAATGAAGACCAGGATATTTTTATCCGCCTTCTGCTCAGTTCTGATCCTCTGCTTCGTAGCAAGCGAACTATAAAAAAACGGAAAGCAGAAACATTTTTGCCTGAAACGTTGGCCATGCTTATACCTGCGGAATCCAACATAATATCAGAAAAGCTTGTATCTGCGGAATCCAACATAATATCAGAAAATTCATCAGATAGCGAAGAAGAAAATCAAGAAACTTAAATAGTGTTATTAAATAACATACTGAATAATTGTTTTTTTCCAAATTTGTATTTTTTTTTTATTTTTGGAAAATCGGTTTTTTTTTGGAAAATATATGTTTTAATTTTGAAAAACAAGTTATTTTGTTTATTTACCTTGTTTAGATACCAATTAAGCAATAAAATAATTTTGGCCGCGTAGATCGTTCAAATACCTGTATGTGCGCTGCTTCCGGAATTGAGTTCAGTTCTCACCGCGAATTCTCCTTTATGTCTTCTATCGATTGAAAACGGGTGCCACGAAGTGGTAATTTGAGTTTAGGAAAAAGAAAAAAGTCAGCAGGAGCCATATCTGGTGAATATGGTGGTTGCTGGATGGTATTTGTTGAGTGTTTGGTCAAAAATTCGTTCACAATGATAGCCTTGTGCGAAGGCGCATTGTCGTGGTGCAAAATCCAAGAATTTTCTTTCCACAAATCTGGCCTTTTTCGTCGAATTTGCTCTCTTAAACGCCGCATAACGCTCAAATAATATTCTTTATTTACCGTTAGACCTTCCGGTAAGAATTCAGAGTGCACAACACCGCGATAGTCAAAGAAAACAGTCAACATGACTTTGACTTTTGATCGACTTTGGCGTGGTTTTTTCGGTTTCGGTTCAGTTGGAAGGCGCCACTCCGAAGCTTGTTGACTAGTTTGCATGTCAAACTCGTAAACCCACGTCTCGTCACCAGTAACAATGCGTTTCATGAATGGTGGGTCCGAACTGACTCGTTCTAGCATGTCCTCAGCGACTTTCATGCGATTGAGTTTTTGGAGAAAATTCAGATCTTTTGGGACTAGCCGAGCAGTAACATGTTTCATACCCAAATGATTAGTTAAAATGGTACGGATCGACTCGTGAGATACAGAAAGTTCGGCGGCTATCTCTCTCAGAGTTAAATGGGGATTTTCAGTCACTATTTTCTTCACTTTTGCGATGTTAACTTCAGTTGCACACGTTGACGGCCTACCAGAGCGAGGCAAATCTTCCATCACATCTCGACCGCTTTTGAACGCTTTGAACCACTCATAAGGACGAGTTTTTGATAAAGTCGATTCACCGTAAGCCTTCTGTAACATTTTCAGTGACTCCGAACACGAAATTCCATTGGCGATGCAAAATTTAAGACAAACTCTTTGTTCGATATTTTTGTCCATTATGAAATTCGCAATACACACTATATATGATATTACTAAAACCAGCACTGTATTTAATATAAATAACAGATACAACTCAAACTCCGCGCCAAAATGGAAAACAGTTGTGCCAATCTAACAACTACAAAAAAAAACAAAAATTTGAATTTGGAACCATAAACAAATCATCCATTCCCGATACTTTTTTGACTAAATGTATCATGAATTGCATCTATTTGCTTTGTTCATAAACTTCTTCGGTGTCGATGGCCATCTAAATTAATTCCCCTCAAAAATTTACTACGAGTTCCTATAATAGGTATTTAAAAAAAGAAGTACTAACAAGTTTTAATTAAAATTAACAGTAAGTCAGTTTGTAGATGTCAGGAATATACTACGACTTCACGTTCTCACGTGATGTTCTCTGATAATGCAAAAAGAATACGCGCTGACGTAAGCGAAGCCGCGGGCACATCTAGTTGTAACTAAAACAATCAATTTTATTGAATTACTTTCCACTAGTACCCTGCACGGCGTCTCTTCTAAAAGTACTATCCTCTCTTTTCACGCGATTTCTCATTATAAAATGAAAACAAAATAGCTATCAAATTTCGGACCCCAAATATTTTTAAAGGAGTGTTAAGTGTTTTCAAACCCTTCAAATTGTAATTACGGTTTTATATTCCATGTCGATATAATTATATGTTAAGAAAAGAAAATTTATATGTCACTGTCAGGTTGTATGTTGAACAAAATATGATTCGCGATCGTAGCAAATAATGGATTTGCGGAGTTGTAATCAACTCATCAATGAAGTAGTCGTTAGAAAATTTGAATTTCGCGGGCTACCCTTGCGCTTTCACCTTACGTGATCGATAACTATGTACCTATAACCATTGCAAATAAAAATAATAACCACCTCGCTTCTGTTTCTTATTTCTTTTATTCTTTCCTTATATTGATACAATGATAATACAACCCTTACGCCCCCATTGCTAAAACTAATAAAACAGAAATATAACAATTCATTTACAAACTACTAAAATAATACTTTACTTGATAATAAACGAAATACAAAAATAATGAAAAAAAATACATAGAGAATCAAAATGTTGTAGTCGTAGTATAACAATGCGTTTACGATAGATACGCTCGAAAATCGGGATGCGGAAAAAAATGGCACAGGTCCTTCGTCGATGGGCGCTCGGGCCGTACTAATCGGTGCTCTTTTTTTTTTTTTTTTTTTTTTTCGAAATTGCATCTCGCAGTTCAACCTAGAGAGGTTGTCGTCTGCTTAACCGGACAATCCTGTGGGTACCTTAAGTGTAAGGCCTCCAGCCAGGGCATAAAACTTACAAACTAAACGACTACACGCTAAGGGCACCCCCTGCGGGGTACGGACCTCGGCTTAGGGCGTCGCTGGGAGAGGACAGCAAGGGGACAGGCTGGATCTGAGTGGTGTCATTCATTAGGGACTGATTTAGAACAACAGGTGCAGCAACGCGGGCTGGCACGAGCAAGGGACGGGGAGGGTTCGTATCGGGGCGTCGCGACGGGCCTCGACGGCGCGGACGGAATGACGGCTGTTTGCGTCTGTGCTTTCTAAGCGTGCTAGTTCCCTTCCTGCTCTCCTGGAGGAGGGTAATAGCGTCATCGGGATCGACTAAAGTATGCCTTGGGCGGCGGATCTGACTAATTCGCGAGGGTTCGTAACGGGCGGCCGCTGCGATCAGGGGGTTACGGTGTTTAATAGCAAAATCGAAGAAGCACTTGGATAGGCGCTTCATGAACTGAGCTAACGTGGGGATTTTAAGATCTAAATGTAAACGGTCATTACGGACGTAATAGGGGGCTCCCGTGACTTTACGTAAGAATCGGTTCTGAAGGACCTGCATCCTATGGAGATATCTAGGCTTGGCGTGGGCGTACACGACACAAGCGTAAGTCATGATGGGACGGATCACGGCGGTATAGAGACGCAATTTGCACCTGAGAGACAATTTGCTCTTTTCCGTAAGTAAGTAATGGAGTCTACCCATCGCGAAAGCAGCTCGGTCGCGAGCTGCTTTGATATGTGGCCCGAAGGTCAGATGGTTGTCGAGAATGACTCCTAAGTATTTGGCTTGCTTCTCCCAAGGGATTGGCTTGCCGTACATAGTGATCGGATTGGGGGTAGTGACATTAGTACGCGATCTTGAAAAAAGAACGGCCTGACTCTTATCGGGGTTAACCTCGATTCTCCATTTTCTAAACCAAGCGCCTAAGACGTTGGCTGAGGTTTGGAGGGTTTTGGCGATTGCGTTTTTACAGCGACCGGTGTAGTAGATGGCCGTGTCGTCCGCGAACAGGGCTAACTGAGCTTTTTTGCTCTTGGGAATGTCACTAGTGAACAACGTGAATGCGAGCGGAGAGATGACGGAGCCCTGGGGGACTCCAGCGCGAATAGGGTGAGGAGCAGAGAGCGATTTTCCAATGCGGTATCGGAACGTGCGATTCGACAAAAAGTCTCGCAAGATGAGCACGAGACGGTCGCTCCCAGTTGATACAACTTATATAATAAGCCGTTGTGCCAGACTTTGTCGAAAGCTTTCGCTATGTCGAAGAACAACGCACCCGTCATCGACGAACGCTGGAAGCCAGCGCTCAGGTGTTCGACGATGCGATGGGTTTGTTGAATACAAGAGTGTTCGGTCCTGAAGCCGAACTGTTCGTTGGGAATGAGGCTCTTAGCTTCGGCGAAATCTTTAATCGGTGCTCGCTTATGCGTCGTAATTTATTCAAATTTAGAGTGATGTTAAAAATTATATTGTATCTGATTAAATAAATTGATTTAAATAAATAAAAAATTAGTTTAGTAAAAGAACATAGTTTATTTTTACATTTTATTTTCAATGTAATTACGCTTTATTCAAACCAAAAAATCACGATAAAATAGCAATATAAAACGTAAAAATTGACCGAAGACTTTATTTTTTTACTAATTAATGTTATTAATTATCGATATTCTAGTACATTATGTGTCGACAAAAGTATATGTCTGTTGCTTTGTGTATTTTTTTGAGTGAAATTTATAAATATTTATGATAGAATTAGGAGTCTGAAATTGACTCTGCGAAGATTTTTTAGTAAACTAGTTGTGGGAGATTAATCACTACATAGTAAACAAATAAGTTTTTTGTAAATGTGTTACATTAAGTCAATAAGAAAAACTGATCTATTTTTAACATGTATTCAAAAATGCCAGGATGTTCTCTTAGATGGTAATTTCGGCGATTAAAGTCTTAGAAATTTGCGCGAAAACGTGAAATGGCTCTTAAAAAAGTACTTCAAATTAGATCATCAAACTTTGTATACTAACTGAACTAACTATAAAGCAGGTCTTGTGTTTTATTTTTTTATATAAAAAAAAGGAGGAGGAGCTCGTGGCTAAAAAATTACAGCCGCTCGGGTCGATCGTTAGGTTAAGCCGTGCTTGCCTAGGTTGGTCTGTGGATGGGTGACCACCCATTACATACCGAGTTTCCTCCGTGCCTCGGAAAGCACGTTAAGCCGTGGGTCCCGGCTGTCATTTGTAGATCTTTGACAGTCGTTAGGTAGTCGGTGACCAGAAAGTCTGACAACCAGTCTTACCAAGGGGTATCGTATTATCCGGTACTAACTGGGTTGTGGAGGTCAGATAGGCAGTCGCTCCATGTAAAATACTGGTATTCAGCTGCATCCGGTAAAACTGAAAGCCGACCCCAACAAAGTTGGGGAAAGGCTAGGCAGATGATGATGTGTTTTATTTTTTTAGTGCAATCAATAGATTTTTTGTAAATCGCAAAAAAACCACTCATTTCGCACTATTCGGCCGCAGTGACTGACGTAACAAAGTAACAACCGCGTTGTAGTGCAAGCTGATTAGAACTTTATTCTAACTGTATTTCAAACGAAGTTTGAACTACCACAAATAGAGTTGCTAATTTTAGGGTTAGAAGGGCCTTAAGGTGAATGCTACAACCAGCCCGCGAAATTCAAATTTTCTTAGGTGTAGGAACCAAAAAAAGTCACACTTTATGAACTTGGAGGGTTGTATTGTATTGATGAATTTGATGACTATAATTATGTAACTACATACGTCTTACAGCCGCGAATAATATTTTAATCGACGTACAACCTAGCACTGGCCTGCAAATTGCAAAAAAAGTAAGAAAATTTGAATTTCGCGGGCTACCCTGGAGCATCAGCCTTAAACATAGACAATTGTTTTCTTTTTATGGCATACGGAAGTTATAAGTATCACATAAGATAAAATCACTCGAACTCGTATAGTAGCCGAAGGGTTAGGCAGAGGTGTAACTAATAGTACAACACACGTTTCGCTCATGTAGTAGGCGGCGAGCCTATTTGTGCTATTACTATCAACCGGGCACAAATCCCGACTCCGTGACTACTACTGGGAATTCCCAGATGGAAAAACCCAATAACGCTTTGCCTAATCTGTGAATCGAACCCAGGACCTCATGCTCAGAGATCGCGAATATCCAATCAATCCCCGGTCAATTTAAGCTACGACCACGTGCGTCGTTCGGGTTCGGGTGAGTTCGTTGTTTGTGGTCGTTCGTTGGCAGTGCCGAAGTTTCGGGCGAAACCCGAACTGTGGCCGGAACTGGCCAAAAATCCTATACATTATATTCTTTATACTATTTAAATATAAAGAACTTCTATATATTATTCATACTTTATATTAAGAGCCTATACTACCTCAAATTAGCAACTATATTTGTGGTCGTTCAAACTTCGTTTGAAACAATGTTAGAATAAAGTTCTAATCAGCTTGCACTACAAAGCGGTTGTTACGTCAGTCACTGCGGCCGAATAGTGCGAAATGAAGTTTTTTGCGACTTACAAAAAGTCTATTGATTAGACTAAAAAAAATAAAACACAAGCAAAGTTTCATGATCTAATTTGAAGTACTTTTTGAGTACCAGCGGTTTATTGTTCGATTTGGAGCTAACTTTGGATTTTTTTTCTATCAAGAAAAGTTTTTGGAATCGTGTTTTCGTTACACATAGTACTTAGCATTAATCCTCAACTTTACCATATATTTATTTCAAAATTAATACTGCAGTATTTTAGGCGTAACGGAGGTTCATGCTAAGCCATTTGAGGTAGTATAGGCCCTTATTACCACTATATTTTACTGGCTTCCATAGGTGTCGATTCTGTTGTGCACAAACTAAACTTAATTAAGGCTGTTGCTATCTTTTTCTCTTTAATAAAACGAGAAAGAGACGGACGTAATTTAGAGCTGGCAAATTTAGTTGGAACTAATATTTCTATACAAATGAAGGGTGCACGTAAAAACATGAAGCGCAAGGCATAAACTGGTTTGACATACACTACCGTCCAAAAGTTTGGAAGCACACGTATTTCTGAACCAAACAAAATATTGCTGACTATGTGCGGTAAAAATTAGCAATAAAAATAAGCTTTACGACCTTTTACGATTGTTAACACAAAAATATTTAATTATCATCCCACATTCATCAGGTAATTAGTCAATTTCTTGATTTTGAGGAAACCCGTGTTTTAAAGTACCTATTTTCTTTTATGCAATGACGTGGTTTGGTTGAAATTATTTGATGGTTTTAAATGTTTTGGATCCTATTTAGTCGCATTTGACCATTGGCATGCGAATGTTGAGAAATTAACACTATCTCTATGCGAAATATTTCGACTACTGCTTTAACCGTATTTTTTACTCTGAAATGGCAATACGCTTGAGCAGCGAAGTGCTGTTTGTACCATTCGTGAGGAAGGTTACAGTGAACTTTAAATAGCAGAAAGGCTCGGACTCTCTTGTAAAGGTGTCCCTCTACACCCATGCTAGACAACAAGAAACTGGGAAAAAATAGTCAAAAATACATCTGGCTGGCCTAAGTCCTCAACAAATCTAGATAATATCTTCATCAGAGTACTTTCTAAATGGAATCGACGCGCGGGGCTAAAACAATGTGTTGCTGTTAAAAACAATAACTAACAATTCGACAAAAGAAAAATAGACTAGAACGGATAAAGGCGCACAAAAACTGGACAATAGACCAATGGGAAAATGTCCTTTGGAGTGAAGAATCAAAGTTTGAGATTTTCAGATCCCATAGACGTGTCCCATAGACATAAGACAGGGCTTCCGAAGCATGTACAATTGTACAGTGCCTACTGTCAATCTTGGCGGTGGTAATGGCATGGTTTGGGGGTGTTTTGACAACAATAAACCTTGAAATCCTGTGAATACCCGAAAAACTAAACAAGGGAGGTTATTTGAAAACTCTTCAGAATTCCGCCGCACCCAGTGGACTGAATCTCATTGGTCCTGGATTCATTTTTCAACAGTATAATGGTCCGAAGCAACCGTCTGAACAGTGCCAGAACTTTTTGAAAAAAAAAACATGAAAAGGTTTTAAAAATCATACAATGGTCATTTCGATCACCTGACCTTTATTCAATTTAATTGCTTGGGATGAACTCGATGGAAAGGTGAAATATCGAGCTGAAAACATTTTTGGTAACTGTTAGAGAGCTAATGGAACAAGTAAGATAAAGATTATTTTAAGAAATTAATTTATAATGCCTAGAGTATGCGAGAAGATAATAAAATGTAAAAGGTGGACACTTCGATAAAGCTAAAATTTTATTACATTTTCATATTGAATGTTGATTTTTTTATTTTGTTTAATTTTGAATTTTATATCAATACAAATAAATAAAGACACCATTTTTTTACTTTATTAGATTTTACTTTGGTGCTTCCAAACTTTTGGACGGTATTGTATCTAACTTAGTTCATAGCTATAGCCGTCCTTTTCTCGCACTGCCTTTTAGTAAAATATAGCAATAACCTAATTTAAGTTGAGTTTGTGCACAACAGAATCGACACCATTTTCTCGGTCCCCTGTACAGACAAACTAACTAGGAATATCCTGGCGTCCACACTGAATCACTGATTTTGACGTGCCGTGCTACACCGAGACGATGGCTGCTATGTTTACTATGTACCTCGGATCTCCGGCATTTCTTTCGAAATTTTGCAAATAAATAATGTTGTTTTTTTTATCCATAGTAGTTTTTAAGTTTATTCTATAAACATAAACACCTATAAATAAGTATCCATAACTTATAGATTGTAAAAAATGCTTCTTGTGTGCATTTAATTAATGTAAACAAAATTTATTTAATTAAATATTTGATTTACTTCGCGAAAGTCTAAACTAAAGCGATGCATCATGGGTGGGTGCGATCACAATATCGTAAAATAGTTTGTTAGATACATGCAGAGTCAGACGTAATCAAAGATAATAAATAAGTCATCTTCAAGCTAAGAGGTTAATGTATTCTTTGTAGGTATTGTCTTTTCTCTTACAAATAATTGTTTTGTGTGTTGGGTTTATCTTAACGATAAAGTCTGAGTCCATTATGAATTAGCGCAATATTCACATTGGAATATATGTCCGCATTGTGCCTAGAACTTGATGAATGAACAAGTGTTACTTCAAAGACTATTATAAACGACGCGTCGTCGTCTGCCTGCGATTAAATGCAAATTAAATGCCCCTACTTATTGACGGCGAAGGGCGGAATCCTTGGCATGATTGACGATACTATAATTAATTATGATCGTCTGGACCCAATAAAATCAATAATTTATATGCTAGCCGAGACTCTCTTGTAAGTTATAATTATTTATCTTAATTGTCGACAAGTACTTACATAGTATACTTTTACTTACTCTTGATTGTGTCAATTGCATTAAGTACCTAATTTAATATGTTGGTACATTCTTGGTGTAGGAATTTAATTTAGTTAATACTAACAACCAAAATCATGTATGATATTTATACGATTTGAGTGATTATAATGTGGCCGGGGCTCGAGCTGATGAGAGGCGCGGCGCGCGCGGCGGGCGGGGCGAGTTTGCCGGCCGGTGAACCTCGCTAGTCGAAATCAATACAGCTGCTCTCCCCGCGCGGCGCGCTGCGCCCGTCGAAGTCTGGAGCCCGTTGCTATGGATACCGTACCAGATAAACCAACGGGCTGGGACCCCGCCGCTCTCGCCCCGTCTGACACCCGCCCCGCGTCCTTTCCCCGCGCCCCTCTCAAGCCGCGCCGCTACGCTTCCTTCCATGGCCTGGGCGACCCATTCCCGCACTCCCCGTTGACAATACTTTGAACTTTTTCTGTTACCATGCAGACAGGGAGCAACCTGTTGCTACCACGTGGAATTAAATTAAAGACATCACTGAGAAAGTGTAACAAAGTCAACGAACGGTTAATTTTTGTATTAGAAGACGTAATTAGACGCATAAAATAATGAAATAGGTACCTACTGACAATTCTGCTACTTGTACTTAACGATTTTTAAGACGCTCTTACCAAAAAATCAATCTCTTTAATAAAGTTGCCGATTCAATTATGTACTAATGTTTATCGTAGAAATGGCATAGAACGAAAAGACAGAAATAGTAAAGTACCTATTTGTAAAAGTTTTGGGCGACCTTCACTCTCTTTTCGAGTGGAAAAGGTATTTTTTTACCAGGCCACGAGTCTGTTGATGTATTTAACATACATACCTACATGTAGGTATATAGTATATAGGTAAAATTCGGGCTAGTAAAATAAAGAACAGTATTTAGGACCCATTTCTGGCACCTCTCTAATACGGGCCTGTATAATCAAAAAACCAAAAAAAACTGTCATCTTATTGTGAATCTGAACAAAAGGTACTTTTAGCCGACTCTAAGTATCATTTATACCTACATTATTTCAAATCGATCCAGTAGTTTTTAAGTTTATTCGTTACATGACATACAAAAATACAAAATCTTTCCTCTATATAATATTAGTATAGATAGATAGATAGAACATGACCTTCGCTTGATACATAGGGTGGTTGGGGGGCAATAAAAGAAAGAAATCTCCGATCTCTCTGTCACCATAAACCAGAAATATCTGGACGAATGAATCGAGTCCTCATTTGTGAATTACGACGCGTACTACTAGAGCGCCATCTCGTTTTTAGATGATGTACTATTTTTTCTTTGTTTTCATTGAAGTAAATAAGTAATTAAAACGGTCCAATCTTAAGGGGGTGGTAGATATCTGCTAACGAAAGGTTTTCTCCATGTGCCAATGTGCAAAAAAAATATATGTTACATAATAGACTCTAAACTTTAATTGGTACAATTGAAATAATTCAAACCTTTTGATGAATTTGATCTAATGATTTATATTTTTTTTTATGCTTCAATTAAATAAAAACCACTCATTTATCATTATTCGGCCCGCAATGACTGACGTAACTAGGGCATGCAGCACCGGATTCCGTTCCAGGTTTTTGAGAACCGGCAGTGCAAGTACGTAGCACTCGATTCGATACGGTTCGATAAATCTGACAGTTATTCTCGATAAAATGAGTTTTTAACCAATCGAAAAGTCGGATTTATCGAATCGTATCGATTCGATCGTTATCGATTGCTACGTACTTGCAGTGCGGGTCTCGCAGGCAGTTAGAACCGGGGGAACCGGTTTCCCCGGTTCCGACAAATAAAATTTATGTTTTTTTAGGATTTTAAGAGCCCCTTCCAAAAATTCAGTCGCTAGAGTTTAGGCAAATTCGTTGCGATCCTATGTTTGTGTGCATTTTTCATGCAGATACACGCACACACGGGTGCAGATCGAGCGTAGTGATCGCCTAAACCATTTTGATCCTGTAGACGATATTATTTTATGATACATAATTATAAAGTCAGTACGGTTTAGAAATAAAAGTCTGGAATGTGTGTCTACTGTATATTTATCACAATCAAAATAAAAATGGTTTAATTTTGTATTAGAAGAATTTAGATACATATAAACATTTTACAAAATGATAAATAAAAGTGCGAGTTGGACTCGCGCACTGAGGGTTCCGTACAAACTTTTTAAAGGACAAACTTAATTTTTCTGGATCTGGGACTTTTGCGCGAAAAACATTTGCGCGAAGGACACTTGCGCGAACCCATTTGCGCGAAAAGACAAATGTGCGCATGGACTTTTGCGCGATTGAACTTATGCGCGAACGGACTTTTGTGCGCCTGGACACTTGCGCGAATGGACTTTTGCGCGATTAGACTTATGCGCGAACGGACATTTGCGCGCCAAGACTCTTGCGCGAAAGGACACTTGCGCGAATGGAAACTTGCGCGACTGGACTTTAGCGCGACTTAATGGCCACTGAGGTTCACTCTGTAGAGTAAACATAACATACCCCTGTTATTTATACTTGAAGGTGGTTTTTTCTTTTTGTTTTTCTGTCATGGATGTCATTTTCATGGTTAAGGAGACGCTGATAACGAAATGAGATCAAAATGAAAATCCAAGATGGCGCCGAGGAAAACTTCTGTTTTTTCTATCATGGGTGTCATTTATGGTTTTCGGGGTCGCTCAAAATCAAAATCAAAATCAAATCATTTATTTCAAGTAGGCCAGTTGCAGGCACTTTTGAATTGTCGAAACAAAGATGAAAATTAAATGTAGCTACAGTCCCAGTCACAAGACATAAAAACTGTGAAAGTACTGTAGTTGCCCATTCCCTAGCGTAGATCTCTATGGAGAAGAACGGGCAAGAAACTCCATGGACACTCTTTTAAATCATAATAGTTATTTATGCAACTGTTGTATAATGAGGGGTATTAAAACACGAATGTGGGTTTATCACACGAGGCGAAGCCGAGTGAGATAATAGTATCACATGAGTGTTTTAATACCTAATTATGTACAGTTGCATACAAGACTTTATCTACATCCATGATATGAATCCTCCATATAAAAGTTTCTGAAACCATAGGGTGTTGTAGTGTTGTAAGAAGTCTATATAAATTCATGGAAAATTTAATTGCTGAGTATTAATACAAACAAACTATGTATAGGTAATAATATAATTATTTACATTTTGATTGTACAACTATTAAAATGCACAAAGCTTGTATCACTCATTTTTGTAAACAACAAAGTACATAATGCAATACTAATATCGAACAAAAATGGCGGGATACGACGTGAATTCGAATTATCCTATAAGTTTTTTTTTTAATTACGGCGCTGTGGTAGTAAATCGCACGTGCTAGACAATGTTCTTTTTTTAAAACGAGTTGCATAATGAAATTCAGTACAACATTATAACACCCGTTTGGGTGTTATAATGGTTATAATGACACTGGCTGTTTTAATGTTGGCCATAAGCTAACTGTTTCAGATACTTTTATAGAGGATTTATAGCATGGGTGTAGATAAAATTGTTACAAAATCTTGGTTACATCATTCGTGTTGAGATGGTATATTATGTGAGAACAATGTAGCAAGATGTGCACGTTAAAAGTGTCCATAGTAAAAACAAAATATACAATTAAAATATAACATTAAAATAAGCCACGGCAACTAAGAGATGACTAGTCACAACTGACAGCGCCCGTTCACGAACATGACGCATGGATCAGCACCATTTAACTCAACCATTTTGTAGGGAACCAAATGATCGGACACACGCGCCACCATCAGCGAGACATTAGAGATTATGAAAATGAGGTCAATATGAAAATCCAAGATGGCGCCCAGGAAATTTTTTATTTTTTCCGTCATCGGTGTCGTTTTCATGGTTTAAGTGGTCACTGATAACGAAAATGAGGTTAATTAAAATAAAAATCCAAGATGGCGCCAGGAAAAATTTTTGGTTATTAAGTCATAGTTGTCGTTTTCATGGTTTACTTGGGGTCACTGATAACGAAAATGAGGTCAAAATAAAAATCCAAGAGACGCCGAGGAAAATTTTTGATTTTCCGTCATGGGTGTCGTTTTCATGGTTTTTGGGGTTGCTGATTACAAAAATGAGGTCAAAATAAAAATCCAAGAGGCACCGAGGAAAATTTTTGACTCTCCGTCATGGGTGTCGTTTTTATGGTTTTTGGGGTTGCTGGTTACGAAAATGAAGTCGAAATGCAAATCCAAGATGGCGCCGAGAAATTTTTTTGATTTTCCGTCATGTGTGTCGTTTTCATGGATTTTGGGTTTGCTGGTTACGAAACTGAAGTCGAAATGCAAATCCAAGATGGCGCCGAGAAAATTTTTTGATTTTCCGTCATGTGTGTCGTTTTCATGGATTTTGGGTTTGCTGGTTACGAAACTGAAGTCGAAATGCAAATCCAAGATGGCGCCGAGGAAGCAAAAATATTAAAATAATCAGCGACCTCAAAAATCATGAAAATGACACCTACGTTGGAAAAACCGATTTTTTTTCTCGGCGCCATGTTGGATTTGCATTCGACCTCATTTTTGTAACCAACAACCCCAAAAACCATGAAAACGACACCCATGACGGAAAAACAAAAGTTTTTCTCGGCGACATCTTGGATTTTCATTTAGACCTCATTTTCGTAACCAGCAACCCCGAAAACCATGAAAACGACACCCATGACGGAAAAACCGAAAAAAATTCTGGCACCTTCTTGGATTTTCATTTTGACCCCATTTTCATAATCAGCAACCCCAAAAACCATGAAAACGACACCCATGACGGAAAATCAAAAAATTTCCTCGGCGCCATCTTGGATTTTCATTTTGACCTCAGTTTGGTAACCAGCAACCCCAAAAATCACGAAAATAACACCTATGAAGAAAAAACCGAAAATTTTCGTCGACGTCATCTTGGATTTTCATTTTGATGTCATATTCATAATCAGCGACCCCAAAACTTGCTTACTTCTACATTATATTAATACTAGTATTTGCGTATAACTTTTGAAAACTGGTTTTTACTTTCCCGAGCCTCCTCTATACGAATCCGTAAAAATCAAAAAATATATTACCAATCATAATAAACAACCAACGTCAAAAAAAAATCTTATCTAAATATGTACAATCAAAAAGTTTAATAATTTATAATATAAATATACTGGATCGAAATGTGGTAGTCTGTGTATATCTCGGAAATATATTCACGTAATAACTCGCGAGCGCTTGCGAAGCAAAGTGATACGTCCTCACGCTGGGAGAGCCCTTTCGTTACTGACGGGAGCGGGTTTGCGCGGTCGATTATATAGTTCACTTTGCATTTAATTTACGAAATGAAGTTATTGTTTATTTATAAATTAAAATTCAGATTCTAATAAAGGGCTACCTTGAGATTAATGAGTAATTTTTAAATTTTCTTTAAAGTGTTTCTAAGGTATAGAAAAAAATACCCTTTTGGCCCGACGTTTTCCATAAATTAAGTTTTTTCAACATTTTTTTTCTGCTATATTTCGTATAGAAATCAATAATGTTTTCCCGTATGTTACGAGTAGACCATATATTGATGTTATTCATATTTTTTAATATTCAGAATATTTTGTAGTTCTTTGTTCAGGGAACCACAAACATCACTCGCTCGTTACTTTTGCGGAAAAGGGGTTTTGCATATGGGTGATTGCCATTAATATATACATTATTTAAAACAATTGTTCCCGCAGTCGACAAGAATAAGAACCTGACTCTTATAATAAAAATAAAGCAGGTTCAAATTCTTCTTGCCTTTCTCACAAGGAGTGATCAAAAATGTTCAAAATGACTTAATTTCTTGTAGGGACCCTTAATAAATTTATAGAGAATTTGTCAGGGTAAGCAATTACCACTCTAGGAATATGAAATAAAATAGTTTACATTTGTCTAATTAACATAATATTTGCAAGTTTTGTAACAAATCAGTCTCAGTTACAATACTAGTACTTTTCTTTCTAATTATCTTATATTAGTAAAATCAAATCAAATCTTTTTACTTAACGCTTCAAAAACATTAATAAAATCAAAAACATCTAACATAATACACGCCGCAAGTTAAATTAACGAAAGAAAGTGTTTTATCGAAAGAAGTTACGTGTCCTCTTCACTAGGTATTATATTTGAGTAACTACTAGCTGACCCGCGCAACTTCGTCTGCGTCACATGAGAGAGAGAGATAGGGTAGAGACTCAGAGAGAGTGTGAGTCAACCTTAACTAGATAGACATATCGCGGATTTTTTATAACGTTTTAAGAGGAACAATTCCCTCATACATGACTATTGCGTAACTTTAACCAGCAGCGCTCGCAACGGAAGCTCTCAAAAGAAATACATTTTCCCTGTTTTTGCAACATTTATTAATCATTGATGCTCCACTCCTTTTAGTTGTAGCGTGATGTTAGATAACCTATAGCCTTTCTCGATAAATGGACACAACACTAAATTCTAACCAGTAGTTCCTGCAAGCAAACAAACTCTTGAGCTGTATAATATTTTACTCTTTCCGGAGCCGGTTCTGCACACAAATTGAATGGAACCGGGTAGAACTGGGTGCAAGCTCTAGTCATGATAAATGGCCGCGACAGTCACGACGGACGTTTGAACTGTTGAAGAAAATTGTAAAAGTTTCATATTTTTTTTGAGCGACAAGTAGTCGTTGAACGTAACTTTTAATTATTTTATTGGGTTGATAGTACTGTGTACTTTATTGATATAAGTGAAGAAAAAAATACATGTATGTTCAATATTACTAATTTAATCTGCATCAAAGAAATTAATGTTTTTTTAAATCTCTTTTTGTCTGCATCATGCAGTTGCCCTAATATTTAGAACAACCGCTCTCCTCATCATTTTAAATTAAATACTTGCGTAGATGTCTGACTGAGTATCTGACTTTGTAACAAGACGTAGGCCGGTTATCTACTTCTTCATATCGAAGACTCAGATTTTGTCCGAGCAGTATGTAACGACTAGCTCTATCATTTGCCTCATTCTATTTTCATGAAGGGTGAAGTTAGCTCTGCACGACTTCATACTCTTAGTAGTAACTAGTAACAGCATCCGTAAACTATCGTCGACAATCCCTTGGGATGTCTACATAAAGTACATAATAAAAGCAACATTTAAGGGCTATATATCCCTCAAATGGCTTGCATGATCCTCCGTTACGCCTAAAATACTGCAGCATTAATTTTGAAATAAATATATGGTAAACCGAACCTTTAAGTTTGAGGGTATTTACATATCAGTTGTTGACGGAAAAATCCCTTCGACTGATAAAAGTGGTTGGGGAGGTAGTCCCGGTTTGATCGGTTATTGTATCGATAAAGTATTTAGCTTTGGTTTCTTGTCCTAATGTATGTAAGTTACCTAAGGGCCTATACTCCCTCAAATGGCTTAGTATGATCCTCCGTTACGCCTTAAATACTGCAGCATTAATTTTGAAATAAATATATGGTAAAGTTAAGGATTAATGCTAAGTACTATGTGTGCCGAAAACACGATTCCATAAACTTTTCTCGATAGAAAAAAAATCCAAAGTTACCTCTAAATCGAACAATAAACCGCTGGTATTCAAAAAGTACCTACTTTAAATTAGATCATGAACCTTTGCATACTAACTAAACTAACTATAAAGCAGGTTTTATGTGTTTTATTTTTTTAGTCCAATTAATAAAGTCGCAAAAAACCACTCATTTCGCACTATTCGGCCGCAGTGACTGACGTAACAACCGCTTTGTAGTGCAAGCTGATTAGAACTTTATTCTAATCAGTATTTCAAACGAAGTTTGAACCACCACAAATAGAGTTGCTAATTTTAGGGTTAGAAGGGCCTTAAGCATTTAATGCTTACTTCATTAACGATTGGTATACAGGGTGTAAAAGACCTCATCACGAAGCCGTCAACCAAGCATTCTGTACATCAAACTAAAGTAACTTTACGCAAAAATTATTGCTGGGAAACGACACTTTTTTTTTGGGTGAAAGGTAGAAGAACTCAGTGTAATCCACTCAAAACATTGTGCTGATGGATGGATTGATTAGTACGGGGGTTGTGGAGGTGTTTAAAGTAAAAATCTTACATTAAAAACTTGTATTTTAAAAAAAATATCTCCGTAACTAGAAGGTTCCCAGGTATGGTGTAGAACAAAAAAAATATCGCAATGACGAGGAGAATAAGAGGTGTTTTACACCCTTTATTTTATTCTCTTCACAAAGTAGGTACCGTATAATGTTCTATCTAATTGATCGGTCGGTTACAATTAGGGAATCCAATCCCGCATCAAAATCTCGATCCCGCAAGCATGCGGGATCAAGGTCATCAATCCCGCGGTTCCCGCGGGATTTGCGGCATTGCTTTTATTTACTATTATTTTGGTTTTGTGTAGTGAAATGAAAGACATCCATTTTCTGCTCTTGAAAAATGTTTCCACACTTCACTCGAGCTTTTATACTCTTTATAAACTAAATTGACACTCATTTTTAATATTAAACTGTATATTTCACTCGAAACGTGCTCTTAACAATTTGATAAAAAAAAAAGATTTGTCTCGCGTACGTTATGTAACCTGTTCACATCACAAGTAAGACGCTATGACGCAATAACTTTCTTTGACACTTGACCGCGCGCGAAGGTAAATCCCCGTGCACCGTAGGGAAATCCCTAGTCATAGAGTATTTGAACTGAACTGACATTGATTAGGTTCCGTTCCGACTTCCGATCATGCGACACAAAATAGAAATTCAAAACTTATTTAGCTGTAAGTTAAGAACTGAATCAAAATTATTTTCCATACAAATTCTACATAAAAGTCACGAGTTCTATGGTAGAGTTGTTAAAAATACAAATCTTTCCTCTAATCGACGCAGTAGTTTTTGAGTTTATTCATTACAATGAATAAACTCAAAAACTACTGCGCCGATTTCAAAAATTCCTTCTCCATTGGAAAGCTACATTCACCCTCAGTAACAGAGGCTAATTTATTGCTAGAAAAGATTAGAGATCCTTACTAAAACTTTAGTACTTTATCCCCGTACTCCCACGGAAACGGGAACTACGCGGGTGAAACTGCGTGACGTCCGCTAGTAATCATATGAAATGAAAAAAACCGGCCAAGTGCGAGTCGAACTCGCGCATGAAGGGTTCCGTACTATTGTATAATAATATATTTTTTATTGTTTGTTGTTATAGCGGCAACAGAAATACACATTCTGTGAAAATGTCTAGCTGTCACGGTTCATGATTAATCATGATACAGTCTTTACCCTTTGGGTACGGAACCCTAAAAACATGTATGTAGGTATGTTTAAAATTTTCGCTGGCGTGCGTTAGTAATCTATTATTATTAATATTATTTATAATTCTTCTTATGTGTAAAACTAAGTAAATTAACTGACTTGTTTTTTTCGCAGAATGTGGACCACAAGGCAAAGTTCCGCTCCAAGAAGGGCCAGCTGCCATTTGTGGAGCTGAACGGCGAAGAGGTCGCTGACAGCACTTTTATCATCAAGGAACTGTCGGAGAAATACAACAAAGATCTTGATGCGGGTACGTATTGTCTCACTTAGCACCAAAGCGAAGTATCCTTCGCTTTGCTCACAAGAGATATACTAAAAATGGCTTGACGCATTTTTATGGTGTTTGTTAGGTTACTTACCAATGTACCTATTTGATACTAAATCAAATACATTGGTAAGTAACATAAAAAAAATGCATTTTCAATTTTTGGAAGTTTCTTTGTCAGAAATGTACAGGTAGTAAGTAGTTAATGTAGGTCGGGCGTCATTATTATTGGGCTGGGGCTCGTGTCGATATTGATGTTTCTTATTAAGAGCCTATACTACCTCAGATTAGCATCTCTATTACTTACTGTTAGAAATTTAAAATAAAGTTCTAATCAGCTTGCACTACAAAGTGGTTGTTACGTCAGTCACTGCGGCCGAATAGTGCGAAATGAGTGGTTTTTATTCTTTATAAAATCAAATTTTCGTCTATTGGAAAAAATAAAAAACATAAGACCTGCTTTATAGTTAGTTCAGTTAGTATGCAAAGTTTCATGATCTACTTTGAAGTACTTTTTGAATACCAGCGGTTTATTGTTCGATTTGAAGGTTACTTTGGGATTTTTTTCTATCGAGAAAATTTTATAAAATCGGGTTTTCGCCAAACATAAGACCTAACATTAATCCTCAACTTTGCCATATATTTATTTCAAAATTAAAGCTGCAGTATTTTGGGCGTAACGGAGGATCATGCTAAGCCATTTGAGGTAGTATAGGCCCTTAAGTTTAACGGAGGATTCTCCGGAAAACGGAGCGGACCGAGCTGAGTCCTAGTTCCCTAGATAGTTCTAGGACGCCGCGCATGTGCATAAAATGTAGGTAGTAGAACCAGGCTCGTTTAAATGACCTATTTTGTTATATGTAGCCCTGACACCGGAGCAGCGAGTCGTGGCTCATGCTATGATCTCTATGATTGAGAACCATCTATCATGGGTGGTTTTATGGTGGCGCGCTAAGTACCCGGAGAGTGTTATCAAGGGATACCAAGTGAATCTGCAGAACGCGCTCAACACTCGCCTGCCGAACCCGATTCTCAACTTCTGCTACAAGTTGACGGCTGCCCGCAAGGTACGTGAAACTTGACAATGGTGTCGATTCTGTTGTGTACAAACTAAACTTAATTTAGGCTATTGCTATCTTTTACTAAAAGACAGTGCGAGAAAAGAACGGCTATAGCTATGAAATAAGTTAGAGATGTCAAACTAGTCTAAGCCTTGCGGTTTACCATGTTTTTAGTCGACACGTTTTTACGTGCACCCTTCATTTGTATAGAAATATTAGGTCCAACTAAATTTGACAGTTCTAAATTACGTCCGTTTCTTTCCCGTTTTATTAGAGAGAAAAAGATAGGGTATGGCACCCTTTACTTGACTTTACTTTTTTGATCAGCAAGTGAGAGGTCGCGAGTTCGATCCCTGCCTGTTCATAAACTCAGTAGGATTGGTTACGTGAAACACTAATAATGAGCAATGAATACAGCTCAAGTTATTTAGTCTGCTTTAACAACTAAGATTTTAAAAAGTTAAACAAATAGACGTGTCTTTGTTCCCCCCATCAGGCTCTTTTGTTAAATATTTGGATGTGTGGTATTAGAAATGCAGCTTATTAACACGTTTGTTACTTGAAAATTGGATTAGTGCCGAACTAACTATGGCGAAATAAAATAAAAATGCAGGAAACCACCACATTGAAATTTATAATAATTTATTTTAAAAGAAATTTAAATACTAACCTATGATTAAAATTAAAGTATAAGTACCTACCTAGCTTAATAATAATAATTTAAATAACAATTTGAGATTTTATATTATTTTATTATACGAGTACTGTCTCAAATTGGGGTCTCTTCGTTGTCATGTGATTGGTTTTCTTCATATCTTCGTGGTCGCCAGCAGGCGGTGCGTGCTGATCAGGATTGCTCTGACTAGTGCGACCTGGCATCTGGTGTTCCACAAGGCGGTATACTCTCTCCTCTCTTATTTTCTTTATTTATTAACTCCATTACTGCTGTCCTCAAATGTTCTTACCATCTGTACGCTGATGACTTGCAACTATACGGTCAGTCAGACATTGCCAACCTTGACAATTGCATTTCATCGCCCAATGCTGATCTACGAGAATCTGTCAAATGTAGAATATGATGTCATAAGTAGAATCTGTCAAATGTAGACTAAACGGAAATATCGAAGAATGGTCTGGCAAATTTGGGGTTTCTGTTAACGCCGGGAAATGTCAGGCTATCCTCATTGGTAGTTCGTTCTATTTGAGAAATGTGAACACTAGCCAACTTATGCCACAGATGTTCGAGAACTCCGTCATCTCTCTTTCACCTCACGTAAAAGACTTAGGTCTGTACATTGACGGCAGTTTAAGCTGGAATAAACACGTGGCTCAGGTGAGCCAAAAAGTCTCATTCTCACTACGGTCTCTCTATAGATTCAAGCATTTCCTCCCATCAAGCACCAAACTCACTTTGGTCCAGTCACTTGTGCTTCCCATTATAGATTATGCTGATGTTTGTTGCTCTGATCTTTCCCAAAAACTTCTAAATAAATTGATCAACTTCTCAACAATTGTATTAGGTTTGTTTTTGGCCTTCGTAAATACGATTACATTTCTTCCTTTCGTTCTTAGCGTTCTCAGCTTAAATGGTTGCCTATCCGTCTCAGGAGATCCCTCAGATCTCTCGGTATGCTCTTCACGATTATGAACGATCCATGTGCTCCCGATTATCTAAATACTTATTTCAAAGTGTTGGGCAGTTCTCATAGTGGTAACCTTCGTGCTTCAAAGAATCTACTTCTCCAAATTCCTTCACACCGTACAGGCTTTATGTCAAATTCTTACGCTATCTCTACTATAAAGCTCTGGAACGCGCTACCTTTTGGCATTAAAAAAGCTGAAAGCAAATCCACTTTCCAAAGAAAAGTTTGTTAAACCGATCCCGCGGGATCCAAATGAGCAGGATCAATTTACTAAAGAGCCTTAGGTCACTAAATAGCTCTCAATTTGAAGTCTAGTCATAATAATTATTATTAGGTTTATCCTTCGATCAACAATTAATAACAATTATTGATCGAAGGGTTTCTCGTTATTTTCCTTTTATTTTTTTGGTATTTGATAGAATATATATTAGTTTATTTTATCTGTATATGTGTATTAGTATCAATATAAGTATATAAATTCTCGTTAACAAGTTAGTTTTTTTAGACATTATTTTGTACCCTATCACTATGTTTTCCTATTGAACCCAAAGGTTGACTGGTAGAGAATGCCTTGTGGCATTAAGTCCGCCTACGTACCATTGTACATAAAGTTAGTGATTAATCAATATAGTCTTTAACACTCTAAGATGAAGATATAAGAATAAGAGGAAGATGTAATACTAACACCCTTTGGGCCTTGATGCCTGACAATAAAATATTTTATTTTTTATTTTAAATTATGTTTCACTCTTTATTTCCCAATTCGATTCTTTGTTCCCGTTGTGAGTTTCGGTATTGTAATTGACGTGCTACACGAAATTCATGTTCGGGTCGGTCTTATTCGGCACAGACCGGGCGGCAAAATCGAATGTATAGTTGTCCGCCCGGCTTTGCCGAAAAAGGCCGACCCGAACATGAGTTTAGCACTGCTTACATCAATAATTAAACCGAGAACAAGGACTAAAACGATTTCTTCCCTATGAATAAATTAATCATCTTTGTTCGCATTGTACTCAGATCATAGTCATATTAGTATAGTTTTTGATTTGTCGTATTTTCCTCGTTGTCATAATATTTGTTATATTATTTTCAGGGCATGAAAAAAGCGAAGGCTCATGGAATTGGCGTGCACTCCCAAGAAGAGATCCTGGAATTTGGCAAAAATGATCTACGAGTGCTTTCGGGTCTACTGTCAGATAGACCTTTCTTTTTTGGAAATGAGCCAACTCTTGTAAGTGTTACTATACCCCACTTTGTTCGAAATTAAGCGCAAAGCGCATCGCAACCTCACTGATAATATAACTTAGTTTGGCTGTTTTACAACATTGAATAGTAACGCCTTAGGATAAAGCACAGATTCCATCTGCTAGCACGATAAACCATGATCTAGTTCAGTCTACGTATCGTAAAGCTTGCGGTGTGGCCTGCGCTCCGGTGACTCATTATTATGATTTTATCATGCATACACAACAAGTTGTTGTCTTTTGTTCATCCATTACTCTAATGGGATTCCAATTGCGATAAGCGGTTTAAAACAAGTAGCTTTGAGAAAATTACATTTGTTAAACAGATTTAGTGCTATATCTCTTAAGGGCCTATACTACCTCAAATGGCTTAGCATGATCCTCCGTTGGCGAAAGCACGATTTGATAACATTTTCTCGATAGAAAAAAATCCCAAAGTTACCTCCAAATCGAACAATAAACCGCTGTTACTCAAAAAGTACTTCAAATTAGATCATGAAACTTTGCATACTAACTGAACTAACTATAAAGCAGGTCTTATGTTATTATTTTTTCCAAAAGACGAAAATTTGATTTTATAAAGAATAAAAACCACTCATTTCGCACTATTCGGCCGCAGTGACGCGTGTGTAAGCTGGTTAGAACGTTATTCTAACAGTATTACAAACGAAATTTGAACCACCACAAATAGAGTTGCTAATCTGAGGTAGTATAGGCTCTTAAGAAATTCCTGTAGTTATAACAACAGTATGTAGGTCTTGGGCCTCGATCAAATGAATATTTTGTTATATACAGGATGTAGACGGAACCTTCACGAAGCCGTCAACCAAGCATTCTTTACATCAAACTAAAAAAAGTCGTTTTCCAGCAATAATTTTAGCGTAGAGTAGTAACTCTACGCAAAAATTGTTGCTGTGAAATGACTTTTTTTTGGGCTGAAAAAATCACGTTTTACGGTAAAACTCAATGCAACGCACTCAAAACATTGTGCTGATGGACCCATTTAATAGTAAGGTATTTAAAGTAAAGTTATGATCTTAAAAACTACTTATTTGAAAAAATACGAGTGAAAAATTTGGAACGTTGACCTCCAATATCTCCGTAGTTAGTAGGTTCCCAGATATAGTCTAGAAGTGCCTTTCGGCTTCGTTAAGGGTCTATTTACATCACACCCTTTATAATTAATGAGACTTGAAGCTGACGAAGCTGGCATTGTCCACAGCTGGATGTGGTTGCGTTCTCACACCTCGCACAACTTCACTTCATCGATAAAGAAGTGCCGCACCCGCTGCGAGACGCCATGAGCGAGCTGTTCCCGAACCTCGTGGGGCTGGTGTCGCGCATCAAGGAGCGCGCCTTCAACGACTGGGATGACATCTGCTCCACCCTCGACCTCAACGCGCACCTGCCCAAGCCCGTGAAGGACACTAAGGAGACGAAGGAGAGCAAGGAAGGCACCGGCCCCAATGAGAAGCAAGCTCTGCCAGATGAACCGGAAAAGGGCAAGGTACGTTTTATGTCTCACATAAAAAAAACCGTATTTAAATGGTTTTTGTAACAAAAAAAAATGAAAGCTTAAATTGTAATTCAACTGTTACAGGGCGATGAAAAGGAAAAGGAGCTCGAAAAGGAAGCCGACGAGAAGGGAAAGGACAAGGACACTGAAAAAGACAAGTAAACGATCACAACATGTACGGCGCTCATTTCATTATACCGTGTAATAATTAACAAGTTGAATTATACTCTTAAGAGTCAGACTCGTCGTAGATTCTGTATATTATAAGCGTGTAAATCCATTTGTCTTTCCCGTTCCTTTCAATATAGGGGTCGCGAATGCGCCTCGATTGTAACATCATTTTGATCTCTATTGTTAGAGGTCACGTGATGTCGTGTCGTATTTATATGTCACCGTAAAATTGTAAATACCGTTAGATTATAACCTATCTCGCGATATTGTAAACTATCGAAAGATTGTGAGCCTGTCCCTGATTGGTCGGTCTTACAGTAGACCGTTCTGTTTGTTTCTTTGGTTAATACACAGATTCATTTTACTTCCACAACAATCTCATATAAATAATTCTTAAATCTGTGATTTATTTTCAACACGAAATCAATTTACAATCTTCAAAACACTGTTCGTTGACATTCGACAACAAACGAATTAACAAACAAATATGGCGGCGCGGGGCACATAACGTTCAGCTAATCAGCGCGCGAGGTGCGTTCCGTGTTCACAATCTTTCGAGAGTTTACAATCTCGCGAGATACATTATAATCTAACGGTATTTACAATTTTACGGTGACTTAAATGCTATTTGGTCTTAGAGTTGGTTTTTATTCTAATATTTACGAAAGTAGTTTGTGTAATTCCAAGCTCTATGTGTTTATATTAATTGATAATTCTGTCATTAAATGTTTTAATGATTCAAATCAATATGATAAGTATTGCTGTTTTTAATGATTCAGGATTAGGCAAGCATTATATCCAAAATGAGTAATAGAATATGTAATAAATTCGAGATAGTCCACTTGCATCGCGTTAATGTATCGTCATGTATGGAACTGGAGTTTGCAGATGTTCGCCTGAAGCACTATGACCACCAGGCGTGTACTCGTCAATATGGATAGGAGTGAAATTAAGTATTGTGCCAAGTTGCTTCAAACATTACTACTGTTCACGTTTATTTTCGGCTGCTACATCGTAAATAAAATTGTTTCGTAATCTTTACAGTTCTTCATATTCTGACAGGGTTTTTGAACAGGGCTAAGAAAGCTATTTAAAAAAATCGTAATTATTGAAAACTAATACACGCATATTATTACCCATTTTTGTATGAAGCGTCGTATATTCGAGAATGTTTTCACAAATCTCATTTTCTATTCATATTTTGGCGCCAATGGCGCTCTATGTTTTTCTCTATTTTGTAAGTCTAGAATATTTGATACCAAAAATTGGCTGATTTAGATAAATTGGAAAGAATGATGCATTTCTTAAAACATAGCTCTTCAACTCTAAAGAAAGAGCTTATGTGTGATTAGACTGTTTTGAGATTCTTGTACTTTATTGGTTTATCTTTATACAAATAAAATTTACAATTTACAAATTTTTGATAATCAAAAAACCTGGAAGACTGTTTTTCATGTTATAAATAATTCATAGTCCATAAAATTTTGATATTGTATTAATTGTTAAGGTTTAGAAAGAAATGTACTCAAAATTTATAGTATGTATTTTCATCCTGCATTATGATTATTCAGTCGATGACTTAGTTATTGCTCCGCACACGATCTGTTTAGCCATCAAGAAAATGCAAAGACTTGCGCGCGGTTTCCACCAACAATGTTACAATGTCGTCCTAAAGCGAACAAGGGGATGTAACATAGTCGCTCGTCCACTACTGCGTTTACACGTTAGACGCGATGTTTCTGCGATCTTGACGTCCACGTCACGGCTGTCTCATAATAATGCACATTCATACTCATTTAAAATAATTTTTGACAAGTCCTTAGTTATCTGTAACTACGTTTAGACATGTTTTGTAAAATAATCAATGAAGACTGTTCTCACTATTCATTCCTTGATTGTTTGGTCAGCCAGCACTACGACTGAATAATTGAATGAAAATTTCTATATTTTCTTATTGTTTGGTTCTAGGGTTGACTTACGGCGTTAGGCACTGAAACAGGCTTAAAGCTATATATTTAGGTAATAAATCACTAAAGTACATTCCAGTTTCACACATCATTTTCACGATAGAGTTTAAACGTTGTGTCCATCAGTTTGTTGGCTGTACGCGATGAAGTTGAACGGTTAATTTTAAAATTTGTAATTATATAAGTAAATGGTTTTCGCATCGTGGCTTGATAGTAGAACGTCGATTTTAGTCGGTTTGTAGATAGGCACGGTATGTGATTACCTGTGCTTTAGTTCCATCTTTACATCTCAATTTGATTAATGTTAGGGTTTAAAATGATAGTAATGGATAGTTTTCAAAATTGGAACATGTTTGTTGGATGGAAAAAATATTTTTTTCAAATTTTAAAATTTCTGTATGTTCAATCGATGATACGTAGTGTTAGATGTGTTCATGAAAAATATTAACTATTTAATTCAAAATCTTAGGTGGCACATTCGGTTTCAATTTTATAAAAACTTTTCTATTCTATTCTATCTACTATATTGCTATCTTTTCTACAATATTGATCCTTAAAATTATTAAAGGAATGAATAACTATACAAAATATACACAAAAAAACGTGTGTATGTCCCAAATCGGAAGTTCCAGCACCATCGTTTTGACGAAAATACTTCTCAGTATTTTCGTGTCGAAAGTGGTATGACTTGCCTGGCTTGTTTCCTCGTACGAATGAAACCATCTCTTGCTTCTGGTCCGCAAATCGATAATTAAGCCTCTGTGACTGTGTGTGATTCACGCACCCATGTTCCTGGCTCTTTGTTAGCCAAGTTTGATGAGACCGTACCAGCAACAGGTATTTTTGATTGTTGCTAAACAAATCAGTATTCAGATCCCTCAATCGTATTGGAATAGGTTCAAATGCTTCAACGAAAAAGTAGAAGCATTTGAACTTATTCCCATACAATTGACGAATCTGCACAAGATACCAGTACAAGCGCACAAATGTATTTTGAATCGAAAACTTCCCCTTTGCAAACTGGATTGAAAACACATTGGACTATGTACTTACATAAAACTATTGTTGAAAAATAATGTTACGTCAAGGTAATCCACTGTGGCTGATGATGCAGATACTGCTACTGAGCAGCTGTCTTCATCTCAAGATTCATCCTCAGATGAATTTTAAATAAACAAGCCAAGCAAAACATACCACTGTTCTCTGAATTAAATAGCTAATATTTTGTATGAACACATATTTATACTAGTAGTCTAAGATCCCTTGAAGAACGACCTTTACGGAGCTGGTTAATGGATGAAAAGTATTTTATATCAAACTAGCTGACGTCCCGCGGTTTCACCCGCGTAGTTCCCGTTCCCGTGGGAGTACGGGAATAAAATATAGCCTATAGCACTCACGAATAATGTAGCTTTCTACCAGTGAAACAATTTTTTAAATTGGTTCATTACTTCCGGAGATTACCCCCTACATACAAACTTACAAACAAATATATAGACGATCACATGCCTTACACTCCACTAGGGTTGTCTAAAAAATTTCAGTCCAGAATATGATTCAATTATCAAATTTTTTTTTTTATATTATTCTTAAACATTTCTCTGGTTTGCTTAAAAGACAAATTCCATACCAATTAAAAGTATGAAGCCTATAGAATATGCAAAAGTTATGAAGCCTAATAGAAGGTTAAAGTAACGTTTGCATATTTTACAGGTTTCATACTTTCGATTGGTATGGAATTTGTCTATTAGCCAAATGAGTGAAATGTTGAAAAAAAAAAATTACTCTGGACTGAAAGTTTTTAGACAACCCAGTTGCAATATATTTTTTGACATATTTAATTTGATATAAAATACTTTTTATCCATTAACCAGCTCGGTGAAGGTCGTTCTTATAGGGATCCTATACTATAGTAAAATAATACGTATCATCGATTGATACAGGAATCTTAAAATTTGAAAAACATCTTTTTTCACACCACCCTCACGTTTATGTCAAATAAATGATAATCCTAAAATAATAGTTATGCACGTAACCAAGATTACGTTAGTGTAAGAGGAGTCGTGGCCGGTGAGGACGAGATGCAAGCCCGCTCCGCCCATAAAGTTAGGGGAAAAAAAAAACAGAAAAAAGAAAAAAAAATTTTGGTTCCGAATTTGTTTGTCTTATGAAAATTTTGTTTTTGATTCTCCGGGGCAAAGGTTGACGTTTTTGGTCCCTCCCGACAACTGCTGACCATCACTGCCATTAGATACAAAGTAAGGAATAAATAATAAGAAAGTAAATAGTTTAGGGAATGATACGTACTATACTAGTCGTCGCGTACGCATTCCTCGTAGGTAGAAGCGTGGTGAACCAGCGTCTCAGTAGCTGCGTAGCCACGTCCCATTAATACATAATATGTAGTATACGTATAATATGATAATGTTTATTTAATAATAAGGCTGAAGATTTGTCCGACCATCTTGTATGAGAGCCTGTTTCAGTGTAATGCGACATATTGACAGAGCTGGCTGCTTGCAAACTAGCGCGAACACGCGCTCGATAGGTACGTAACGTAATGAGATTGTCTACGGTGTCACACATGGAAGGGTAATTTTAAAATGATTATGATTACGTACATAGGACTAGATTTAGCTTATGAGTAATATTTAAGCATCACAGTAATATTTAATGTCATACTCCCATTTTAACGTGTTAAATTGTCGAGACAATAAAGAAAACTGCAAGCATTTGTGACCATCGGCATGTGATGTGGAGGGCTTGTTGCATTTGCGCAGAGACCGAAGTAGTTGCGGGGATTGTCGAGTTTGTAAGGGATGCTCACTTTATTGTCTTTTGGTAGGATATAATACAATACCTAATCGATATTATAATCAACATAATTATTCATTATTCACACTCATTATAAAATTGTTGTAAGTTAGTAGCTATTATACAAATTAGTCGTAATTACTCATTTGTTATAAGTATTTCAAGTATGTATGTTTATTCTATCTAAACATAGGGAAACCTAAGAAAAAATAACATTGTAATATCTATAGTTACGTATTTTCTGTAATGTTATTCCATTCACTTACTTATTATATACCTAGTAATGTGGTTTTCAATTAATGTGTCAATATGTTTAAACTTAAGTATAAAGTAGATAGTAATGGATCGCCATCCATAACGACGAAACAACTGAGCTTCGACGCCAGTCGACACATAGGTACTTTATAAGAATTTCAATGTAATATTCTGTCGTCATTAAATACAACTACATATATCTACAAAAATATATACTGCAATGTGACTCGGTGTGAACTGCGAAACCACTTCATGCCGAGTCCCGGAGCAGGTGAATGTTATTATTTTCTAATTCCCTAAATCCTGAAATACACACATTCACAATATTATCTTACATAAAACAGTTTTGAGAGCTTTTAAGAAAATTAAACAATGCTTTCTAGAAATGTCATATGAACACACCATACTGCAAATAAAAGTTAGGAGAGCTAGCTTTCTAGAGACCTATGAATACAACATACTGCATATAAAATATATTATTATGAGAACTTTGAAGACAGAACACATTGTCATACAACAAACTACTATGAAAGTTAGGAGAGCATTTTAAACATCATATTATGAAAACCAGCGGTGTGGCTGACTCGAGTCCGTTACCCCAGCCAGATGTTGTCGAAAATGGTCATTTGAATCTTATAGATAATTAGTTATGCAGCTTCTGTAATTGTTGCGCACATTTTTAAATTTGTTGCGCGTTTAGTTTTTTAATTATTTCACAAAAACATTTCCTGCTGGCAGCCCCGGATCTTGAAATTTTTCGAGGCGGGGCAAAAACTAAGAAATGCCGCCCCCGCCCGTCTATATTTTTATTTTTATCATTATCATTATTTCACCCATCAGACGCCTAATGATGGCCATAGGCCCAGGGGTGGACCGTGAGTTATTTGGGCCCTGGGCTAATACTACTTGGGGCCTGGCCAAGGGCGACGCCAGCTTTTGGGCCAGAAGGGGGGCCTATCGGAAGGGTGCGATTTGTAAGTTTACTATTTACGGATGTAGCTGAAGTGCATATAGCCACTTCAAAAACGTTAGCACCTCCGTGACCTCGGATTGGTTAGTTTAGGTTTTGAAGAGTTATTTGAAAAGGTTAGGCACTAAATGAAAATTAGATTCTTAAATAGATGCTACTAAATCAATCTAGGGAGACAATTTAATGAGAAAGAGGAACTAAGACTCTAAGAGCGAGCGAAGCGAGCTCGAAAATTTTAACATCCTACTTTGGACAGATTAGAATTATTTCGTCACTATACTACAAATGTCACTTACGGGATATCTTCCGTGATTTTAATATCGGGAGCTCAAAATAATAAATAATCACGGAAGATATCCCGTAAGTGACATTTGTAGCATAGTTATGAACCGTGACTTCATACAGGAGTTCGAAGTGCGAAGCGAGCTCGAAAATTTTTTGACACCTTGCTTTGGACAGGTTTGAATTGTTTCGATCCTCATACAGGAATTACTTGCGACGACTTTTAGGCAAAGTCTAAAGAAAGTAGTCTAAAAAGCAAGCGAAGCCAGTTCGAAAACTTAACAGTTTACCTACCTTGGACAGGTTAGAATTGTTTCGAACTACCGGAGTTACTTAGGTGACTTATGGACAAAGTCAAAATTCAAGAGAAATTAGGCTGTAAGAGCGAGCGAAGCGAGCTCGAAAATTTTACATCTTTCCTCAGAAGAGAGAGATCTAAATCGATGGGCTAGTATGCATATGGGGTGTCTGCAGGGCGCTCCTTCTTCTTCAACAGGAACAGTTTTGCAGTCTTCAACAGAAATCAATGAGTTGTATCGTTACAACTCATCATTATCGCAACTTTGACCATATTATGTCTGCCAAGCTTGAATTTGCCGCCCCCTAAACTTGCCGCCCGGGGCATGGGCCCCGGCTTGCCCCCCCCTAGATCCGGCCCTGCCTGCTGGGGTAACGTTACCCCAGCCAGACCTTTTTCTTTCTAATGGGAATATTTAAATAATTACTAGCTATAAAATTAGTTGTCTAGATGAAGTAAATGTTGTGCCTTATTTTGTATTTGTTCTTTCTTCGGTTGCGAAGTTATTCGAGATTTTGCTGGGGTAACGTTTTTGGTTTTGCTAGATCTTTGAAATGGTTAAGCGGATTCTTACCATATTTTGTACACGACTTCTTACGAATTAGTTAAATTAGTTCTGCAATAAAAAAACCAAAATAATGCATAGCCTCACGAGGCATGGCCGGGTCCCGAGAGGAACCTCTCGGGACCCGGCCGTGCCTCGTGAGGCACGGACAGAAAACTCCGTTGAGCCCCGCCGTGCCTCCGGAGGCACGGCTGGATCCAGCAAATTCAAACCTTATTTGTACTTGACACACAGTTCTAAATCGTTAGGCAATTTTTTACCTGTGGTGCCTGACAGTAGTCGATTCGAACGATGCCAAACACTAGTAACTTATAACGGGCAACATTAAAAAAACAAATATAGGGAACGTGCAGGAACTATAGGTGGCAGCACTAATCGACAAAAGAGACACTATGCGGACAGAAAAGGAAACTTATAACTTCTCATCGTGCTTTCAATTTAGACAAAATTGTCTCTTCAATTATATTATTTTTGAATACCTATGCTAAAAGGTATAAAATATGAGTTCCGGTCTATCAATAACGTACGTCAGCGTAATATAAATGTTTAATAATATGAATTTTATATCTTTCGTTTACTATCTGATGAAAATTGTGGTGTATGAAGACATGGTGGCTGGCATAACTAAGATAGCTTTCTTATTTTCAACACATGTTATAATGGAAGGGAATCCTTTATCAGCGAGAACAGTATCTCCAGGCTCTAATTAATCAATTAGTTCACAATCATTTGATGAAGCAATCAATAAAATTCAGTCCGCAGCATTTAGATACAAAACATAAAAAACCAAAGGAGTGCAGCCAACTAAAAACTCAGATTAAAAACATGGTTATACCCACACTAATGGTGTGGGTATAACCATGTTTTTAATCTGAGTACCTACATGTGGAGTCTTTTATTAACTGTTGAGGGATATTCGGTGTGAACTTTAGTGCAGTCTAGTAGAACACGTGTATGGTGAAGTATAAATGGTTCTGGTATGTTTGCATGGACGGTTGTTTTTGAGGGCCTTTTCAATGCAGTGTAACAAAAACAAGTTGTTTTCAAATATTTTTCTTTACTGCGTTTATCAATTTTTTGCGTTTTTCACCAAAACATGATATGATAGTAGTATTCTTTTGAAAGTAATAGAATTTTACGCTAATTGATTTATTTTCATTTTTGTGGATGTATTGGTACCTACATCCAGAAATGCAACAATGCATTATGATTAGTTAATTAATTTTCACTATAAAATTAATTCTGTTTACTTGTTAGAAAAGTCTATGTCAAGCATTAATAGAGCACAAGATTCGGATTGGCGACGCCAGTTGGCAGCACCGTCGTTGTGCACGTTCCTTAGAGAAGCGCGTCAGTCGTTGAAACGTCAGTGCAGGTAAACATTCAGTGCCACTCGAGTGATTTATTGTGTTTTTGTTTAGATAAGTGCTTGAAAACGTTGTGAAGTGAATGTTTATTACCTTATTATTGTATAATACTACTTTGTAGCAAGATATTTAGGTAGAACAATGAACCAAAATTATTTTGTGAGCCAACAAAATTTTCGTCGAACGATTTTTTTGTCAACATGGAGTGAACAATTGGAAATGTGAATTTGACTGTTCTAAAATGAAATATGGTCTTGGAAACAGCAAAAACAAGGTAAGTAATAATGATAATTCATTATTTTCATGTATTCGAAGCATACATATTCATATTTATATAGATTTCAAGTGTTTTCAAATCGAGGTCAATGACAATAAAATGACAGTTCGCCGTAAACGAATTTTTTGTTACAATCTAGTTGAAATCTGATTAGAATGTATCAGTAAGACTCTTATATGAATTATGTATTAGGTTACTTGTGTATTTGTTACATTGGTTCTAAAGTTTCGTGTAAATTGAATCAGTAGTTTTACCATAAATAAATAAAATACGGCCACAGGTCTTAGCGCGGCAAATTGTCATATGTCATCTATCTCATATCCTTGTTTATATAATAAAACACGTCTGTTAATTAACGATTCCAACAATGTTTACGGCACAAGATAAGCTTTCATAGAACTCGAGCTCTAAGTGGTTTTATCAAGTGGGGTCAGATGACGCATGCGATGACGTTATGCGGCTGCGACGGCGGGGCGGGAGGGTTGTTTACCGTTTATTTCGCTTGGTCCTTGAGAGAGGTTATTTCATTAAACAGAAAAACACTTCAATTGGTCCCAGCACTCTCAATAAGAGGTCTAAAGACTTACTTTCAACATTATTTTGAAGCTTGTAACGGCCTTCAAATGTATGTGAAGTTTCATTAGTATCCTGTAAGTATTTAACAAGTTATGATGTTGAAATTGTAAGGTGTATTATACTAAACATTTCAAAAGATAGTATAATGTTCTGCGTCTTCGCTTTTTCGTAACCACCTAAATTTGGTCGGGTTACCACGGACATTCACTTCCTAATGACTTTAATCGTATTATCTCATTAATTATCCAATGTACTGAGCTGAAATTTTACTGATATACAACTGAACTAAACAACTAATAATTGACATAACATTCAGTTCATATATCCAATCCAGTGGCCAAATAACACCGCGCGCATCAAGACCGTGCTCGTGAAGAACTGAATTTCATCATAACTTGTTAAATACTTACAGGATACTAATGAAACTTCACATACATTTGAAGGCCGTTACAAGCTTCAAAATAATGTTGAAAGTAAGTCTTTAGACCTCTTATTGAGAGTGCTGGGACCAATTGAAGTGTTTTTCTATTTAATGAAATAACCTTTAAGCTATGCATTATTTTGTTTTTTTTATTGCAGACCTAATTTAAATTAATTCGTAAGAAGTCATGTACAAAATATGGTAAGAATCCGCTTAACCATTTCAAAGATCTAGCAAAACCAAAAACGTTACCCCAGCAAAATCTCGAATAACTACGCAACCGAAGAAAGAATAAATACAAAATAAGGCACAACATTTACTTCATCTAGACAACTAATTTTATAGCTAGTAATTATTTAAATATTCCCATTAGAAAGAAAAAGGTCTGGCTGGGGTAACGTTACCCCAGCAGGAAATGTTTTTGTGAAATAATTAAAAAAAACTATAAGCGCAACAAATTTAAAAATGTGCGCAACAATTACAGAAGCCGCATAACTAATTATCTATAAGATTCAAATGACCATTTTCGACAACATCTGGCTGGGGTAACGGACTCGGCTGACTCTGGCAGAGCCACCATCAGGGATTTTAATTTTGATAATACAAAAATTTAGTCGCTATTTAGTCGAAATTAGTCGCCAAATATCAGATTTGGTCGGTCACTGGTTCAAAAGATATAAGGGCTTATTGTTGGCCCTGCTGGAGAGAGCCTACCCCAGCAGAGCCACATTAATAACTCAAAAACTAGGGCACCTAGCGAAGATCTGTTTTCTCCCATATTTACTCGCTAATTAGTCGAAATTAGTCGCCAAATATCAGAACTGGTCGGTCACTGGTTCAAAAGATATAAGGGCTTATTGTTGGCCCTGCTGGAGAGAGCCTACCCCAGCAGAGCCACATTAATAACTCAAAAACTAGGGCACCTAGCGAAGATCTGTTTTCTCCCATATTTACTCGCTAATTAGTCGTAATTAGTCGCCAAGTTACAGATTTAATCGGGTCCTAGTTCAGAAGATATAATGAGTTCAATTATTAAGGTATAGTCCAAGAGCTAGATCGAAGAGTTCACGAAAAATTGCCAAGAAAAAATATTTCTATTAATATGTGTAATATACTTCTAGTTTTATCGGTCTAAAGTCCTTAGAAATGACCAAGAGAGATAAATTCTCTATTAAATACATGTTAAATGTTTTTAATTATTAAGTTAGAGTGGCTTAAATTTCTTTGAAACCATTAAACCTTGCTCTTGGTCTATTTAGTGTCAAGATGTACAGTCGCATGCAACTGTTTTACTAATTTACAATGTTGAGCTCTAATTTACTTTAGAATAATAAATACGTTAAAATTATCGTACCTATCTTTAGTAAAATGTAATACTTAAACGTTAAAATCGTATTGTAAGTATGTAGGTAAGTATCAACCCATTGCTTGAAATACATTACAAAAAAATACATACTTAAATCAAAGATGTAAATACTTACTATACCTAATATGAGCATTAACGGCTCTAATTAAGGTTTAATAGGTAAGTTTATTTATTGTTCCTTATAAATAGGTACAACAAATTGAACTGTATCTAAATGCCGGAAATCTATATATATAAAAGAGAAGTCCACTCACTGACTGACCACTCATCACGAAATCTCGGAAACTACTGGGCCGTGAGGTCTAAAATTTGGCACAAGCACTCTCTACAGGATTTTTTAAAATTCGCACCCCAAGGGGTTGAAAAGGGGTCTCAAAGTTTGTATGAAAGTCCTATGTTTATAAAGTTAGAGACATGAATGTGAGCCTGAATGTTCCTTTCGGCTTCTAGGTGCTCACTAAGGTTTAAAGTGTTACGAAATTCGGACCTAAAGGGTATAAATAAGGGTAATTAATGTTTGTATGAAAAAAGTGAAAAGATCCAAATTGAATTTTACGACAACGCGTTAATGCATATTTTACATTGAAATAAGAACTTGGAAGTTCCTCGAGGTTTATCTTCAGTTTTTATACGAACATGCGAATTAAGGATTTCTAGGTGGCCAGTATGTTTCAGTAATGTGCAGGAGACGGCTGAAAAGTAGAAGCCTCCCGACTCCCGACCCAATGAAATGAGGTTAACGTTCTAAAGTTTTTTATGCAAATTTCTAGGTGGCCAGTATTTTTCAGTATGCAGGCTGAAAGGTAAAAAAAAACGTTTCAAAAAACGAACTAATGAATCAATCACAGACGGATCACAGACCGGTTACCTAAGCGATACACGTTCAAACTAATTTCTGTTCTACAATATTTTGCTATTACCTACTACTAATTTGTTTTGAAATATTTGTCATCATCGTTGTTTGGTTTGTCTTCGTTATGGTTCAAACTATTTCATGCCGTGGCGTTTCTGTACAATCAAAATATTTAGAAAAAAAAAAATAGGGCTGTTAAAGGATCACTAACAGAATCCATTTCTACTATATTTAAATTTATTGTCTGTATACTGTATATCTGTGCGGTCTTTTGTTACAGCATCATGTGTAAATTATAAAACCTATGTGGTTAGATTTAATGCACAAATATTGGCCATAACTTAGAGGTTTTAGTTTTTGTTTCATTGTAATGGGTGCTTTCTATCAAATGATATAAATTAACTTAAAGTGTTCAAGAAGAACTTATCATCAAAATGCAAGATACACGCAGTGACATCTATTCAACCAAAATGGTACTAATGACTAAACTCAAGGAACAAGTTAACTTTTAAATCGTGACCATCTTCAAAAAAAATTTATGACAGCAAAAGGTACTCTCATTAATCTAGAGATATGACGCTGCTTTAAAAATCTAAATAGCTAATATAGTGTGCGTTAGACCGCTTTCCATGAATTATATTTTATCAATTTAACTTCGGAGTCGACAGATGACGTAGTAAATTTCACTCCATTTTCTGAATCGCATTTTCTGAATCGCATCGTGAAAGAATGACTCTCGCCCGAGTCAGTTGCCTCAGATTTGGTGTTATGCCCACAAAACAAATTCAGGAGGTTCTCAATTCGATGCGTATAATTTTTTTATGTAGAACCATGCATCACTTTTTACAGGTACCTAATTCCGGTATGCATGATATGAAAGAATGACTCTTGCCCGAGTCAGTTGCCTCAGATTTGGGGTTATGCCCACAAAACAAATTCAGGAGGTTCTCAATTCAATGCGTATAATTTTTTTATGTAGAACCATGCATCACTTTTTACAGGTACCTAATTCCGGTATGCATGATATTTTTTTTTTTTGTGAAAAGCGTATAATTATCTTAAAGTTGGTCCTATTTAAAATTGAAAAATCGTGTTTGAACTGAAGAACTGAAGAACTTTACCTAGATGGAGTATGACAGTCATCGAAGGTCTGACGATGGAGACGGAAGGCAGTTGCAAAGGGTCCGCAAGAGTTTACAGCAGCTATGTCGTGTTTCGGCTCATTTCATGGACCTTGAGAAGAACTTTAAACCTGGCTGGAGTATGACTGTCATCAATGGTCTAACAATGGAGACAGAAGGCAGTTGCAAGAGGTCCTAAACAGTTTGCAGCAGCTATGTTGATATTGGCTTCAGTTAATGCACCTTAGTAAGAACTTAAGACCTGCCTGGAGTATGACTGTCATCAACGGTCTAACGATCGAGACGAATGGCAGTTGCAAGAGGTCCTGAACAGTTTACAGCAGCTATATTGTGTTTGAGCTCATTTTATGCTCCTTGATGAGAACTTTCGACCGAGCTAGGGAAAGACTATCATCGAGTGTCTAAGGATGAAAACGTAAGGCTGTCGAGGGAAGCCCCTAATTAGAAAAACATCATCATTTCAGCCGAAAGATGTCCACTGCTGGACATAGGCCTCTCCCAAATTGGGGGCTTTGCCATAATCGCCACGTTTGGCAGGCAGGTTGGCGATCGCAGTACGGTTGTTACAAAAGCACAGAGAACGCTGCTGCCCATTCTCTGGTAAGTCCCTTAGTCGCCTCTCACGACACCCACGGGAAGATATGGGATGGTGCTATTCTTTACGTCCGACACCAGACAAGAAAAACATAGTAGAATATTTTAGCGATGAATGCAAATATTTCTGAGAAATTAAATTGTTACCCACTTGAATTTATACCTAATGTAAAGGAGAACAGTTTGTTTGTTTGGTTGGTTGAACGCGCTAATTTGAGGAACTACTGGTTGGAGTTAAAACATATTTTAGTGTTGGATAGCCCATTTATCGAGGAAGGCTATCTAAATATATAAAAGAAGAAACTGACTGACTGATTGTGAATGCGCGCTGCATGAATATACTCGAAAATAATGCAAAATAAATCTAGGCACACACAAGTAATATGGCAAGTAGGAAATGAAAGGAAAAAAATTAGGTACCTCGCACAGTCGATCTTCTTGATCCCTGGATTTTCGGGGCGCCCCTTGTCTTCCACTAAATGATCACAAATTGTCTCCAAAATGACGATTGCTATGTACACACGATAACTTGGTATATACTGATTTAAATTAATTATATTTTTAAGTAGATGCACTTTGAACGGTGACGTGACACGAACTGATTCGTGATGACGATTATACTTGTATGTGAGGTGCGACAAGGTGGGGAATAGAGTAAATGGGTGAGAGGGAAAAGGATAGGAAGTTACCAGCCATAATGTGCAATTTCTAACCCAATTTGAATTTAAAAATTAACGATTTAGCGTTAACATCTTCCCCGGCTTGACAGGACGAGAGGCCTTCAATAATACAAGGCACATTCAAAATTAAGTCACTTCGACGCACCCTAATTAGCTAAATGACATTGCGATACAATACGCATTAATATTCGCAATTTAATAATATTTATTTGAAATTCAAGTTACTACATTATTCGTAGCTTATTTATTAACTTAAGTAATTAATTAAACTATTAACTATTCGATAGCTAAACTAGAAATGTGGACTGTATATGTTTTTTTTTTTTTTTATTGGTTAGGTAATGGGTAAAGTTTTACCACGGGTCTGCGGTACAGACCTGATTTCGTGCGGACGTCCGCAACTCTCACGACACTGTCCTTACCTTCGAACGTGCGTTCGACAACTCCAAGAGGCCAATTAAGAGGAGCGCTGTTGTCTGATTCGAGCAGCACAACAGTTCCAGGTTGGATAGAAGTGTTAGACTTCGTCCATTTGTTACGCACTTGAAGAGTGTTAAGGTATTCGACCTTCCATCTTTTCCAAAATGATTGGACAAGATGGTCGATTGCGCGTTTTCGACTTATAAGATTGACGTTTTCGCGAGATAGGTCTTCCGCAGGTAAAGATTTAAGAGGTGTTAACACCAGAAAGTGGGCGGGCGTTAGAGCTAGAGGTTCCGCAGGGTCACTACTCAAAACCGAAAGGGGCCGCGAGTTTAACAGCGCCTCTATTTGAGTGAGTACTGTCAACATCTCCTCAAATGTGAGAAGCTGAGTGCCTACTACCTTTGTTAAATGAGTTTTAACAGCCTTCACGTTAATCTCCCAAATGCCGCCAAAATGCGGTGCCGCCGCTGGGTTAAACTTAAACTGAATGCGGTTTTCACGCAACTCGTTCGCGAATTCATCGCGATACTTTTCTGACTCGAGTAAGTTATATATATTATCAAGATAAGATTTAGCGCCTATGAAATTTGTACCTCTATCAGCATATATGACATTCACTGGCCCGCGTCTTGCCAAAAATCGTCTAAATGAATTCATGAATGCTTCAGTGCTAAGATCTGACGACAATTCTAGGTGGATCGCTTTAGTAACGAGACATACAAATAAACAAATGTACGCTTTAATGCTGCGAACGCCCCGACCGCGGTGCAGGGTAATAGACAAAGGCCCGGCGTAATCGACGCCTGTGTGACAGAATGCCTTGGCTTCCGTGACTCGGCATGCAGGCAAGCTTGCCATTATGGGGAATTGATTGACAGGTCGCGTCTTAAAGCAAACATTGCATTTGTGTACCCTGCTGCGTACTATGTTGCGAGCTGCTAAGATCCAGTACTTTTGTCGCAGTAAAGACATTAAAAGTTGCGGCCCAGTGTGTAAATTTTTACGGTGATAATAGTCGATAATAAGGTCGACGATGTGATCGCGTCGCGGTAACAAAATAGGGTGTTGACTATCATACCCAATCGGGGCATTGGTCAAACGGCCACCCACGCGTAGAACGCCATCGTCGTCTAAGAATGCGCGAAGCTTTTGAAAAGCAGGAGGCATAACTTTCCCTGCCTTAAGTTTGGCAATTTCATCAGCGAAATGTACGCTTTGAAGATTCCTAATGACTATAAGTTTCGCATATTCAAGATGGGATAGTTCAAATTTCGACGGTATTTTTTTAATAAATCTAAGGACATACATTACTATTCGGAGTAATTTGTTCCATGATGAGATTCGATTAGCTAGCTCATAAAAAATAGATGGTGATGGTGGACACACTTCAGTTGTCGTCATCACTGTTACCTTAGCTTCAGGTATTTCACCTGTAATGTTAAAGTCTTTGTCAAGTGGCCATTCGGAGTGAGGCTGATTAGCAAACCTCGGTCCGTTAAACCATAATGGATGCACAAGTAGTTGTGCAGGGGTTAAACCGCGACTTAAACAGTCAGCGGGGTTATCTACGCCGGCAATATGATAAAAGTCATTAGGATCAATATTTTCTTGAATCTGAGAAACCCTATTAGCAACGAACGTCTGCCATCGGCTGGGAGTTGCGTGAATCCACGCGAGAGCTACCTTACTATCAGTAAACGCATAAACGGAACATGCTGGTAATGAATAGGTATTTATCACTAGACGCATTAGCTTGGCCAAAATTAAGTTCGCGCATAATTCCAATCTAGCCAGAGTAACATGAGTTTTCGAAGGTGCGACTCGCGATTTAGCGCACACTAAATTCACCAAGGTATGACCATATTGAGGGAAGTACACGTGAATATAAACTACTCCACCGTACGCCTTCTCCGAGGCATCCGCGAACCCCAGTAAAGAGATGACGCAATCATCTGTGACACCCACGTGACGCGGCAATTTAATATTTTGCAATAAAGGCAATTCCGATTCAAAGTTTTGCCATAATTTAATAATGTGAGATGGTGGCATCTCATCCCAATCAATGTTGTCGTTCCACAGTGATTTCACAATTAATTTTGCCGAAAGTGTAACGGGTGCAATAAAACCTACCAAGTCCCATAGACGGGCAATTACGGAAAGTATATTACGTTTCGTACACTCGCGAGGTTCAAGATTTACGCGAAACGTGAATACGTCTTCGGCCGGTAACCAATGTAAGCCCAATATTTTTAGATGATCGTTCGGACTAAATTCTACAACCTCGGACACGCGATGATTGGCAGGAATACTAGCCATGACCTCAGGTGAATTACTAGAAAATTTTACAAGTTCAAATCCGCCAGCCGCGAACATTTTAATCAGCTGATCGGACAACTCAACACCTCGGTCAACCGAAGAACAGCTAGTAGCCAAGTCATCCACGTAAATATCCGTGTCAACCACTTTGGCTGCAGCTGGATAACGAGAGCTCTCATCATTGGCCAACTGGCGAACCGATCGCACGGCTAGGTACGGGCTACAACACAACCCGAATGGAACGCGAGTTATTTCAAAGATTTGAATCGGATCATCAGGGTTAAATCGATACAGCAATCGTTGAAAACGCAAGTCGTTATTATTCATAATTAGCCGTCAATACATTTGTCGAATATCTGCGCTAATAGCGATGGGCAGTAATCGAAACCGCAGCAATATTTGAAATAAATCATTTAATACTTTAGGTCCGGAATGTAAAATATCATTTAGCGATAAACCGGACGAAGTCGTGCTACTTCCGTCTAGAACGACACGTAGACGAGAAGTAGTTTTATCAGTACGCACCACGCCATGGTGAGGTATTACGTAATGCGGTTTATCAAAGTCGGCGTCAGTATTATCGACAGTACGCAAATATCCCTTTTCTAAGTACTCAATAAATACATTATCGTATTCCTTTTTAATCGCGGGGTCGGTCAACAGCTTGCGCTCTAGTGCTAAATACCTACGCTTAGCAAGACGTATGGAATCGCCTAAGACAGACGCGTCGCGTTTGAAAGGTAGGGATACTACAAAGCGGCCTAATTCATCGCGACGAGTAGTACTTGCATAAAACGCTTCGCACTCCTTTTCGTCAGGAGAAAGTGTATTTTTAATGTTAGGCACTTCTTCCAATTCAAAGAACCGATTCACGCTATTGTCAAGCGATTCGTTTATTGTGCAATAGGCACGAACAATATTACAAACAGGATTAATCACGGGCGCCTGACCGACTACAATATAACCGAGCAAAGTTTCTATAGCTACCGGTTCGCCGGGCGAGCGCGCTACGGTGCGCGGGCGCAATATACGCGCGAACAAATCCGACCCTAGAATAATGTCTATGGCGGCCGGTGAGCTATAACAACTATCTGCTAAAGGTAAATCTTTTAAGTAATCTAACTGAGTGGTATCAATTTTTGAGACCGGCAGGGCATCGGTTATACGACTGACAATTAACGGTTGAATGGTAAATTTCAATTCATCGTTGTGGCGGGAATTGAATGTTAGGCAAGTGATGCCATCAATCGGGTTGGTGACGTCACCAACACCCGATACAAATTTATTTGCGGTTGCATAGACCGGCAGTTTCAAACGCTTACAACATTCGGTTGTAATAAAATCGCGTTGCGACGCGCTGTCAATAATAGCGCGGATAATTGACACATTACCCATCGCATCAGTCACGTGACATTGAGCCGTCCCTAACAAGACTGAAGTCGAGGGTTTAATATCTGCCGTGCTAACAGCGGCGCAAGACGCACCTACAGTACACAAAGAAACGGGGCGGTCGGTGGCACTGCAATGTCCATTTTGACCGTCACCACGTGTATCAGGCCGCGCGGTAATAAGACGCTCGTCTGCAGGCGACGAGGCGCATTGTTTAGGTTCGGTCATATCAGACAGCGGGGTTGTATTCTGATTTAATGCAGAAGAACCGTTACGCTGATTAGTATCATTCCTATTTGGTGAGGAAGTGTCGTTATTGTTAAAGTGTAACAAGGTATGATGACTACGAGAGCAAGTCGTACACCTGTTTGTTGATTGGCAATCAAACAGCGCATGTTTATTAGAGAAACAAAGAACACACAATTTATTACGCTTTACCAACGAGAACCTATTATGAGGAGACATTGACAGGAATGTAGGACATTGAACCAATTTAATGTGGTCCGTTTTTCCACAAATATCACATTTACCGTGATCCTGCACATTTACAAATGTCTTAACATTATTATGAGTACGTGATCCCGGGGTTTTACCAGACGATTGATTGGTATCCGAAACCATATTTTTACGAGATTGAGAAATTGATTTTACGTTTGTGACGTTATGTGCGCGTTGTAATATTTGGGCATGTTTACGCATGAAGTTTACAAACTCGGTACAGGTAGGTGTTTTTTCATTACCGATATCATTTAACGACATCTCAAACGCCTTAACTGTCTCGAGATTAAGTTTCTTGCAACCAATATGGATAAACAATAGATCTTCCAAGCTTGTAACCTCCAATTGTCGCAACGCCGAAATAATAGACGAAAACTTATCGACAAATTCTTCCAAACTGCCCGCTGAACCTGAGTCGACGGTAGGTAAATCTAACAATTTATCTAAATACGACGATGCCAATAAACGTTTATCGTTGTACTTATTTATTAACGCATTCCAAATAATTTCATAATTTTCGGCAGACGGTAATATACCCTGGCAAATAGCTAACGCCTTGCCTTGTAATCTACCCACTAAATATTGTATTCTCTCGCCGTCGGTAAGTTCCGGATTATCATGAACGACCGCACGAAAGGTCTCATAAAAAAGCGGCCAATTGTCATGTTCACCGTCAAATGAACGCATTTCTAATCTAGGTAATCGCATAGTACCTACATGACCCTTACTAGTCGAGGGTTTTACATTAGTCTGTTCGCGTGATAACAATCGTATTTTATACTTAATTTGCGAATAAAGTTGTTCAAACGACAATAACGCTTTATACGAAGGTAAACTTGCATCGATTAATGACGATTCATAACGACAACGTTCCTCTAACGCGTCAACATATTTCTGTTGTATTGAATCGATAGTGAAACTAGCCGCCAGAAATGTTTCAATGTTATCTGGATTACTAAAATCTAGTTTTTTCATCATGTCATAAATCGATTGAACATGTTCGAAATAAACCGATAATTTGCCTTGAATTCTTTCAAATTCACGATCAGTACCCTCTTTTGCCCTGGTCATTGTATTATACAATGAAATACCACGGTTAGATAAGTATTGACTTACACTTGAAACTTATTAGAAGTTAAAAGATCGACCGGTAATTAATAACCAAAGCAAAATGGCGGGCGTTAATTATGAACAAAACGCTCGGCAGCGTGCCTAAAATCTTACAACATTTACGTATACGGCTCGAAGTGACCAAAAATGAATGCGCGCTGCATGAATATACTCGAAAATAATGCAAAATAAATCTAGGCACACACAAGTAATATGGCAAGTAGGAAATGAAAGGAAAAAAATTAGGTACCTCGCACAGTCGATCTTCTTGATCCCTGGATTTTCGGGGCGCCCCTTGTCTTCCACTAAATGATCACAAATTGTCTCCAAAATGACGATTGCTATGTACACACGATAACTTGGTATATACTGATTTAAATTAATTATATTTTTAAGTAGATGCACTTTGAACGGTGACGTGACACGAACTGATTCGTGATGACGATTATACTTGTATGTGAGGTGCGACAAGGTGGGGAATAGAGTAAATGGGTGAGAGGGAAAAGGATAGGAAGTTACCAGCCATAATGTGCAATTTCTAACCCAATTTGAATTTAAAAATTAACGATTTAGCGTTAACAGATTGACTGACTGACTGACTGACTGACTCATCTATCAACGCACAGCCCAAACCGCTGGGTCTACAGATTCCAAATTTGGCAAGTAGGTTCCTTATGTGGTCTAGGGGTGCACTAAAAAAGGATTTTTCAAAATTCATCCCCTAAAGGGGTTAAATGGGGCTCCAAAGTTTGTATGGGGAAACAAGATTAGTTAGACTATTTTATTCGAAACTTCACAGGAGTGCTCCTATTGATAAACGAGTAGAAACGGGTTTCAGGTTTTTTCAGAATTCAACCCCTAAGAGGGGGAAATGGGGTGGCAAAGTATAAAAATCAATGCACAGCCCAAACCGCTGAGTCTAGAGATTCCAAATTTGGCAAGTAGGTTCCTTATGTGGTTTAGGGGTGCATTAAGAAAGGATTTTTCAAAATTCACCCCCTTAGGGGTTGGAACGGGAGTCCAAAGATTACGTGGGGAAATAAGATTAGTTAGACTACTTTATTTGAAACTTAACAGAAGTACTCCTATCGATAAATGAGTTAACGTTTTTGTTTCAGTTTTTTTTCAGAATTCAACCCCAAAAGGGGGAAATGGGGTAACAAAGCCTGAAATTCAACATAGGTATTGTTTTATGGTGAATTGGGTCGGGTGTATTACAAAAACAACGATTTTAAGATTTAATGTGGCAGACCTGAAATACTACCATTCCCTGTTGGGGTGCGATGGGGTTGAAATGTCTAAAAATCAATATGGGTGTCGATACCGAGATTATCAGGGGTGCTGATTACGAAAATGGCATTTATTTTGAGATCCAGATGATAATGATTGTGATTACGATGATGATGATTGAGATAATGAAAACGATGATTGTGATGATGATGATTTTGATTACGATGATAATGATTGTGATTTTGATGATGATGATTGTGATAATGATGATTTTGCTAACGATGATAATGATTGTGATTACAATGATAATAAGTGTGATAACGATGATGGTGATTGTGATAGTGATTGTGATTGTAATGGTGATTGTGACAGTGACGGTGATTGTGATAGTGTCGGTGATTGTGATGGTGATAGCGATGGTTGTGATAACGAGGACGGAGATTGTGATGATGATGATTGTGATTAAGATGATAATGATTGTGATTACGATGATAATGATTGTGATAACGATGATGGTGATTGTGATAGTGATTTTGATGGTGATTGTGATGGTGATTGTGATGGTGATTGTGAAAGTGGCAGTGATTGTGATGGTGATAGCGATGGTGATGGTGATTGTGATTGTGACAGTGATGGTGATTGTAATAATGATGTAGATTATTGTAATTACTATTGTTAATTTTGAAAGACTATTATAGGAATATTGCTGGTCGGGGAAGGTGGGCAAATAAAACGATGTATTAATATTACTGTTTACTTACCCAATATTATAACACAAAAACACGTTTTATAGCACTTACTAATAAGACACGTCTGCTCTTTTCTACTACTGTGACACAACGAACGATAAAAAACAAAAGGAAAAACAATATTCTTCTAAAAAATACATTTCAAAAATAAATAAAAAAGAAAAAGATATAAAAAGGTTGACCGTCGCCAACATGGCGGCCCGCGGTGTGCTAACACCAATAATGGGGCGGTGACGGTCATTCCAGGTCCAAAACCGCCAACTTCCGCACCGGTCGCCTTAGCGTTCCCCCTTTCGTAGTGACATCAACCACTCTCACTACACCGTCGTGCCCGGGCCAGACTGCTTCCACACGCCCTCTTGGCCAGGTCCCTCTGGGCAGGGATCCATCCGCAACCAAGACAAGATCACCCACTGCTATTTGACGGATCGGTGATTCGGTCGTTGATCTGACCTTTTGTCTCGGGACGAGCGTCGGCAGATAGTCTTCGACCCACCTGCGCCAGAAATGGTCAGCTAACCGCAGGCCTTTCTTCCAGTTGGCGCGGCGAATCAGATCAGCGTCTGTTAATTGGCGTAGTGGCGGCTCCGTTGAAGCTCTGCCAAGAATGAAGTGGAAAGGTGTTAGCGCTTGTTCCTCACCCGGATTCACGGGGACATGTGTTAATGGGCGAGAGTTCACTAAAGATTCGGCTTCCAGAAGAAATGTGTGTAGCACTTCTTCTGTGGGAGAGCGTTGTTTCAAAGTGACGGATATTGCTGTTTTTATGCTTCGGACCAATCTCTCCCAACATCCTCCCATAAAAGGCGAGCCTGGTGGTATAAATTGCCAATGTATACCTCTATTGGCAACGAAGTCTTGAATCTTGATATCATATAATTCATCAAGCTTGTTCTTGGCACCGACGAAGGCTGTTCCGTTATCGGAATAAATCTTAACTGGGCAGCCACGTCTGGCGATAAATCTTCGCAAGGCCATTATTGCGGCGTCTGTAGAGAGACTCCCAACGATTTCAATATGAACCGCTCGAACTGTCATACAGGTGAATAAAGCCACATACTTTTTCTCTGTGCGACGTCCCAGGGTTACACTCACGGGGCCAAAATAGTCTACGCCCACGTGTGTGAAAGGCTTCTCGTGATGCGCTAGCCTTGCTTCTGGAAGATCACCGAGTAGTGGCGTGATAGGCAAGGCTTTCCGGATTCGGCAAAAGTTGCAGACCTTTGCGACAGTTTTGACATTGGGTCGCAGTCCGACGATGTGGTAGCTGCGACGAAGTTCGTTTACGACAAGCTCATTATTCGCGTGGGCTGCCTTCTTGTGGTAATGTCGGATCAACATACGAACTATTGGGTGTCGGCCATCGAGAACAACGGGGTTGACTTCTTGTGAGGTGTTTTTAACTCGGCAGATACGTCCGGATAATCTGAGAAGACCTCTCTCTCCCAAAACAAGCTCTAGGTTTTTTAGGCGAGATTCCTTTGGCATGGGCGATGATCCAGCAATACTCTTTAGTTCTTCTGGGAAAGAGTCTATTTGCGCTCGTGACAGAAGTCGCCTTTCTGCGGCTTTTAAGAGATCGGCATTCAAGGGTGGAAATTTTCGTGCAAAGGACATGTCATTTCTTTGCATTAATTTTGAATTTGGTTGTTTGTTTCCAAGACGAGACCGAACAATATCTACAAAATGTTGAACACGCGCCGTGGATCTTACTAGACGAATCCACTCTGAAAATCGCGAGGGTTCCGCAACTACTGGTGAAAGTAGTGACTGCGGCGGGTGCTCATTTATTTGTCCTACTAGCTCCTGGGTAATTTGAGGACTACGTTTTAATTCTTCAGGAGGTAGTAGCACGTTCTCGCATGGTTCACAAGGCCACAGATGAGGGGACGATAAAAGAAATGGGGGCCCGGTAAACCAACGAGCAGATGTGTCGAATGAAATATGATTATGGCGCGTAGCGTCGTCCGCGACGTTTGAGGAAGTTGGAACATATCGCCAACGAGAGATGTCTGTTATCTCTGTTATCTCTCCAACCCTATGCGCGACAAAAGGCTTAAAAGTTCGAGCGTCGCTACGCAACCACCTGAGAACAGTCATTGAGTCAGACCAAAAATAAATCTGGTCTGGCTTATGTTTGTGAGAATCAGTGATGAAATTTGCGAATCTTGCTGCAATGAGCGCGGCTTGCAGTTCTAATCGAGGTATTGACACTGGTTTAATGGGCGCGAGACGGGCTTTGCCGCCAATCAAAGAGAGCTCCACTTGCTTATTAGCGAAAGTAAGGCGCCAGTAAGCTACACAAACGTACGCATGCTCGCTAGCGTCAGCAAAGACGTGGAGTTCCCTGGTGAGAGGCTTCCCTTCATGTAATGTCTGATACCAGCGAGTAATGGAACCGGTTGTCAACTTAGAGAGATCTGCAAACCAGGATGTCCATTTCAAAGAGAGCTCTGGAGATAACTTCTGATCCCATGATATGCCTGTTCTCCACAGCTCTTGAAATAAGATACGACCTTGGATGACAATGGGACATAGGAAACCGAGAGGATCGTATACTTTCATCAAAACAGAAAGTGCTTTTCGCTTCGAAAGCGGCATTGGTAATGTTTCTGGTAATCCAGTTCGAAAATGTAAATTGTCTTCCAAGGTATTCCATGATAGGCCAAGAATTTTGACATGATTAGATGGATTTGATGCAGATGATGATCCAAGTCCTACGTGTAGAGTTTTTGCATGAAGGTCAAATGGGATTAATGACAATGCACCGGGTTTGTTAGAGATCCATGACCTCATGTCGAAACACGCTCTTTGATGGACCTTGACGATGTCAGCAGCGAGACGTGCTGCTTCGTCAATTGTATCTACAGAGCCCAAATAGTCGTCCATGTAGTGGTTCTCTACAATGGCATGAACGGCCTCAGGGTACTGGTTACGAACCTCTAGGGCATTTTTGTTTTTAAGGTACAAAGCAGTGCAAGGACTAGAAGTCGCGCCGAAGATCATTGATGTCATGCGATAATGTTGAATAGGTGGCAATGATAGTGCTGATGATTGTGCAACCGAGGGTTTGTCTCGCCAAAGAAAGCGTTGCGCATCGCGGTCTTCTTCGCGAATTTTGACTTGAGGAAACATCTCTCTTATGTCAGCATTAAGCGCTACGCAACCCTCTCGAAAGCGCATCAAAATAGCTACAAGATTTTGTAAAAGGTCAGGGCCAGATAATAATAGCGAGTTAAAACTGACACCTTCACACTTTGCCGCCGCGTCATGTACAATTCTAAGCTTTAATTTCTGAGGATGTACAACGCCGAAATGAGGAAGGTACCACGTTATCCCTGCTGTGTTTGGAGGTTCATGACAAAGCTCTGCGTAACCCTTGGCTAGCATAGCCTGGACATTTTGGCGATAAGAGTCTGCGTATGCTGGATCCCTTGCAAACTTTCGTTCTAGAGAACTAAAACGTGATAGGGCCAGATTCAAGCTATTAGGCACACGGCATATGTCTTGTCGCCACAATAATCCAGTTTGAAAACGACCAGATGGAAGCCTGCTAGTAGTATCCTCCAACAATTTTAAGGCACGCTGCTGTTCGTTAGTACGATAATCTTTTTTAATAATGCCTATCGAATCAATTTTGTAATTTTCTTTTATGATAGCTTCGAGTGATTCCTGTTCCGAAAAACTAGTATCGTCCGCGATGTGATTTACAAACTGAACAGGATTTGTTTTACTGGACGTAAAACCATATAAAACCCATCCAAGAGCCGTAAGTGTTGCTACTGGCTGCGATCTTGTGCCTTTGCGAATGTTATGCGCGATCGTAAGGTGCCAATTATCAGCACCGATAATGATAGTAGGCTTCGCGTCCTCGTAACAGAGCTCATCAGCTAAATCAGATAAATGTGAGTAACGCGAAATAACATCCATAGAGGCACTTTGATGAGAAATGCCCAAGTTAGGCATGGCGCGAACGTTGGTTATTTCGTGAATGTCAGAATTATGCCGACCCTTAATTTTTAAACTGACGAAGTTAACTGCAGACTCTTTTGAAAGGCCACCGATACAATTCACACGAATGTGTCCTGAAGGGCCAGCAGCTCCTATATTTTCGGCTACCTGTGAGTCTATTAGAGAAGCAGTGATTCCGTCATCTAATAAGGCGTAAGTCTCGAACGTACTTTTAGGGCCTATCAAGGATACAGCAATTATTTTTAGTAATGGACGAGGATCCTGAGTAGAATGGTGGGCTACTATTTCTGCCTGACGAGTCGCGACTTTAGAATCTAAAGAACGATCTTCGGTTACGGATTGTTCGGAAACGTGAGCTAAGTATTTCGCTTGCGATTGTCCGTGAAGCAATGTATTATGGCTACGACTGTACTTACAATTCTGCACGTCACATTTAACCTTACAGAATTTGTACCGATGTGCGCCTCTCACTAAACATTTTTTGCAAACCTTGTTTTCTAGTACCCACTGCCATCTCTGATTTAAAGTGAGCATTAGAAACTTATCACATTTGACAATCTCGTGAAAACCTTTTTGACAGAACCCACATGGTAGTTCGTGGCTCAGAGTTTTGACAACAGGTAGCGTTGCCTTCGCTTTTGAAAAGTTTTGCCGCGTGGAGGTAGTATAACAATCCTCCGCGGATGAATTTTTATCGTCGTCACTGTCATCTGAGTGACGATCTTTTTGCTCATAGACCCCGGTACAGGCATGAACTTTGTCTATGGTTTTAAATTTTGACGGATTTCTGTCTGTCGGTTTGACAGTGTCGCGTTGAAGGATAGAATCCGAAATAAAACCAAATTTTGTATGAATTTCAGCTTCGCGATTCAGAAAATCTGCAATGAGTTCAAGCCTGAACCTAGATTCACTATGATGCTGCATAGCATAGTCTGCCCACCTAGCGCGTAGGAGCGAACTCATTTTGCCAACAATAGTGTTCGAGAGTTCCGGGGAAGCCAAATACTCGTGTTGGTTCAATGAGCGAATAGTTTCAACACACCTACGCACTCGGCAAGCGAACTGGCAAAGGTCTTTGCCACCTTCGATGGTATTTAACTTTGGCAGTTCCCTGACCTGTGCCAATTCGTTGAGGACTATTTGTTCAGGACGAGCAAACCTCAACTCAAGTGCCCTCACAATTTCGTCTGGGTCTTCGCAAGAGGCCAGAAAGGCGCCGGCATGGTCTCGCGCGGCCCCCCTTAGGGCGTAACTTAACCTTGCCAAATTTTCTGAAGGTGTGAAGGCGCTTTTGCTTTGCTCGTAAGTCCTTTTAAAAAGAACCCAGTCTAGGACACGGCCATCAAAAATTGGTATTTTAAGGTCACTCACCTGATGTTTCTTCTTATCGACGTTTAGGCCAGCGATGACCTCAGCCAAGTACCTAAAGTCATTTTGTCGAGAGTGATTAGCCTGACCACTATTATTAATTTTATTATTTATGTTATAATTGTTTTGTGAAGAGAGTGTACCTAATCTAACTGGTGAATGGGTAGGTAGTGTATTGAAAGGCAAAGATCCTGGTAGCTGGCCAGCACCGGGCGCAGCTGTCACTGCGTAGGCAACTGGCTCTGTCGTCGCTCCGAACGGAGTAGTGCCCCGTAGCGTCCCTGAGGGCACGGGCGCCGCAGGCAGCAACGAAGTTACGGCGGGAGGAACTGAGGTGACAGTGGTCACCGCCCCCGTGGCAACATAAGCTCTTGTATGGTCTGCACTATCAATAGTAGGCACTTCAACCTGGACACATAAATTATTCATTTTAATGTGGTTAGGTACAGACTCGTTATTATTCTCCAACCACATTTCTACGTCGTTATTATTGCTATGGTATCTATGAATGCTACGACGGCTGCTACTACGGCTTTCTACTTCTATGGAAGCTAATTGTGATTGTAGATCTAGCTCGGCGGCTTTTTGTTCGAGGTTTTTTCGAACTTGCAGCAACTTTTCTTGGCGTTGCACAAGTTCTAGTTGGACATTTTCTTCATGTGCGGCTATATCTGCAAGGCGACGTGCATGAAGTGCCTCAGCGGCTAGTATTTTTGCTTTTACCGTATTTGCGGAATAAACAGATGACCGGCTGCCTGGCGCAGTCGGCGTTCTGGCGTGGGGAACCATGGTCTGGTGGGGAACGTCGGAAGCTACCAGAAGAGCGCCTCTAATTTTTTCGGCCGACGCTACTTGCTGGCGGTGAGCCCCCGGCGTTCTTATTTCTTGCACTGGTTCACCACTGCTAGTTCCTGCCACTTGGGTATCATGAACAGGCTGCTTTGCAGTTTTTGATCGTGTTTCGTACCCGCCCATCTTACCCGATAAATTTATCCGGCTCGAAGGACCAATGTTAATTTTGAAGGACTATTATAGGAATATTGCTGGTCGGGGAAGGTGGGCAAATAAAACGATGTATTAATATTACTGTTTACTTACCCAATATTATAACACAAAAACACGTTTTATAGCACTTACTAATAAGACACGTCTGCTCTTTTCTACTACTGTGACACAACGAACGATAAAAAACAAAAGGAAAAACAATATTCTTCTAAAAAATACATTTCAAAAATAAATAAAAAAGAAAAAGATATAAAAAGGTTGACCGTCGCCAACAACTATGATAATGATTGTGATAACGAGGGTAGTGATTGTGATTACGATGATAATGATTGTGATTACGATTATAATGATTGTGATGACGAGGATGGAGATAGTGATGATGATGATTGTGAATACGATGATAATGGTTGTGATTACGATGATAATGATTGTGATAATGATGATAGCGATTGTGATTACGATGATAATGATTGTGATAACGATGATGGTGATTGTGATACTGATTTTGATGGTGATTGTGATGGTGATGATGATTGTGATTGTGATGATTGTGGTAGTTATTCTGAGAGTGGTGGTGATTGTGATGGTGATAGCGATGGTGATTGTGATGGTGATTGTGATGGTAATTGTGATGGTGATTGTGATGGTGATTGTGATGGTGATTGTGACGTTGATTGTGATAGTGATTGTGATGGTGATTGTGATGGTGATTGTGATGGTGATTGTGATTGTGATTATGATGGTGATTGTGATGATGATGGTGATTGTAAGGGTGACTGTGATAGTGATTGTGATGGTGATTGTGATGGTGATTATGATGGTGATGGTGATTGTGATGGTGATTGTGATGTTGATTGTGATTGTGATGGTGATTGTGATGGTGATTGCAATGGTGATTGTGATGGTGACTGTGATAATGATGGCGGTTGTGATAGTGATGGTGATTGTGATAATAATAATTGTGATGATTATGAAATGTGGCACATAGATAGTTTATAACCTGGATTAACATGGAGGACACTATTATCCCTTTAGTATGATCCAGTGGGACAGTTACCGAACTTCACGCGGGCGAAGCCGCGGGCAACAGCTAGTAATATATAAATCTAAATCAAATTATAAAAAATGAATTTCCAAAAAGTTGGTTTGATGTGTGTATTTTGAGGTGATTGTCAGTGTTGCGTTGTGGGTGTGTGTGTATTGTGTCGTGGTAGGCTGTAGAGTTTGTAGGGACGGGTTGAGTTTTTATTTTATCTTAATTTAGGTTAGAATAATAAAACTTCATTGTCGAAATATAAAATTATTAATTAGTTCCACTTTAAACTGGCCGACTTTAACTTAGGTACGTCACGGGCAACTCGTTCTAAGTAGCTCGTCTGTACACGCGCATCTATCTCTTCCTTACTTACCGTGTACCTAAATGTAACGGAGCGCAGCGATCTATCTGCCAGCGACTAAATGCACACATTTTGTTCGATACCTAAATAATTACATATATTTATTGTAGATCTTGTTTTTAGGTAATGAATACTGCTTTCCTTTGGTGGGTTGAAGTTATAGAATTCCTCCAGACGTCGTATGGATACACCTGTCTAAAAACTACTTTAAGTATTTTGTACTTGGTTGTACCACTGTATGGGGAAATTGAATTCTTTAATATCTTTTTAATGACACACCGACTGTATCTGTAACTTGGCGACTAATTTCGACTAAATAGCGACTAAATTTTTGTGTTATCAAAATTAAAATCCCTGATGGTGGCTCTGCCAGAGTCAGCCACACAAACCAGCGTAGCATACTCTGCCTAGTGGTGTGACTGACACTGGCAGAGCCACCATCAGGAATTTTAATTTAGATAACACAAAATTTTGTCGCTAATTAGTCGAAATTAGTCGCCAAAAAATATCAATTTGATCGGTCAATATTTCAAAATATTTATGGGGGCCTAGTGAGCTAGACAAATCATATGAACACAACATACTGCAAATGAAAGATGATACCCCGGACCTGTGTCTTTGACACTGCCTTGGCCACCATCAGGGATTAAATTTTGATAACACGAAAAAATTGCCGCTAATTAGTCGAAATTTGTCGCCAAATATCAACAATTGTCGGTCACTGGTTCAAAAGATATAAGGGTTTATAAGTGGCCGATCTGGAGAGTCTCCCCAGCTTGGCCACATTTATATGTCAAAAACTAGGGCACATAGCGAAGATCTGTTTTCTTTTGTATTTTGTCGCCAAGTCACAGATTTAATCGGGTCTTAGTTTAGAAGATGAAATGAGTTTAATTAGTTTATATGTTTTTTCAAGAGATAGATCGACATAATTGTAATCTATCCAAATCCCTTCATCCGTTGAGGAGTTACCAGGGAACAAAGAAATGGACATACATTACATACATAAGGGTCAAACACATAACCCTCCTTTTGGGCTTCGCCGCAGTCGGGTAAAACCAGCACTCTTTCAATTTCTTTAATAATACATTGATCTTCTCTGGGCTCTGACTATGTCCTTTGTCTAAATACTACTTTAAACACATGAACACGTCTCAGCTTCACTGGTTTCATTCAAGTAAACAGACAACTTTCTGGCATTGTTCGGTGCTTATTCGATAATTAAATGATTTTTACGAAAGTTACTAACGGCCGTTTTCTAGAACTTACTTACGTATGACTGTTAGTTAATATGCCTACGTCTTGTAGCTATCGGTGTTTCTATAAACAAAGGTAGCTTGAAATATCCTATCGCGTCACCTGCCTGTCACTTGATTCATAGAAAAAGCAAAGAAAGCTTTTCTGTAACGATTTGTTTCTAACGGTCCGTAAGCTAATCCAACATTCCGTTACCTGTTAGTAAGTTACTGGCCGTTACCTAATCCCTACACAGTATTGCCACTGCCATCTACTGATAATACCACATTAAGATGGGCTGCAGCAAATAGTAGAAACTCATATATCAACCAAACGGGGCTGCAGAGTGAGACTAGTAAGCGTCCACTAGCGCCCTCTAGCTTGTGTTGTAAACATTAACTAGGTGTGAACGCTACACTCAGTAAAACCGGGCATCAGAGAACACTCGTCAAAAAGAGCCAACTTGTATAGTCCGCTAGAGGGCGCTGTGTGAGCTGTTATAGTGCTCTCTTGCGGCTCTCTTGATGATATTTTTGTTGAATGATGAAGTGAGGTAAATGAGGCCAACGGTTTTTAGATAGATAAGTTTAATAGAAATATACTGTGTTGTAGTCAGGATCAAGCTGTAGGATTTGAGAGCCTCAGTTTTTCAATGTGATGGCAGAACCTGGTTACACTTTGCCCAGCCTGGGAATCGAACCCAAGACCTCAAGTTCAGTAGTAGCGCTTGCGTCAAGTCCTTAACATGGTCGTTTCGAATTTTCAATGAATCCCTATATTCCGCTTGCATTCACACTTTAAGTACTGGCTATAAAATTCTTTCACCACAATCCTAATCTAAAATTTAGTAATTAATTCAACTTTAAAAGACAAAATCGTCTTGCCGGTCTTTAATAATTGTTCATTTATTAATCCGTGGACATTGGTGTGGGTTATATGTTTACCAATTTATGTAATGACTGATAATTTTAAATGTGAACAAGTAGGTAACTGTTTTTTGTCCCTAATATATAAAATGAAATAATAATAAGTAAAGTTTTACCTATATAAAATTAAAAATAGAAACAAAGTAGGTAAGTAAACATAACATTGAAAACAAAACATCTATCAAAATCAAATCAAAGTAAGTTTATTAATCAATAGAAACAAAACAGTTGTCTCATATAAATCTATGACTTACAAACGATCATTAATTAAAAACCTTTTAAAATACAATATACCATTAAGAAATCTTAGTTCTAAACGTTTAAATTGTGCATCATCACGTTTTCATGAAGTAAACCCACCTACCTATCTATAATAAGAGACCTATTTGATTACAAGATTTTAATTACCAAACATGAATTTCAGCTGCCACGAGTTAACTGTTGAAGTTTGTAATGTTTTATGGATTATTGTTTATATTTACACGGATTTTTAGGATTAGTTCAGCTAGACTCGAGCGTTTGGAATCAAAATTCGATTAAGAACACCTCTCTGGGAGGCTCCTTACATGTAGATCCAATCAGGCGCGGATAATTTTTGGAAAATTCATTAAAAAAAAATGATATACTTTTGATAATAAATGGGTGTTACTTTACAGAAATCCATGCTACGCAAGATACAAGGGGGCCGCCAGCTTTTGGGCCAGGGGGTGGGGAGCGTAGCGAGAAATTCTTACGACACCTTGCCTTGGACAGGTTAGAATGGTTTCGAAGATCATAAAAGAGTTACTTGGTCGAATTTTAGATAAGTTCAAGAGAAAGTAGTTTGTAGAGCGAGCGAAGCGGGCTCGAAAATTTTAACACTTTTTCTACCGATCTACTGGAGTTACCTGGGCCTCTTATGCACAAAGTTAAGGACTCATGAAAGCTAGGATTGAATAGCGAGCGTAGCGAGCTTGACATTTTTACAACATTGCATCAGATAATTATGCTATAATTGCATATAATATATCTAGGGCGTCTGGGCAAGGGGCTCCTTGTTTCAGGCTCTGTCTATTGTATGGAATAGATTGATCAATTAAAAATGCAATAATAGTGCCAATCCAGAGGTAGAAAAAAAGGAGCCTTTTTGATAAATGATTTTTCGCAGGGTTAAACAATATCTTAATGTAAGTGATTCCATTTTACGCTACAATTTATTACGTATAATACCATTCTATGGCATCAGGCAGGAATAGTTCCGGAGCCTCTAGGAGCAGCTACCTCCTCCTGGCGACGCTTATGACAAGATATGCAACTAGAATATTTAGTTTCAATTCCGTCAAATTAGTTCAAGCTAGTCAGGGTTGGGAGCGTCTTGGACGAGATTTTTGAAATAAAAATTTTAATTCGATTAATTACTATTTAATAGGTGGCAACGTGTTTACAGAAGCGGATGCGCACTCGGAGTGTGGTATTTACAGCTAAACTTAAATCTAGACATAACAACTACATATCTCTCCAGGAATTACGCAAGCACCGCGATGCAGTCCCGCTCTTATGCTGACATACGCACAATTCGTATCGGCGGTGGTCCTTCCATAACTCCTCCCTCACCAAGTGCGAGATCATCGATAATAGTTGGATTCCGATGATTTCGCAGAACTTGACTTATACAAGACATTTTCTTCCAAAGTACTATACTAAGACATGTTATATAATAGCTAAAATTACATAGAGTAGTATAGTCGCTAAGCTAACACTATTTGTTTTTACCGCACTATCACTTTTCGCTATTTCACTTTCCACTATTTCACCATGAGTAGGATAGATGTTTCAAATCATCGAAATTGAGGTGGCTTAAGTTCACTGTCCTGTTCCAATCGATAGATGTTTCCTCTAATTTAGGTAGAACCGCAACCGGGATAACTTAATATTGTATTTTCCTTGAATTATATTGTTTTTGTGTAGTTTTATATTTTTCAAATAGATATTGCATTTTCCATCAACGGCGAGCGGTTTACATAGACTGAGGTTTGAAGCAAAATTCATCAATTGTTCTATACACGTACTTTCAGGATACAATACACCATCGTTTTCCTTGCACAGGAATTGGTTGGCTGCAATCTCTTCACATGGGCTGGCTAGCGGTAAGTATATGGGACCTTTCACCAGAAGGTAAGGATATTTAGGAATTATATAGCAGTAGCAATAGAATTTTCATTAAGAATTGGTAATGAATAAATTTTGAAGTAGTTGTACGTATTTTTATCTGTTAATTGGATTTCCATAATGAATGTTATTTGGTTTTCTTTTACATATGCTTTAACATACATAGTTATTTCTAACATTACTAAAGTTTTTTTCTGTTACAGGGTAAATTAAGCTTTCAGTTTTAGAAATGTTATTTAGCAGTGACAATAATTCAGATGGGTCAACAATGGCTTGATGTAAAACAGACACTTTTGTAAATGACAGCGCAGTTTCGATTTCATTTAAAAATATATATATATTGTCCTAAAATTACTCACAAACATATCAAACATGCTTAAAACATATGTAGAGTATACAGAGTTATTTTCTTTAGTACGTACCTATATTCTTAACAATTCTCTCTATGCGTTTCATGCGCTCGTCCAGGATTTTCTTGTAGAGATGTACTTTTCAACCGACTTCCAAAAAGAGGAGGTTCTCAATTCGACTGTATTTTTTTGTTTTTTTTGTTTTTGTGTTTGTTACCTCAGAACTTTCGACTGAGGAACCGATTTTGATAATTCTTTTTTTGTTTGAAAGCTGGTGCTTCCCGTGTGGTCTCATTTAAATTTTGTAAACATCTGATGCTGATCTTCGGAGATATACAATGGAACTCTTCAAAAATGGACGGCAAATCTGCCGAGAATGTTGCAATCGCTTGGATGTTTATTGTTTATACAACATCATGACGTATCATCACACCTGTATGCTCTGAGGGGGTACACAGATGTGTACAATACACCCAGATTTCGACAGTTAGGTATGTTAAGTTAGCGCGACCGTGTTCCGCGGGCGCCTCAAAGCGATGTCAGCAAAAGGGACTGTTCTAAAGAGATACTGCGGCCCTGGAACACAAAGGGCTAAGAAGGAACATGGATGGGTTTCAGTCAGTAAAAGTCTGGCACCCCCTCCGCTCCGCCCAGAGCGGAAGAGGTCATCATCATCATCAGCCTATTAATGTTCCCACTGCTGGGACATAGGTCTCCTCTCTATGAGAGGGAGGGGTAATTTGATGATTTCCCATCCGAAAAAAAAACAAGGTATGTTAAGTTCCATATATTGGGGATACGCCTATTACCATGACATGTATTGATAACAATGTCAAATAAATTCATGGCAAATATTTGTTTGGGAACAACTTAAAATGGAAAAATAAAAAACTTTTTTGCAAAAAAATAAAACCGACTTCAAAAAAACACAAAAAAGTGAAAAATAACTTTAGCTTCAGAAGTCGGTGACCTTTGTTTGATAGATTTAGTTTTTTTGTCACCGACTTCTTCCTTTTTCCATTTTAAGTTGTTCCCAAACAAATATTTGCCATGAATTTATTTGACATTGTTATCAATACATGTCATGGTAATAGGCGTATCCCCAATATATGGAACTTAACATACCTTGTTTTTTTTTCGGATGGGAAATCATCAAATTACCCCTCCCTCTCATAGAGAGGAGACCTATGTCCCAGCAGTGGGAACATTAATAGGCTCATGATGATGATGACCTCTTCCGCTCTGGGTGGAGCGGAGGGGGTGTCAGACTTTTACTGACTAAAACCCATCCATGTTCCTTCTTAGCCCTTTGTGTTCCAGGGCCGCAGTATCTCTTTAGAACAGTCCCTTTTGCTGACATCGCTTTGAGGCGCCCGCGGAACACGGTCGCGCTAACTTAACATACCTAACTGTCGAAATCTGGGTGTATTGTACACATCTGTGTACCCCCTCAGAGCATACAGGTGTGATGATACGTCATGATGTTGTATAAACAATAAACATCCAAGCGATTGCAACATTCTCGGCAGATTTGCCGTCTATTTTTGAAGAGTTCCATTGTATATCTCCGAAGATCAGCATCAGATGTTTACAAAATTTAAATGGGACCACACGGGAAGCACCAGCTTTCAAACAAAAAAAGAATTATCAAAATCGGTTCCTCAGTCGAAAGTTCTGAGGTAACAAACAAAAACAAAAAAAACAAAAAAATACAGTCGAATTGAGAACCTCCTCTTTTTGGAAGTCGGTTGAAAAGTACATCTCTACAAGAAAATCCTGGACGAGCGCATGAAACGCATAGAGAGAATTGTTAAGAATATAGGTACGTACTAAAGAAAATAACTCTGTATACTCTACATATGTTTTAAGCATGTTTGATATGTTTGTGAGTAATTTTAGGACAATATATATATATTTTTAAATGAAATCGAAACTGCGCTGTCATTTACAAAAGTGTCTGTTTTACATCAAGCCATTGTTGACCCATCTGAATTATTGTCACTGCTAAATAACATTTCTAAAACTGAAAGCTTAATTTACCCTGTAACAGAAAAAACTTTAGTAATGTTAGAAATAACTATGTATGTTAAAGCATATGTAAAAGAAAACCAAATAACATTCATTATGGAAATCCAATTAACAGATAAAAATACGTACAACTACTTCAAAATTTATTCATTACCAATTCTTAATGAAAATTCTATTGCTACTGCTATATAATTCCTAAATATCCTTACCTTCTGGTGAAAGGTCCCATATACTTACCGCTAGCCAGCCCATGTGAAGAGATTGCAGCCAACCAATTCCTGTGCAAGGAAAACGATGGTGTATTGTATCCTGAAAGTACGTGTATAGAACAATTGATGAATTTTGCTTCAAACCTCAGTCTATGTAAACCGCTCGCCCATATAACCATTTTTGCACACATAACGTAACCGTTTCGACACTTAGCGTCGACACTGACTTATCTCGAAACATAATCTCGTCGCCGTTCCGTGTTAATGCCGTCGCTGCAACTAAAAATGGGTAAGATCCCGACACAGTATTACAGTAACATTTGGTTTCTAATTTACGTCGCCGTGACGTAACATTGTTACCATATTTTAACCAGAGTTCGCACAAATCATTCATTCATTCGTTCATTTTCGTCGGCTCATGCGTGACATCTTTAAAATAATAAAAATACAAAAACCCCATCTTATCTCCCAGGAAATCTTATCTCGGGAAATTGCGCGGTATCTTCTCGTCCAACCTACCGCAGTGTCTCAAGACGAAAGTCTATGACCAGTGTGTGTTGCCAGTGATTACATACGGGACCGAAACGTGGTCGCTCACAATGGGCCTCATCAGAAAGCTTAAAGTCACCCAAAGGGCAATGGAGAGGGCTATGCTCGGAGTTTCCTTACGCGATCGAATCAGAAATGAAGACATCCGCAAGAGAACAAAGGTTACCGACGTAGCCCGAAGAATTGCCAAACTTAAGTGGCAGTGGGCAGGGCACATTGCTCGCAGAACGGATGGCCGATGGGGCCGAAAAGTTTTGGAGTGGCGACCCCGAACCGGAAGACGTTGCGTTGGAAGGCCTCCCACTAGGTGGACCGATGACCTGGTGAAGGTTGCAGGAATCCGCTGGATGCGAGTCGCACGGGACCGGTCAATGTGGCGACACTTGGGGGAGGCCTATGTCCAGCAGTGGACGTCTTTCGGCTGAAATGATGATGAATGATCTCCCATGTAAATAAAGATTTAGTTTTCATTAATTTCTATGGTTTAAAATGCTCAAATCTTTATGGGAAAAGAAATTTACTGTGTAATTTCGTTGAATATGTTGATATTTACCAACGCGCCACCATAATTTATCATAATTTAATAATTCGGGCGAAAGGTAAACTTTGTTATAAATAAAAAAAAAATATAAATATTTATACATAGAGTGCTCAAAAGCGTCTATTTAAATACAATATCAAATTTTAATACTAATACCAAAATATTTTAGCAAGAATAAACCCTAAAATTGATATATTATCAAAAAATACATTTTTGATAAAATGCTATTAAATGACTAATATTCTCGTCACAACTAGTCACAAAGTTACGATAATGTGTCGACACGTGTCGACATGTTACGCTAAGTTGTTACAAAATTACTGGATTTTTAAGATGGTTCCTCATATCTTTTTGGTTGCAGTGTTTCCCAAAGTTATGGAAGTACGTGGTACTTTAATGGTATCACAATTTTAGGGGGGATCGCAACAGAGTCGAATGTTGAAACTTTGGCGCTAGGGACTATACTACTAAGCTCCTCGGTACCAAAATCCGCACTGTTTTCCTGTAAATGGCCTAGAAAAAATTAAGTTTAAAGTTCAATAAAATAAGTATCTGTCAATTCGCCCTAGCAACAATGCAACATCAAACAATTACAATAATAATAAAAAACCGGCCAAGTGCAAGTTGGACTCGCGCACCGAGGGTTCCGAATAAACTTGTAGGTATTTATTTGGTTATTAAACCACATATTTACGGTTTTCAGATTTTATCCTTTACATGTGCTGTAAGACATTGCTTTTTGCCAAATTTCATCATTCTAGGTCAACGGGAAGTACTATCGAGGACACTCCCGCCTGACCGCCACTAAGCTCATTTTTGCTTGCACTCGCAACATAAAAACGCTGTCTAGCCCCGCCCCGTTGACTTTGTGTAGATAAAATGAATGAAAAGATACCGAATCGGCCGAGCGCATTGACGACGCACGCCAAACGAGAGTTATTGTGATTTTGCGCGCCAAAGTTGACGCTTTCCTAATAGGCCCAAACTTTAAGGGGGCGTGGCTCCGCATGATTTAAGCGAAAAAAAAATTAAAATGGTCAGGCGGAAAAGACCCCCATAGTACCTCATCATCATCATCATTTCAGCCGAAAGACGTCCACTGCTGGACATAGGCCTCCCCCAAGTGTCGCCACATTGACCGGTCCCGTGCGACTCGCATCCAGCGGATTCCTGCAACCTTCACCAGGTCATCGGTCCACCTAGTGGGAGGCCTTCCAACGCAACGTCTTCCGGTTCGCGGTCGCCACTCCAGAACTTTTCGGCCCCATCGGCCATCCGTTCTGCGAGCAATGTGCCCTGCCCACTGCCACTTAAGTTTGGCAATTCTTCGGGCTACGTCGGTAACCTTTGTTCTCTTGCGGATGTCTTCATTTCTGATTCGATCGCGCAAGGAAACTCCGAGCATAGCCCTCTCCATTGCCCTTTGGGTGACCTTGACCATAGTACCTACCTTATAAATTTTGATTCCCTTGAGAGTTTCGAAAAATACGTTTTTTTCGACATAAACGCCCGTTTCTTTTTTACGTAAACTTAGAAGGTTGTTTTTTCACAGCTTCAAGTGACCGTAGATTTGAGTATGGTATGGTTTTAATTTCAACGCGATACCTTTACGCGTTCTCGAGATAAACGGTCATGACAGTTATACGGCGTACTTTAAATCAAGAATATTTTTTTTTATGATTTAATTACAAATTTATACTTTTTTTTCAGATTGTTCCCTGTATGTGTAGTATAAGGCGATATTACTTGCCAAATTTCATAGTTCTAGGCCAACGGGAAGTACCCTATGAATTTTGATTCCGTTGAGAGTTTCGAAATATACTCGTACGTTTTTTGCGACATAAACACCCGTATCTTTTTTTCGTTAACTTTGAAGGTTGATTTTTCACAGCATTATGTGACCGTAGACTTGAGTATATGGTTTTAATTTCAACTCGATACTTTCCGTTTTTCTTTACGAGGTACGGAACCCTAAAATTTAACTTACATGTACTCAAGTTATTTTGGGACGTTAATTCTTTAAAAGTAATTGGAATTTACGTGAGGTTTTTGGTTTACTCATTTTAATTTTTTTGAAATGGTAGGCAACGGCAGCAAAAATAAGACAGTTTGAGAATAACTGGCTCTGGTGATGTTTTTATATGTGCAAGTTAGTGTTAATATGTTCTGGAACAGCGACTACACAGTGTTTCTACCCAGTTCCAACACATTGTGTCAACTTTGCACACTAGTCACAAACCAAACACAAAGTTTCTAAAATGTGTGATTACAAATTAAGCTGTAAAATGTCGAAACAGCGACGACACAAAGTTACTGAATCTAGTTTCCGTCACATTTTTATGGAACCGTTACAACACATAAAAGCTAATCCCTACACAGTCGCATTGTGTCGTGTCAGTTACGAAACTGTTGCGACTTCTTACATCTTTATCAAATCTGCGACCAAAAATGGCTATATGGGCGTGGTTAACTTGGAAAGCTTGAAAGTTCAGCCCATTGATTTCCTGAAATGGATAATTTATACAAGAAATGAAATAATACTTACCGAAACATGTGCTGATGATATTATCAGAAAGCCGATCAAGGGCACATATATATTGGAAATTGATGGAAAATGCAATGTTTATTTGAAAAATATAAAACTACACAAAAACAATATAATTCAAGGAAAATACAATATTAAGTAATCCCGGTTGCGGTTCTACCTAAATTAGAGGAAACATCTATCGATTGGAACAGGACAGTGAACTTAAGCCACCTCAATTTCGATGATTTGAAACATCTATCCTACTCATGGTGAAATAGTGGAAAGTGAAATAGCGAAAAGTGATAGTGCGGTAAAAACAAATAGTGTTAGCTTAGCGACTATACTACTCTATGTAATTTTAGCTATAACATGTCTTAGTATAGTACTTTGGAAGAAAATGTCTTGTATAAGTCAAGTTCTGCGAAATCATCGGAATCCAACTATTATCGATGATCTCGCAGATTTCGACAGTTAGGTATGTTAAGTTAGCGCGACCGTGTTCCGCGGGCGCCTCAAAGCGATGTCAGCAAAAGGGACTGTTCTAAAGAGATACTGCGGCCCTGGAACACAAAGGGCTAAGAAGGAACATGGATGGGTTTTAGTCAGTAAAAGTCTGACACCCCCTCCGCTCCGCCCAGAGCGGAAGAGGTCATCATCATCATCAGCCTATTAATGTTCCCACTGCTGGGACATAGGTCTCCTCTCTATGAGAGGGATGATATAATTTGATGATTTCCCATCCGAAAAAAAAACAAGGTATGTTAAGTTCCATATATTGGGGATACGCCTATTACCATGACATGTATTGATAACAATGTCAAATAAATTCATGGCAAATATTTGTTTGGGAACAACTTAAAATGGAAAAATAAAAAACTTTTTTGCAAAAAAATAAAACCGACTTAAAAAAAACACAAAGAAGTGAAAAATAACTTTAGCCTCAGAAGTCGGTGACAAAGAAACTAAATCTATCAAACAAAGGTCACCGACTTCTGAAGCTAAAGTTATTTTTCACTTTTTTGTGTTTTTTTGAAGTCGGTTTTATTTCTTTGCAAAAAAGTTTTTTTATTAGTAATGGAGTCCAACTTTTTTGAAATGATAGTTATTTTCTTATCTATGTGAGTTTGGCCAATTTTCAGTTGAGATATTTGAGTGTCATATTTTATAGCATCCTCATGGGCCGTCATTACCGGTCAGCGTTTTAATAATTGAACCGAGAGGGTCAATGAGGCCGCGTTTAAAGCGTTTTGATGGAATAAGCTGCCTGAATTTCATGACTGTCGAGTTACCTAAGTATTCTACTTGTAATTTCATATTTTGGAACTCATTTGCGTATGGCCTATGGATGTCAACTATATTGCTAAACTCTTTAAATCTATTAATATTAAATACTAAATCATCATTTATCGCCTTAAAATCTAATATCTTAACTATAGTCCACTTATCTCTCTCTACTATCGCCTGCCCTTGTTTAATGGGTAGTATGCCTGGGTTATTTTTAATCTCTTGAAGTTGAAGGCCCTGGATCTTGATCACGATGTTCAAGATCATGATGATCCGCCACGACCTGTGAAGGACGTTTAACGTTTTTAAGAGGCACTTTAGTTTGTCTTTTTCTTATCTGTACTGGTGCTACGTTCCTATCTATTTGTCCTATTATTTTCGCTTTATGATACCTAGGTTTATCTTTACTTTTTCGTATATTAATGTCCTTCACAAAAATACTGTCTTGTTCTTGTAAACCTAGCTCAGTTTCGCCGCCTTTATTAATTCTAGCCTTTTGCTTAGTGGTAAGAATCTTTTCAGCTATGTATTTATACAGATATTTTGTGCGTTTTGTATGATCTTTTACTAATTGTTGTGTATACGCTTTTTCTACATTTACATCAAATATTTTACCGGAGTCAGTATGTCCAAATGTTACTTCAAAAGGTGTTAATCCTGTAGTGGAGTGTATAGTGTGATTGTATGCCATTAAGGAATAGGTCATTATGGAAGCCGCGTCTGTACATTTACGTTCATATTTTGCAAGCCTATAAATCTCTATAATTGTAGAGTGAAATCGCACTACAATGCCAGTAGAGTTGGGATTGTTTGGCGTTGTTATGTGGATCTCTATTTTGTACATAGCTAAAAGCTCACGCATGAGTTCATTGTTAAATTCGGTGCCAGGGTCACAAGATATCTTCCTAGGTACACCGTATATTGAAAAGTACTTTATTAAGGCTCGCGCTACTTCTGTCGAGTGCCTACTTGGGATTTCGATGGCCTGTCCTAGTTTACTAAAAGCGTCTACTAGTGTTAAATAATATTTCTTTTCCATACTAAATAAGTCAGTAAATATTTCCTGAAAAGGAGCATCCTGTGTTTGTGTTAATTGCAAAATCGGTTTTATGGGTTTTCCTTCGTACTTCATTTGTTTACAGGGCTCACACATATTTATTACTGCCGCTACGGTATACTGAATGTTTTCCCAATAATAATATCGACGAATCCTAACTATTGTTTCTTTGATTCCTCTATGGCATGTCTTTCCTTCGTGATGCTTTAATATAACAGCTTTTTGTTCTTTCTCATCCTCTATATATATTACTCTATCAGTGCACTCAAAGAATTCTACTGAATCTTTCTTAAACATTTCTATAATAACCTTAGTAAATAACCTTCTATGTATTTCGCTCTCAAAGTATATAAAATATTTTCGCTTGAGTGTAATATATTCTTTTAAAAATTGCTTGATTAATTTTTCGTTATCTAATGGGAGAAATACTTCTAAGACTTTTTGGTTCTTTCTAGACAAATTTTGAACTTGTAATTTATTTTTAAACCAGGAAAACACTAATATTTGGTTTGGTTTAGTGTCAATTGGATTGGTATCCCTGATGAGTCTGGTTCTATATTAGAGGCTACTGTATCTGTTCTACTACTACTGGTTATTGAAGGATTAGGGAAATTTTCTTGGAATAGGTCTTCTGGTGTGGTCACATTAGAGTCAGAGTCAGAGTCTGGGATCGTTATTATTTCTGTTTCGCTTTCAATTTCAGGCTTAGTAGTATTTTGTTTTTGTTTTAATGGTACTTGTTGTATGTCGAATTCGTCTACATTAACTTCCATTGTTACGTCGTCGTCAGAATCTATGACATTAAGTTTTATACGTGACAATGCATCGGCATTACTATTTTGTTTGCCATTTTTATAAATAATTGTAAAGTCATACTCCTGAAGGCGGAGGCGCCAGCGGGTCAGTTTACTATTTGGTTCTTTCAGGGAATATAACCAAGCAAGAGGTCTGTGGTCGGTAAAAATTTGGAACTTGTTCCCGTACAAGTAGGGCCTGAAATGTTTAACAGCCCAAATAATAGCTAAAAGTTCTCGCTTTATTGTGCTATAGCGTGTCTCCGTGTCGCTAAGTGTGCGACTTGCATATGCGACTGGTTTGTCTGCTCCAATAGGTCCTTGGGATAGGACAGCACCGAGGGCTACATTAGAGGCTTCAGTTGTTAAAATGTAGGGTTTAGTAGAGTCGGGGTATTGTAATAAGGGGGCAGTAGTAAGTACTTCTTTACATTTATTAAAAGCATATATGTAGTTTTGATCTATGATAATTTTGTTTCGTTTCTTTAGACAAGACGTTAAAGGTTGGGTAATTCTAGCGAAATTTTTAATAAATTTTCTATAATATCCGACGAGACCAAGAAAACTTTTAATCTGTTGTTGTCTTAGGGAGAGGATATTTTAGAATAGCTTCAATTTTATCGTTATTTGGTTTTAGTCCGTCTTTCGTGATCGTATGTCCTAGGTACAAAACTTCTTTGCGTAAGAATTTGGATTTGTCTAGTTGTACTTTTAAGTTAGTCTGTCGTAGTCTATTAAAAACGGCTCTAAGTTTCTGTAGGTGCTCCTAAAGGCTGGAGGAAAAAATGATTACGTCATCGAGATATATAAGGCAATGTATTCCTTGAAGACCTCGCATGATATTGTTCATTGCTCGTTGAATAGTTGCCGGAGCTGTTTTAAACCCAAACGGCATCCTTAAAAACTCATAATGCCCGTTTTGGGTGCTGAAGGCAGTTTTCGGTATATCGTCTTTATTTAATTCTATTTGGTGATAGCCACTAGCCAAGTCTAAAGTTGTAAAGTAAGTGCTTTTACCCAGTTTATCAAAAAGGTCAGTTATGTTAGGAAGAGGGTATTTGTCATCTATCGTAATATCATTAAGTCTTCTGTAGTCGATTACCATTCTGTATTTTACCTCAACAGAAGCATCAGGTTTTTTTGGCACAAGATGAACTGGTGAACTCCAGGGAGAAAAGGATTCCTAGATTACGTTATCTTTTAAAAGTTTTTCGACTTGTTTATTGATTTCTGCTGCTTGAGCAGGGGCTTGTCTATAGGGTTTAGTATAAATTGGATCTTCAGTTTTTGTTCTAATGCAATGTTTTACCTGATTAGTAAAACCTAAAGGTATTTGGTCGCAATAGAATATATCTCTGAATTCTTCACATAACTTTTGTATACATGCTTTTTCTTCGTCATTCGTGGTCTAGTCGTAATTTAGTTAGATTGTCGCGTAATAATTGGTCAGTCTCTATATTTAAATTATCTATGGAATTAACAAGGCATTCTTTTTCATTATATTTAGAAACTACAAAAGGCTTTGTGACACATAGTTCTACATGTTTATCAGATGTATTTTGTATGACGGTTGTTGCATAACCATTAATACATTTCACAAGTGCGGTGGGCATCCGCACTGCTGTGTAAAATTCAATGTAATTTAATATTCCTTCACCATTTATTATATAAGTTGGTATTTTTGCCCTAATTTCTGTTCGCGGAGGAAGTTCTACAACATCTATAACGTTAATATCCGAGTCTATACAGATAAGTATTTCCGCTGTCTTTGTTACTTGAACACGTCTTTTTAGATCTATAACGGCTTCTAATTGCTTTAAAAGATCATTTCCTATCAACCCATCGTATAGTGAATCAACATTATATACGTAAAATTTATGATGATCTGGGCTTTGAAATATAGAGAATAAGGGAATTTGTATTACCTGATTATGTTTGCTTGAGGCGTGTGTGCTAACTACTTCGAATGGTTCGTATGAAATATAGTTATGGAAATATTGATTTGCTTTTCTAGGATGTATAAAAGAACGAGTACTACCCGTGTCGATCAAGAACTTGCCTTCTATTTCCGGTATGTATATATGAGGTAACTTTAATTTTATAGTATTATAATTTAATGTTATTCTTTCAGGTGTTGCTCTGTGGAGGCCCGCATATAAAAATTTTCCACTTGTAGGATGGATTCAGCGGTCTGGTTATTATTATCATTGTTTTCTAACTCTATCTTTGGGATTTCAGTTACCGAGTCTATCGGAGAAGTGTCTTCTTCGCAAGGGAAATATGCACCAATATCATCGTAATATCCCTCGGAATTTGCAAAATAGTCATCAGTATAAGGATATAGTTCTAATTCATTAAGAGGAAAACCTTGCTGAGGTGATCTTTGCGAAGCAGTTCTCATAGTAGCATTTGTGTTGTTTTGTTGAGGCTTATTTTGTGTGTTTTGTTGTGGAATCGTATTACCATAACGATTATTACTACCAAATCGTTGTGGAAGCATTGGTAACATTTGTTGATAGCCAGGGGTCTATCTATAACCAAAATCAGGTCGATATCCAAACTGGAATTGCATTGGCATATAGTTTTGTTTATTCATACCAAATTGTCCTTGGGATGGATGGGGTCCCTGCGGCAAGTTAAAAGGCCTATTCTGCGGGATTCCAAAATTATATTTGGGTGTTGCACCAAAATTATTTTTAAATAGTTGATTTTGTTGCATTATCGGAAGTCTGTAGGCTGTTGAGGCAAACCAAATTTAAAAGATTGCTGAGGTGCCGTGGTTCCAGTAAGCTGTGGTTTCGAATTATGGTTTGAGTTTAGCATTTTACCTCGCATTTGATACTGCTCATAGAAATTAATTTCTTCTAAAACTATGGACAAGGCCTCTTCCAAGGTCTGTGGTTTTTTTAGATGCACTACACGTACCATATTTTCAGGTAAATTGTATAAAAATACCTGTAGGGCTGTATTATTATATATGGCAGTTTTACTAACTCGTGAGTTGTGGTCATTGGTTTGATTAACTTTTGATAACAGAACAGACTTTACTGATTGAATCCGTGCGCAAAAATCTGTATGACTTTCATTGTTTTTAATTTTAAATGTCTCTAATTCTATGGCCAAACATTCTTCGCTTCGTGGATCACCAAAGTGCATCTCAAACAATTCTTTGAATTCCGCCCACGTCCGGATGTCTACGCGCTCGCTTATCAGCGCTGCTGCGTCGCCCGTTAAGCGGCTAGTCACAACATGCATTAAATATTCTTCTTGTAATTCGGATGATTTAAATTTGTCAATTATGTACTCACATTTACGCAAGAACAAATTCAGATGGCGTTTATTGCCATCGAAACTTGGGAGAATTTTATATAATTCGTTGGGAATGAGTTTAACTTCTGTCATTTCGGCGGTAATTTGTGATAAATTTTTACGTTAAAATTAACTCTATGAACTCTACCTATGTATTACAATAATTATAACTAGTTCCCTATTATTAGTAAATTATATCTTAGAACTCAATAAAATTATGTCATAACTAATGTTACAATGTAAAACTCTACTACTATTCTAAAACTCTATTACTATTCTATCACTCTATTTCTATCTTTCTATTTATTTTTTATTATTTACTATCTCATGTATTTTTACACTATGCACTTATAATAAATTTAAGAAAACCATATAACAGTCAAAATGGAAAATGTCCAATTCCAAGTTAACAAGGGGTCTCATGGATATGAGGAATAAGAAAGGAGGTGAAAAGTCGTACTCATCAGCCTGCCTCGTCCATCATCAGCTCTCGGCTCCAAGTCGCGTCGCTGACAATATATTTTGTTTGGTTCGTTGGATCACTTCGCCGTGCCGTTGTGAAGATCGGAAAAGTCTATTCGCGAAAAAACACTAGTTATCGCGGGACAGCAGCTTCCTCAGTGATACTACCGGCTGCGCCAGTCAGGGTTGGGAGCGTCTTGGACGAGATTTTTGAAATAAAAATTAATAATTCGATTAATTACTATTTAATAGGTGGCAACGTGTTTACAGAGGCGGATGCGCACACGGAGTGTGGTCTTTACAGCTAAACTAAAATATAGACATAACAACTATCTCTCCAGGAATTACGCAAGCACCGCGATGCAGTCCCGCTCTCATGCTGACATACGCACGATTCGTATCGGCGGTGGTCCTTCCATAACTAGCTTGGCTAATGGCGTACCAATCTGGCTAGATGGGTTTTTAGCAACTCATCTCTAACGCTATGCGAGTGTGAAGCCCTAGCGCACGATGTGCCACTCCTCTCCTGCCTGTCGTGCACATTTACGTAGAATGTGCCACTCCTCTCCTGCCTGTCGTGCACATTTACGCAGAATGTGCCACTCCTCTCCTGCCTGTCGTGCACATTTGCACAACTAACTGCACCCTCCAGAACTTAATTATGGCAAACGATAGAGTTGTTCAGGTCGCTATATACTGGCCGGACAAAATCCGAATGATCGATTCAAGAAGTAAACCACCAAATGGTTTGTCAAAAACGTTCTATGAACCGTTATGTAACAATTTTTTCAATACACTTCCTCGAAAACTGGTCCATAACGCACTACGATTAGGTACAACATGCAATGTATTTCACACGCGTGCGATTTTTTCCACTTTCCCGCACGTGTGCGGGAATGAAAATTGCCACAGATAACTAATACCTATACTTAGTCCAAATTGGTTCAAAGCCTATAGTCTGAGGTGAATGTTAATTTTTTTTTATTTTTGCAAAGCGTAGTGCTTTGCGTCTTTACGGCATAAATATTTTTTGAATATTCAAATTGTGTTTATAAATAGAAAATCATAGATAAACATGATTATTTAAAACTAATAGTTACTTTTATACACAAATTAACATTTATTTGTGTTCTGAATTCAAAAATATAAAATAAATATTTTTTATATTAGGCTGTTTAACGGCTTCATACCATTGCCTCTCTTTCAACCTGGCGACACAAAAGCGCGAAAAAAAAGAAAATTTAAATCATAGTTTCATAGTTCGTGACAAAAATATTATTCGTTATTTTATTTTATTTCTTCAAAAGTGTATTGAAAAACGTCGTTTGATACACGTGGACATTTGTTATTGCAATTCTCGGCTCAAAAACACCCTCGCCTACGGCTCGGGAGTTATAATTCCGCCTCGATTACAATAACAAACTTTCTCCACTTGTATCAAAATGTACTATTGTAACTTTCATCAAAATACATAACCTATATCTGGTAAAATTTGTATTCTCTTCTTTTTCCCGAGCAGATCTCGGAAGCCCAGGTATTAGTTACTTGTACTTTCAGACAGACCGACAGACCTATGACATTTTTTTTAAATGTAAACTCACCTACCCATCTATATCTATACATATAATAAATCTGTAGAAAAATAGTTTTTGTACATCGAAAATATTAAAAAAAAAAATTGCCAGGGTGTGAAAGGATAACCAACAGAATTCATTTCCAGCATTTTTGGAATTTTTGTCTAATTGTCTGTTTCGATGATCAAGCATCACGTAAAATATACGAAACCAATACAGATAACTTTTATACATAAAAATTGTGCGTATCTTGAGGTATTATTTAGTTTTTGTTTCATCGTAACCGGTTAATTCTATCAGAAGATATACGAATTTAAAGTGTTCAACAAGAAATAAACATCAAATGTAAGATGCAGCGACATCTGTTGTGCTAGAATGGTACTAATGACTAAAAATGTGCTCACCAGATAACTTTTAAATTAACTGACCAGCTTTATAGTCATCATCATCATTCTATTAATGTTCCCACTGCTGGGACACAGGCCTCCTCTCTGTGAGAGGGAATGGGCTATAATCCACCACGCGGGCCCACTGCGGATTGATGTTTTCCTTCACCGTTTTGAGTGAATTATATTACACAAGGTTTTTTTCAAATGACTCCTCCCGCTCTGGGCGGAGCAGGAGGGAGTGTCAGACTTTTACTGATTATAACCCATCCATGTTCCTTCATCGCCAATTGTATTCCGGGGCCACGGTATCTCTTTCGAACAGTCCCGCAACCCCGGCCGGCAGGCATCGGCCCTTGCGGACCCCTTCCTATTGCTGACTCTCTTTGAGGCGTGCGTGGAACACGAACGCGCCGTCGACACGGCCTGTCGTCATGAAACGGACGCCACGGGCAACAACAAGCCAACCCGGGCGGCCGGGATGCTGAGAGGTTCTCTCCCTCTCCCGTTCCGCCACCTCCTTCTCTAGCATTACTGCTTCGCAGAAGGAGGTGACGGCGTCCCATTCCGTCTCGCTCCGGACCATGGCATGAACCAGGGCCGGACGCGAGAGGTCGCCGCCGCCAATCGCCGCTTCGAGGACACGGCGGTGCTCCGCCCACGCGGGGCAAACCTCCACCGTGTGCTCCACCATGTCCTCCGGTCGATCCTCGCAGTGGAAACACCCGGGCGTGTCCTCCCGCCCGATTCGGTGCAGGAACCTCCCGAAACAACCGTGTCCGGTGAGGACCTGCGTCAGGCGGAAGGTGAGGACGCCGTGGCGTCTCTCAAGCCACTCCACAAAGAGGGGACTTATCGCCACTATTGTGGCGTGCCCTGCACGGGGTTGCGACAGTCGCTCTCTCCTTGTCTCCATGTAGCCTGCCTGGGTTCGAACCCACGACTTACTGTTCGTAAGTCGGGGCTTAAAATGACCCATTATATACGAGGTAGTTTTACTACCGAGCTTTAGCGACAATTCACGCAGTAGCGTGATGATGTAAATTTAACTAATAGGAGCGAAGCATCAATGATAAATGTTGCAAAAACGGGGAAAATTTATTTCTTTTGAGAACTTCCGATGCGAGCGCTGCATAAACGGTTAAAGTTACGCAACAATCATGTATTAGAGAATTGTTCCTCTTAAAAAGTTCAACATAAAATCCGCAATAGCATAATAATGTCTATCTTTTAAGGTCTCACATTCTCTCTGACCCTCTCTCTCTCTCATATGACGCAGACGAAGTTGTGCGGGTCAGCTAGTCTATAATAAGAGATGTCCACCTATTTGATTACAAGATTTTAATTACCAAACATGAATTTCAGCTGCCAAGAGTTAGCTGTTGAAGTTTGATAGAGGAACCCAGGAAAAATAAAAAATAAAAATCATAAAAAGATTATTGTATGTGCAACACAAAAGAGTAGAAATTAAATGAGGGCGCTGCGATCGCTCAGGTGGCAACCCAGTTAGTACGACCTAGCTGATCTTGATACTTGAATAGTATTATTGGTCTAATAGCTATAAATAATGAGAAAATAATTATTTTAAATAAGTATGTTTATTAATTCATTGCTTTCAATAAGTTCCTCATAGATAATAAATAGATTTGGTACGTAATAGTAATAAAACTACAAGTTCACTCAAATATATATTATGAGGGGCGACCCTTTCTGTGTATAGCTGGAGTCGAGAATTTCCCGCCGCTTTGCACAATTCTGCGCACTGTGCTTACAGAAACACCTAAAACAAACAAAGCATGTTATTAACATAAGCTTATAGATACAACTTTAAATTAGTGCTCTATCTTCATAAATAATATAACTGCTGTCAGTCCGACGAAAAAAGTCCCGCGCAAATATGTTCATTACGTGAAAATATTTAAAAATTGTTTCTTTCCATTACTCGGTTGTTTCAACAAATATGGTATAGCAAAAAACGTATTTGGTAATACGCAATTAATTACATTAAACGTTGTTGCCTTACTATCAATGTTGTTAAGTCGCGCTATAACTACAAGAGTATTTGTTTATCTTAGCATAACCTCAAAAATGGTAGACAACTAATTTGTAAATACTATTTAGATCGAAAATTTTGCTCCCTGAATGTAATAATCGTTTGTAATTAACGTTTACTGCAACTTTCAATAGTTACTTACCAGTAAAATCTGCTGTACGATGGCAAACATCTTCGAAGTAGGATAGCAGCTTCACAGCTTGTAATTCGGTCAAACACAAGGGCGGATCCAGGGGGGGGGTCATAGGGGTCATAACCCCGCCCTGGGCTGGGTCCAGGACCTAGGTGGACCACTAATTAAAATTGTTAAACATAATGTTAAACAAAATGTACCAGAATAGTGCCAAGACAAATACATAGGGCCAATAACCAACCTGCTCAATCTGCTGAAGAACATTTCCGCAGAGCCATATACATGACTCTTCTGGATTTAATAATAAGTGACCTACAGGGCCGTCTCCTGAAATACTTATTTTGTTTCAGCTAAGCGTTTTTATGCCAAAAAGCGAAAATTTGAAACGACTAGCAACCGATTATACATTGTTACTAGAAAATACTCCAGTTTCTGTCGTTGTAAACGAATATCGGCTGTGGAAGGTGAAGTGGTAGCGGAGTCAGGACATACCGCGTTCGTTTTTTGACCATATTCTAAATTGCGATATTGAGATGTATCCTATAGGAGGGGAGCCCCTTGCTCCGAAGCCTTAGATGCAATTATAGCTTAATTATCGTAGGCAATGATGAAAAAATTGCGAGCTCGCTTCGCTCGCTCTTGTTGCCTAGTTTTTCTTGAGTCTTAACTTTGTCTTTGGCCCAAGTAACTCCAGTAGGTAAAAACAATTCTAACCTGTTCAAGGTACGTAATGTGTTAAAATTTTCGAACTCGCTTCAGACTACTTTCTCTTAAATTTATTTAAAAGTCGACCAAGTAACTCCCTATAAGAAGGATCGAAACCATTCTAACCTGTCCAAGGCATGGTGTCATAAAAATTTCGAGCTCGCTACGCTTGCTCTTGCAGCCTATTCCTCTCGAGTGTTGTCATTGTTTGTCTGAGGGTCGATCTAGTAACTCCTCTATAAAGGGTCTAAACAATTGCAACCTGCCCAAAGTAGAGTGTTAATATTTTTGACCTCGTTTCGCTCGTTCTTGGAGCCCGCAAAGAATCAAATCGTGGCTACGAAAAAGCTTTAATGGTTGAAGAACGTCTAACCTGTCTGACACTTCTCCATGTCCATAAAAACGTACCAATTGAAGTAGATGAAGTGATAGCGCGTTTCGGGAAAAGACGTACTTAAAAGAAAATTTGATTTTGTTATTTAAGTCTAGGTAGGTATTTTTAAGTACAGTACTTACTCATAAAATACCTACTTTTAACTTGTATCTATTATTATCAAAATTAAATTGTAACTTCTTGTGACTTGACCACGACAATGTGACCCCCTCCTGGCGCCCAAGCTGGATCCGCCCTTGGTCAAACACCGCATGAAAACTTAAACATTATTTCACGGGCACCTCCACGAATTACCTTATTCATGATATGTCGCTGTTTTCCTGTCCACACTCAGAAATAACACACAAAAACCAAAATTCTAATGAAAAAAGAAACCGATCGAGAAGAATTGACAGCTCAAGTACTAATTTTAGATGTTGCCAGAAAATGAAAAATTTTAGTTCCCAAATATTTAATTTCTACTCTTTTATGTTGAGCTATAAGCTCAATTAGGTTGATCTTGCAATAATCTTTTTATGATTTGTTTTTTTAGTACAAATAGGTAGGTAAGTCATTAAAGCAATTAAACAAATAAAATAATTTTAAATCTAAACGATTGCTAATTTAAATCAGTAGGTACTAAATTAGCAATAAATAATGTAATAAGAAAAAAAAAAAAAAAACTAAATTAGCAATATATAATCTTGCAATAATTTTTTATTGTTTAATTATTTTATTTCTTTTTGGATTTTTTTTTCCTGGCATCCTTTATTGATACTGAACCTACCCCTAAGCTATGGCACGCGACTACTTTAACACCCTGTATATGTATAATACTTTCATATGCATTTCAAAAGCTTTTATTTTAAAATTACAAACGGTCACTTTAATTTTGTTTATTTGTTTGGATAATTTGTTTGGACTAGTTGTCTGGCATTTTGATGAACTGGGTCAACTGGGCCTATTTGGCAAAGCCGTAAGGCACATAGTAATTATTAATTTATCTCTTTTTAACCGACTTCCAAAAAGGAGGAGGTTCTCTATTCGATCGGTATTTTTTATTTTTTTATGTATGTACACCAATTACGCTGAGATTTATGATCCGATTTACGTGATTCTTTTTTAGTTTGATGCGGAATAGTTGCCATTTGGTCCCATAAAAATTTTACATAGTTTGGCCTAGTAGTTTTCATTTTATGAATATTTTTACTTCAGTCGTGTGGTATAATTTCATGTATGTTCACCGATTTCTCCTCCATTTGTGGAGTAATTTTCAAAATTATTTTTTTATTTGAAAGAATATACTCCTGAGATGGTCGCATTTAAATTTGGTGAAGATCTGATGCTGGTCTTCGGAGATATACAATGGAACTCTTCAAAACTAGACGGTAAATCGGTCGTGATTTTTGCAATCGCTTGGATGTTTATTGTTTATACAACATCATGACGTAACATCACGCCTGTATGCTCTGAGGGGTACGCATATGTAAAGAAAGAAAGAAAGAAAAAGCATTTATTAGCCCGCACAGGACAAAACACAAATAAAAATGGTTAAATTAACTGTACTTTCATATAGTAAAAATAAAAAAATAAACAAAGAGAAAAATAAAAATAAAACATGAAATGAAATTGGTCCCGTACGAGGCCAAAAGGCCAAAAGGATGTGTACAATACACGTACATTTCGACAGTTTAGATATGTTAAGTTCCATTTATTGGGGACTAACTGACCCACACGCAACTTCGTCTGCGTCACATAAGAGAGAAAAAGCTAACAAAAGGAATACATTTTCCCCTTTTTTGCAACATCTTTCATTTATGCTCCGCTCCTTTTGGTCGTAGCGTAATGTTATATAGCCTATAACCTTCCTCAATAAATGGGCTATCCAACACAAAAATATTTTTTCAATTCCAACCAGTAGTTCCTGAGATTAGCGCGTTCAAACAAACAAACAAACTCTTCAGCTTTATAATATTAAGTACTAGCGGACGTCACGCGGTTTCACCCGCGTAGTTCCCGTTCCCGTGGGAGTACGGTGATAAAATATAGCCTATACGGATTCGGAAGAATCCCTCTAAGTAATGGTAAAAGAAATTTTGAAATCGGTCCAGTAGTTTTAGAGCCTATTCAATACAAAAATACAAAGGTTTCCCCTTTATAATATTAGTATAGATAGAAGATAAGCCTATTACCATGACATGTATTGTTAACAATGTAAAATAAATGCATAGCATATATTTGTATAGGCTATTACGACTAAAAATGGAAAAATAAAAAAACTTTTTGCAAAAAAAATAAAACCGACTTCAAAAAAGTGAAAAATAACTTTAGCTTCAGAAGTCGGTGACAAAAAAAAAACTAAATGAATCAAAAAAGGTCACCGACTTCTGAAGCTAAAGTTGTTTTTCACTTTTTTGTTTTTTGAAGTCGGTTTTTATTGTGTCAGTTAGACAAATCCGGTGACAAATCTTGAAACTGAATTTCAGACCAGTTCCCCCAAACCGATTGAGCTGAAATTTTGCACACACCTTTGGTTCTGGTAACAAAACATTTTTATGATAGACATGTCTTAATTCTGCAGCCAGGATCGTCTCCACACGAGGGAACTCCTTAACGGTAAATAGCACGGATACAAAAATTTGTAAACGCGTTCATATTTGATAGATAAACATAATATTTATCATGACCTCATCCTGCAGTCAGGATTTCTCCACACGAGGGAACTCCTTAACGGTAAATAGCACGGATACGGAAATTTGTAGACGCGTTCATATTTGATAGATAAACATGATTTTTATCATGACCTCATCCTGCAGTTAGGATTGTCTTCTCGCGAGGGAACTCCTTAACGGGAAATAGAACGGTTACGAAAATTTGTAGACGCGTTCATATTTGACAGATAAACATGATTTCTATCATGACCTGATTCTACAGCCAGGATTGTCTTCTCGCGAGGGAACTCCTCAACGGTAAAAAGCACGAATACGAAAATTTGTAAGTAGACGCGTTCATATTTGATAGATAAACATGATCCTTTCAGTGCATTTTTATAAGAGCTTATTTTTTTTTTTTTTTTTTTATTTTTTTTTTTTGCTGTTTATTATTGTGTGCAATTTGTGGTATGTGCCAAATAGATACTTTCTTTCAAGGCCACTCGTCACTTTTTAATTTGTCGCTTACGGCACAATTATAATAATCAGAGATATCGTTATTGAAATAGTCCCTGATTCAAACAGTACCTAGGTATTTAAAACTGGGTGAAACAACACACAATGTCTTTATTGACTGTTAATGGTGCCGATTCCCTTGTTCACAAACTAAACTAAATTTAAGTTGAATGCATCTTTTTCTTTCTATTTCATTATGAAAAGGACAGAAGATAAATATTACTTTAATCCTGTCAAATTAGTCAGCACCTGACGTAATTTGATGTAATTTTAGTAGTCAACTTTTTAATCGCGTCTAAAACTTGTATGGCGCTGATTAATTTGACAGAACTTGACTAAAATTTATTTTCTGTCCTTTTCTTAATGAAATAGAAAGAAAAAGATGCACTGAACTTAAATTTGGTTTAGTTTGTAAACAAGGGAATCGGCACCAATATTATTAACAGTCAATAAAGACATTGTGTGTGACTTCCTCGTTTATGTTAATTATTATCTAAAATTTTCGAAGTCTTATAAAATAATTGAAGTAGGCAAAACGCTTCGGACTTGCACACGACGGGTTCCGTTTCTTGTGTCGTAACTGGGAACCACTATAATTTTTCGGACAGACAGCGGAGTCTTAGTGATATAGGCCCGATGGTACTCTTTGGGTACGGAACCTTAAAAACTAAATGTATAGGTACGGTGACATACATGTTTTTAATAAATAAATGAGTATTAATTTAGTTTTCCTTTCATATTACATATCATGATACAAAGAAGATTAATCAAGGAATGAGCTTTGCTTCTACAGACCTTAAATAAAAGTCCAACAAGTTTAAACAGACCGAGTGTACACAGTTAAAACAAATTAATGTTACTTTACGCATTTGTAGAAACGGCTCAATCGTTTCAAGTTGGGACAAATTAGTACTTAGCCGGCGACGTCTTTAGCAACAACACTTAAGGGTGATATTAAAATCCAAACAGTTTGCTGAGAGCGGGGAACACTGGCGGGGGTGGTGTGGTGATGTACGGGGGGGGAGGGGGGGGATGCTCCGAGGTGAGCGCGTCTTATCGCGAGTGTTGCTCTGCGGAAACACCGCGACCACTCGGCCGCGGGCAAACTATGGGGCCGCTGTTAGTGTTGTTTAAAATTCTTTGATAGCTTTCTTCTATTTATTTTAACATAACATAAATAGTGTGTTTAGAATGATTATGGCAAGAAAAGAAGTGAAGATGACGAGTAGTAGAGAATTATGGAAGAATGCTGCGCCGACCTCAAATGAATGATCAAGAGAATGATGATGATTTGAACAGACTTATTAATTACATCATTTACACACTAACTCTATAATAGAAATAAAAATATTTACGAGTATAAAAAAGGGTTACAGGGCGGCGAAAAATTCGTCCACATCGCTGTCACAGGAAAAGTACCCAGAAGGCGCCCTGATGATGATGATTTTAACATAACATCACACCTATAATCCCTGAAGGAACGCACTTAGGTAGTGATGTACAGTCGGGGTCTTTTCCGCCTGACCATTTTTTTTTTCGCTTAAAACATGCGGAGGCACCGAGCCACGCCCCCTTAAAGTTTGGGCCTATTAGGAAAGGCTCAACTTTGGCGCGCAAAATAACAATAACTCTCGTTTGGCGTGCGTCGTCAGTGCGCTCTGCCGATTCGGTATCTTTTCATTGATTATTTCTATACAAAGTCAACGGGGGGCTAGAGAGCGTTTCTATGTTGCGAGTGCAAGCAAAAATAAGCTTAGTGGTGGTCAGGCGGGAGTGTCCTCGATAGTACCATGTGATAGGAGCGAAAATGTTCCATCAACTGGGCGCCAAACCAGACTCAGTGGCTGTTACTGAGAAAATCTTGATGAAAATGGGAAAAGCCATTGAAAACACTTTGCTCGACCTGGGAATCGATCCCAGGACCTTATGCTCAGCTCACGAGCCTGCGAGCACGTTAAATATGTGGAAATACTTCGATCTATAACAGATCCCCAAATGGTTAGGCAATTATGTACCTACAGGAAGTTCACCAACATTTCGCCAGTAATGTGTTAGCCTCATGTATACTAAGTCCCATATTTAAAAGGTCTAATGTAATACACTAATGTTTCTAAAAGTTTTAAAACATATCGACTCCACGCATTGCGCTATCCAGGCTACTCACTTTTTAACAGCGTTAATAACGGTGGAATTAAAGCGCGAGAGGCCGCCGAGGACGATTTAATTAAACCTTAACGAAGATCCCTCACTAACCCCCCCCCACTCGCCTGCTCCCTCTCTCCACCTTTACCTGCCCGCTGTTTTATTTAATTTTTGAATCTGTTTTCACTTATCTACTGACTTTTGTAAGCGTTTGTCCTGTCAAAAGAAACCTTGGTTTTCTTTTGTCGTTATTCTTGACGACATCAAAAATCTTTTCGTAATCTGTACCTACTTAATTGAGTCATTGCAATACACTTTTCGCAGTTTGCTTTTCAGGGAAGTGGTCCTACACTTTACTTACAGCAACACAAGTACGTGATCCATTGCCTTAAATGTAAAGTCAATTAGGCATGAGATGTGTGCGGTGCTGAGTGTAGACGTGCCGACGGCCGCTGTCGCCTGTCGCAGATAGCCGCGTGGCCTGATCCCGCGTGATTTACGGCCGCCGGGCCGCTGTGGGCCGCACGGTCGCTAATGTGCACGCAGCCTTACCGCAGCCAAGATGTTACACCCTTTTCATACGGACTTTAGATACCGCAGCCACGAATTAATACACAAAAGTGACTTTGTCAGGGATTCGGGGTTATTCACTCAAAATAATCTTCAATTATTAGTAAAGCTGTTATTCATTTGTATGGTGTTAAAATTATTTTTGTATGTGACTTCCGGTCACTGGACAAAGAGCTTGTTGTAATGGATAAGATAAGAACGAGCTTTTGAATATTCTTCTTTCAAGTGATAACCAAAGAAGCAATGCAATAAAACAATGCAATGTAATATTCGCTGGAAACCCTGAATGCAAGGTACGCTAAAAATCTAAAATCTAACCAAAAATTGAAAAAATATTTTCAAAACAAACAGCGTCAAAAAAGTTATTAACGTTTTCATTAAGGTGAGACTGTTCATTTGCAAAATGATAAATATGGCATAAATTATTTCATTTAATATTCAATTCGGTTCTTTCGTCGTGGCTTCAAATATTACGGGTAACGACACCCTTTTTTTTTCTGATACTGTTTGCTGACGGGCTCTTAATTTTGAGTTTAAATATGGGGGAGAGATACGTTCAAAAGAACACTCGACAAATCCTAAGCACTAGGCTCAGCGCTTGGCTTCACCTGCGCTCCTGTTGTTACTGCGCGTCCTTTTGCTTCATAGTCTGTGTAACTTTTAAATGAAACGTTACTAAGGTACTTTAAATTATTTATTGACGTTGTGTTTGTTTGAATACAGCGTTTTCTTACTGGTTACTTCTATACTATTCTATAGCTTTCGTTGTACGTTTGATGTGTTTCCCTGCTATATCATATAGTTAGGAGTCGTTTTGGAGCTTTCTCGATATTAAAGCTTGACTCAAAATCCTTAAGTCTCCCGCGTCAAAGAAGGATAGTTTCAGAAATTTATGAGCTGTTATATTATAATTTAGTGTCGCGAACCAGCAGTAAAATCGGGCTTAAAAGATCAGGGCGGAGGCGGCGAGCGGCGCAGCGGGGCTCCTCACACTCTACACGCACTTACCGGGTGATACACAACTAGTAATATAGATAGATAAACATCTAAAAGGCAATTATTGACTAGCCACCCAGCACGATACACTCGTTTTTTTATTTTATTTTTATTAATGAAGTAACAGTACCTAAAGTGACACCTAATTATTAATATAAGTTTCATTATTTTCCTAATCAAACGTTGCACAGTACACAAATTAGATTTAAAGAAAGGCTTAACCCGTAACCACATCTCGCGCTCCCTCGCCCAAGTTTCGGATCCGCCATTTTTCCGCCGTCGTCGGCCGCTGAGACGGCGTGAATTTTATGAAATTTAAAAGTTTTCTCCTCGCCGCCAGGGAAAAAATGTGATTAAATATGTTTTGTTCAAGAGCAAGACATTAAAGCGATGTTAAGGGTGTGATAATGAGGGCGTTGATAAGCGTTTATTAGCCGGGCGGGCCGCGTCGGCGATCTCAATAATAGCGGCGCCCGTAACGCTATCAGGGGGGAATTAAATCATTTTAACGTAGTTTGCGACGAGACTCCTTAAGAAAAACTCTGTGATACGACGCTTATTTGGCCTTTAAATTGCGCGCTTTGTTGATTGTCGCGACGAGCTTCACGGAGTTTTGCGTTGTTTTCGAAAGTAATTATCTACAGTTTTAGGGTCTTGACAAGAGGTTACAATTGCGTGGTTACTTTTAATGTTAGATAATTAAGCTATTGAACATATTGGGAAGATATAACACTTTGGAATTTAAATTAAGTATAGATATTATTGAAATTTTTCATAAAACGAATGTACTTGAAATTGGGAGGAGAAGGAGTCAGAACGTATCGCTCAAAACAATAACAACAAGCAGTGCAACATGCGGTTTTGTCGAATTATCTTATAATGTTCTGCATTAAGCTAGATTAGTCTACATTTGGCGTACAATGGCTCGGCGGCGGCGGCGGCGGCGTGTGCGCCGAGGGTGCTAAGTTGGCGGCTCAGTCACGCGGCGCAGGTGCGCGGCCCGGCTTACCGCACTGCACCGCACTATTGATGACCCTTTCCGCGCTCACACGACATGATTTACAAGCTGACAGAACACACATACGAACCATTCACATCCATACACATGCGACCTGTGTATTGAACATTTTAAGTACTGTGATTCCGGCTGTGCAGGTAATAAACATGTGACATTTGACCAAATGTATATACATATGTCGAGACTGACCAAGACACGTAGGTATATCAGGTTAACTAGCTCGTAACATACAGGGTGTAAAAGACCTCATCACGAAGCCGTCAACCAAGCATTCTGTACATCAAACTAAGTAACTTCTCGCAAAAATTATTGCTGGGAAACGCCTTTTTTTTTTGGGGTGAAAAATCATCATTTGTGGTAGAACTCAATGTAACGCACTGAAAACATTGTGCTGATGGATGGATTGAATAGTAAGGGGGTCGTGAAGGTGTTTAAAGTAAAAATCTTACATTCAAAACTTGTATTAAAAAAAAAACTTGTCAAAAAGTTGGAACTTTGACCCCCAATAATTCCGTAACTGGAAGGTTCCCAGGTATGGTTTAGAACAAAAAAATGATCGCAATGACGGGGAGAACAAGTGCCTTTCGGCTTCGTTAAGAGGTGTTTTAACCCTTTATACTCGTATAATAATTTCAAAATTAGGAAAAACCATCTACTTACTACTCGATTCAAAATTAGGTACTATGCTAAACGATGCGGAATCATACAAATTACTCTAAATATCAAAGGGGTGATCCGTTCGGCGTTTAATCACGCGAACGTCACTGCGACTGTACGGAATTAAAGCTCAACCGTAAAACATGTCGGTCGCAATTAGTACAGTAAAATTGCAATTTGATTGGTGTAATTGCATCTCTTTAGAGGCGGCGGTGGCACAGTTGTTATTAAGCGTTTCTAATTTAATATCATTTGCATAGACGTGACCCGCGGCGCGCGGCTCCATACTCCTCCTCACCGATGTCGATGTGGCTGGATTTTTGATGATTTCTGCGTTTACTGAGATCAATTGTCAGTCGATTTTTCGGTAATAACTTATCCTTTTCGCTCTATGACAATAGAATGTTAACAACATAAAGTATAACACCATATTTAGCAGGCGCCTCTACCATCTTAGCCACATTAAGCTGATAAGATGACTGTTATATTAATTGAAACCATTACAGCACATTACAAAAAATATTACCATATTAATTGTGAGAATTGTAGGTGAGGGTTGTGGGTACGGGGTGCACGTGGGGTGCACGGCGGGGCGGGGTAGGGAGGGCAGTGCGCGGGGGCCCGCAGTCCCTGTCACAGATACAAATCGCGCGGATTTACGCGCACTCCAGCCCCAGTGGAATTTATCTGAAGCTTCTATTTACGTATCCTTTTATTTGTTTCGCTCCTATTAGTCCCGATAGAGAATTTTTATGTTTGCATGCTCCCGGGCCCGGCCCCGGCGCCTGCCCTCGTAAAGCGGTGACTTGTCAACACTTTACAGCGACGATAACACAATTTCCGAGCAAGCGATCTGCGTTTATCGGATTATACGGCAATAACTTAACGCTGTTGACTCCAGTAAATATTTTCGTTTGCACCGCGGCCTGAGCCTGACTAATTACACCCGTTTGTTGTCCGGATCCAGGTGCGCTGACGCGCTTAATCCTTGTACTCTCAAGAGTGAATCACTGAAGGCTTACACCTACATACTGAAACATACAATCATAGGTATGTATCAATCAATTATCAATTTATCATCTGTTCGTTGAATTAAGATACTATACTCTTATGCAGCTATTTACCAATCAGATACATATGTATAGTTTCAATCATGATGTCTAATAATATACAAAGTGAACAATAGAATCAATTATCAATATTATGTTTGTCGAATTCACGGAATACCACATTGATCAGTAGTGTGGATATATGTATGTGGTGCGGGGAGGCCGGCAGTCGGCAATCCGGCGCGCAAACATTTAAATTAATGTAATAAAGAGGCGTGAAATACACGGCTTTAGCGTAGCGCGGGATTAGCGTAGCGCGTAGCGGCTCGTAGCGCGCTGCTACGACGTAGTCGCTGCGACTAACATGAGCCAATTGACAACACTTCTTTTTGCAATACTTTTTTTCTGAAAATAAATGAACACTAATGCTTTAGCACTGTTAGAGAACAATTTTGGGGCTTTAGGGGACTGTAACGCGTGACGTTACAGTGTCAGTTTATGAAATGTCCCGTTCTGCCTACCCTTATAGCCAAGGCGTGAGTTTATGTACCTATGTATGTTTGTGCGAAAAACGGTTACAATTAAATACGTCAGTATATTGCAAGTCAATATTTTGGCAATATTCTAGGTAATATTGTTCTATGTAATTCAATTAGGTTAGGTTTGCGATCACCCATCCTTTGTATGTAGCCACCAGGTATTTCCTAGAGCGTTGTGGGCAGAAAACGTTTGTGGTCTGTACATAGTGAGCCGTAGATTCTCAGAATAATTTATGCTAGGTCAGCTACAGTTATAGCTTTGACGATAAAGTTGTCTGTTAATTTGGTGGAACAAATATTCTCACACCCACCTACATAAAACGTAGAGATTTATTGACGGAATGAGAATGAGAGAAGAATGCGAACATTCTTAAAAATCCTAGAACAATTAATTGTGTCTGTGACTGTTGTTCTAAACTTAAATATGTACGAGCTACGAGGTCTGTTCAATAAAATTATCAAACTTTTAAACTTCAATGAAATCTCGTAGCGTGGTACGATGCGGACATGTGGACGCTTACCTTTAAGGTCTACATGTCCACATGGTACGCATCGGAAGCATCGCATCCAACGGATCGTAGTATTATTGAACAGATTCGAGTGATCCGTACGGTGCGGGTCAGTGGACGCACTTCTGTGACTTTCTATACAAAGAATACTACAATCCGTTTGATTCGATGCGTCCGATGCGTATGATGCAGATAAGTGGATGCTTACCTTACCAGTCGATTAAAATCAAATCTTTATTATCTTGTGAATATGGCAACATCCATTCATGATGAGATCAATGTTCAGTAAGAATGTCTACGGCTCGAAATAGTTTTTTTTTATAGTGATTAATCAAAATGGAATTTCAGGTGGCTTACATTGTAGCTCGTAGTACCTAGCTATATGTAACATAATGTTTGGCCTGTTCCAGTTGGGCGATTTCTTTGAAGAAAAACCGGTAAAAAACTCTGTTACAACTTTGACAGTTTTGTGAAATGGTTATAAGACGTCTGACTAATAAATTTAATATTCTAGGATTTTTAAGAATGTTCGCATATCTCTCATTCCGTCAATAAATCTCTACGTGTTTAACTGTTTATGTGCTAAAAATTGAATTTCCATTTCTGAACAAGTAATCCTACTACTACGTTATAGGTGCGCAATTCACCTGTATAGCGTTACAATTAGTTAGACAGAACGAGCCGATAGCCAATAAGCGATCAGATTCGGCAAATTGCGTCCGTGCGATGTACGATCATAAATCGGGCGGTGGCGGGCCGGCTTAGCGTCGGTTAAGCCTCGCCTGATAATAGGGTTAGCACGTCGACACGACTTAAAAGTCTCTCCGTGGTACACGCTCACTCACACCTATTTCAAACGATTATCGTTATTAAGCCTTTGTATTTGTTTCGCTGGAGCAAGCAGGGTGATATTGTATAAGTAACGTTTGTATATTACTGATGGCTTGTTTCACAATGTGTAAATTGCCACCACTAATCAAATACCCAAGTAAAATAGAACGGTAAAAAGCTGCCAATGATGCGTCACGATTTTAGAATTTTCTTGCATATCCTTATCGATTTTGTAATTTAATTGGTTGGTAGTTAGTTGGTACTATTCGGATATCGTAACACAATCTCTATTTTAGAAACAATATATTATTGCAAATGTTCAACAGAAAACATTAAATGTCTACGTCAAACTTCACTATTAATAGTCGTGAAACCATCAACTTTTTGAGTGGTAGTATGATCGGATAATAGTGGTGTGAACAGGTGGCCGCGCGAGTGTCACGTCACTAGTCACGTTATTGCACAAGTTTGACGGCAGGGGGCGCCACGGCCAGGGGAACCCCTACGTGATCACGGAAAAACCTTACTTCATCCACCTTATCTATACTTACTATCGAAACACTAATAAATATACTGATTTCATAACGTTAAGGCCAATTTGTCGGAATAATAGTGTCGTATTGAAGAAGCGTGTGATTTAAAATGATGACAAATACCAACCAAAGATTTTAGTTTTCGGCATTTTAATTACATCAACACCTAAATTATACGGCGATAAATTCCACATCAAAAGGAAAAACATACATCATAACGGTCTCATATGTTCCGAGGGTCGAATAAAACATTCCAATCACGTTGGCTCGCTTGTTTTACAAACCGATACGACGTGGCTTCCGGTGACTTCGACTTGTGAATAAGGCACAATAAGTTGTATGTTGTACGTGCCAAGGTTCGGTTTGAGTTAGCAAACGTTTGGCCAGTAGACATGACAATGCAATCAGCGGTGACCGGGCGGGATTTGTTTCATACATGATCGGATTTGCGGGATGAATAAGTTTCGACCCCACAAAATAACAAAGAGCCTTATTGCACGTTACGCGTTTTATAAGGCACTTTGCGAAATTCTTTCCTTTCAACCGTGGACGAAGTTTTATGTAAAACTATAATCAAATTGATGTAAAGGTGACGCACCGCACCAGACTCTCTTTTTTTTAAACTACTAGATACCTATACATTTTTCTTAGTTAAAAGTACCTAAGTACACAAATAATAGTGGAGTGTTAGCACATTCCTGTGTCAGCCAAGCCGCTGGCCTCATCAAAAGCCGGACACAGATGAAAACGATGGGAAACCGCGATTTTAGAACAGGGTTTTTGATTGCTTGCGTTGTGTGGAGGCTGGAACTACGGGACGGGGGCTAGTGTCGGGAGGAGAGTGAGGGGGGGGGGGGGGTTCTGCGGCGATAGATTAATGTCGTCGATCTAATATTCTGACAGGTGCGGTCGCAGCGCTCGCAAGCACTCGCAAGTCGCGCCGCAATCGCTGGTGGATGCGGCTTTTGACTCTGTGGAGCGACTGATCGTACATGACGTGGTGGTGAGTTGACATCGACTGCTGATATAAAAAACACTTTATTGAGTACAGAATAATTGGTGAAGAGGAATTGTGTTTTCCACCAATACTTTATTCGTCATCTTAAAAGATTACTGTCAAATAGGAGTAGGACTTCTGCTACAATTTTTTTTCCCAACGATTGTTTCAGCATTTCTTCGAAGTACCTACATACTTCACTTTATAAACATGCAGGTCATACCAAGCTTCCGACTTTCATGTCGTCAATAAATACGGTAACATATTCGCGAGGTATGACAGCTGCTACTAATCGAGCCCCCCTCCCCTCCCCCCATCATCTCCGGCATTAGTAGGACTCGCGGCGAACTAAAATTTTCTCTGCGAGAAACTTTCCAAACACCATTAAGTCAATCTGGTCGTTTTACAGATGTTCTGCTGATATTAAACACGCTAACATTTCAGCCGGTAACGCTGTGACGCTGTGAGGCTTCCCACTCCTTGTCGTCTCCCCCCTGATCTAAATGTACCTAATGCTTGATGAAATATTAAACGAAATTATACTTAATTTATTGACAATCAAATTAGAATTTAGCCAATTTGCCAAAACAACACAAAATAAATAAAATTAGTTAGATAAAGAAATTAGTTGGTTATTTCTTCTACGACTCGATTCTTACATAAACATCCAAATATAAAACTCAATGACGTACTTTCCGTAACAATATCAAAGGCTTCCATAAAACGTGGCATAACAATTTGACCCTCCGACCTTCCACTCCTGTTTTATTATAATTGGAGGTATCACGAGTTATTAATAGCCCACTGACGGCCTCTGATTTGCGGTGAACGATGAATGATTAACGATATTATTTTAATTACTAATTTCTGTGCATACCGTGTAAGCTGTGCACAAAAACCAATATGTAAACGTACGGCCGATTGATCTGATGGTCATTAGTGTACGTGTCGTTGATGTTGATGCTGCCATTTGTTGGAATATAGGGACTCCAAGTTGTTATGATTTGCAAGATTGTCAAATTAAAGTCACATATATTTGAAAGTCAAAGAAAGTTCAAAGTCAGAAGTCATTACGTGTTTAAATTTACATAAAATAGTTCCAGTTGAAATCCTATTAGCGAATAAAATAACATTGCCATGTAGGTTACACTGCTACGCATCGCAGAATATTTTTTCACTTAAGGTCCGTACTGGAATCTGGTCGTATATCGCGCTACCCGCAGCCCCGCAGCCCCGCAGCCCCACAGCCCCACGCTGTCGACGCCGACGCCGGTATTTTCAATTCCTCTCGCGGCTCACTCGTCAACATCTCACTTATTTACGAGATCCGTCCCTAACGACTACAGCTGACGGCGAACAGAAATGTACGTTTTTCGCCTTGGAAAAAATAATAGTCGAAACTTTCTGCAATTTTTTTTTTTAAACTGGCATTTTTGTACTTTACAGAACATCCATGCATTGATCAATCAGACTTAATTGGCAATATATGAATTAAGTCCTTAATATTTTAAAACTTCACGAATACTTCATAAAAGAGCAGCAGAAAATAAAACAAACCATCAAACAATTTAATTAATAAATTAAAAGTAATGATTTCTGTTGAGTCCATACTCGTACAGTAGTCGGTCGTAGCGGCTACGCCGTAGCCCGTAGCCGCGGCGGTTAGTCGCGCCCCGTGGCACCAGCTGCGTGTAAATTGCTTGCGCTCGATAATGGCCTTTTCAATTTGCAGGGATTTGTAACTTGAGCTTTGAATAGACGTGACTATGATTTATTTATTTACAAACGCATTTTTCTAACGCTTTATTAGTATAAACAAACCTGTGATCCCCAAGAGATTATCATATTCAGCGCCTAATGCAAGCATTAAAAAGGGGTGCGAAAAACAGACTATGCAAAAAGTATCGTATTAACTTGTACGAGCATGTGTAAAAGACGTTTTTGTGTGAAACACTCTGATACGGATAATCCGTGCGCGACATAACCGAGATTGTATTACGGCAATAAGTCCGCCTCGTCGCTGCTATACGGGCCCTTAATCCCGCTAAGATTTTTTTCACACGTCCCCCGCGAGCCGGGAGCTCGCCTGCCTCGGGGAAAACTAATAAAGAAACCATTTCGTAGTCAGCTGAAGCTTGAAATGTATTTTTTATATAATTTACCGCGAACTGATTGTGCCACAGACACATCTGAAACCCTCTCGATTTTGAGTTAGAATAAATCTATAAGACATCCGAAGAGTTTGACATAAAATAAAAATATTTTATAAAGATAAGCAATAAGTGTCAAGCAAATTACTTTCATGATAATTAATAAAAGATGCAACTTTTGTCAACTAACGAAGTCACATTTATTTAGGTGTATTATGAACTGTGTAACTTAGTATATGCATCGTTGCCCAAGCTGGCCTAGATCCGGCAAACTAACACATCCTACCAACCACTCAAAAAAAACAGAGGCATACACAATTTGCACAGACAAATTTAATAGTACGGGTCATAATGAGCATAAACAATGTTGTGATGTGACGTTGCGGGCACGCTGCGCGCGACAGCGTGTCGCCGGCCGGCGGGCGGCGGGCGGCGGTCACGCACTAATTACGGCGTCACGTGTCACGGCAAAACACGTCGTCACCCGCCGGACGCGTCCCGACCGCTAGGCGTGTCACGCTGCCCATCGATCAAACCCAATATTCTTCAACTTGCTCTGTTTTAAGACAGCTTCCTTCTCTGTTACCTACTAGTCATCCCAGCAGTCACCTCCTTTCTATCCCTATCATACTTCACACGTCGCCGTCGGTCCATCCATCGTTTCTTTGGTCTTCCTCTTCTTTTCCTCGCACTTTAAAGATCGATAACACTGACTAACTATCTATTTATTCAATGTAGTTTACAGGTCATCAATCATCTTCTGATCTTCGTCTCTCGCGTTGGCACAACATTTACGAAAACACAAGGTCAAGTTAAATAAGTTACAAAATAAGTTTATTAGAGAACTCAACAGATGTGATTGGTGGATATCATACAAGATAAGACAAAAGACATAGTAATTTCAAGTTTTTTGGTCCTCTACTAGAATCGGAGACTCAGATTTTGTCCGACCACTGACCATACGTTATGGACCTGAACAGCTCAATAATTTGCGTCATTCTCCTGGAGAATGCAGTGAGTTGGCTGACAGCTCAGGATACGCACCGTTATCCGTGTAGGCTCTTTTATAGCCGTCGAAATGCCCGTATAGTCAAATAAATCTGCTCTTCTCTTTCGATTTCTTATCAATTAACACATTTTCCTTTTAGTGAGTACGAACAAGTACTTCATTGTTGAGAATATAAAAGTAGCGTTTGGCATTGCATTTCCACAGAAGAGACAACTGCTTTACTTACCTGTCAAACCCCCAGAAGAGATCTAGTCATAAAACATGGTTGTTCTAGACCGTTTAAAAAAACAGATTTGTTCGAGTACGTTAGTGAGACAGGTCGCAGCCCTGCACTCTGCCGGACATACGGCGCGGTCAGGGCTACCACATCGCTGGCAGCAAAAAGCGTCGGCAAAACGCAACCGTGTGCCCGCTGCACTACTCGACCGCAAACTGCGCCCTCCGACACTTGTACCGACACTATTTACATGCTCCACTGTTTGTTGTTTATTTATTAAAACACTAGCGACCCGCCCGGCTTCGCACAAGTGCAATTTACTAATGAATAACATTTTGTTTCGATTTTCGTTAAAAAATACCATCCCCTGACTTTTTCGGTAGATTTTCCTTAAATTTTCTTTCATTGGCTTCACTTACAAGAGATGAAAGAAAATTTTAGGTTACTGTTAATTTTTTGGGGTAACTTTTTACGTTTAAAAATAGCTTTATTTGGACTATTTTTAAACGTAAAAAACTTGACGATTACAATTGTATTATTTCGGTTGTCATGAACTCATGATACCTGCTAAGCCTTGTCTATATTTTTAACTTTGGGTGTTGTGTTACTAGATTATTTCTGTATGAACAAAGCGATGACTTTTTATCATGATAAATAAAGTTTGTTACGTCTCTAACTTGTATCTAATTATACATACATGTAAAAACCTTAAAAAGGTTGTGTATGTACTACCGTTTTTTTTTGAGAACATAATATGAACTATGATTTCAAACTTTTGTTCCTGTATGACATATTTATTGTGTTTGCTAAAATGTTTAATATGGGAGGGAAGCATTAAAACTCTCTAAAACTTATAGTCTGTGAAAATTTCCGTAAAATGTTCGCTTTGATTGTTTTAAATTTGAGTGAACATTAGTGGAGTTGGCGTTGCTTTTAAATAAGAAAGCGTAGTAAAGGTAAAACATGTATGTAAAAGAGTGTGACTACCCTATGTATATGATACAAGTACAACAAGACAGGGGCCGGGACGCCGCTTTGAAATCCGCTTCAAATTGCATTACACTTGCTGTGATACGAGTGGGCTCTGCCTTTTTCCCTTACCCGTTAGAACTGTCTTTTTATATTCCGATAACACTCGTACGTGGGTAATTACAGATGTAGCTCGTTTCACAATATTTTATTTCATTTTTGAGTGCTTGTAAAAAATTAAAGTGCTTTTTTAAATGAAGCTTGGTCGCTTGGTATAGTGTTGCGTGGCGCTTGCTTAAGGATTTTCGTTTTATTTTTTGAAGTACACCAATATTCTTCTTCCAGCCCATATTGTCGTGGATAAATGACATTTCTAGCGACCCATAAACTTTTTTGAGACAAACCTCTTTTAATTTTATCAGTTTCAGTCTTCGTGAATCATTTCTATTTCTGTAAGGTTTTCCAAAATTACCAATTGGAATCCTGGACAAACGACATTGTATGTCCTTTCTACCAGAATGTTTACTTTACGTCTGTCCGTATTAATTTGCAACAATCTCCGTTAGGCGTGTAGTCGGGGCCACTGATTCAATTATGTCACGTTTGGAGTACACTCGTTCACGCGAAAAGATGGGGAAAAACGAGAAAAATGTCGGCATCAGATCGCGTTGATAAGTGAATGACTTCTCGCATGGCTAGCTGTCAAAGAGCGGGCAGCCGGGCGCGAACCGGCCGACGCGGTCGACACGCCGCCGCGCCCGGCACAATCCGCACGATCCGAGCCCACAAACTGAATGCGCTTCATAAAATCATTTAATTCATTTGCGTTTTTAACCGACTTCCAAAAAGAGGAGGTTATCAATTCGTCTGTTTTTTTATTGTGTGTATGTTCAGCCTTTTTTTCGCCAATTGTGAACCGATTTCGATTTATTTTCGTGGTTGGAAGAAAATTACTTCGCGGTGGTCCCGTTTAAATTTGGTGAAGATCTGATGGTGATCTTCGGAGATATACAATGGAACTCTTCAATTATAGACAGCAAATCGGTCGTGATTGCTGCAATCGCTTGAATGTTTGTTGTTTTCACAACATCATAACATATTATCACGCCTGTATGCTCTGAGGGGGTACACAGATGTGTACAGTACACCCACATTTCGACAGTTAGGTATGTTAGGTTCCATTTTATTGGAGATAAGCCTAATACCATGACATGTATTGTTAACAATATTAAATAAATGACTGCCTCGTTGGTCTAGTGGTGGCGACAACTCAGCTTGAGGTCCTGGTTCGATTCCCAGGTCGGGCAAAGTGTTATTGGGTTTTTCCATCAGGAATTTCTCAGTAGCAGCCACGGAGTCTGCCCCCTATAACATGGGACTTAAACATAACTGTCGAAATATGGGTGTAGGTACTATTGGGTACACCTCAGCCCAACTCTTCGGGGATTACAGGCGTGATGTTATGTTATGTTAAAATAAATGTTTAGCTAATATTTGTATAGGATATTACAACTAAAAATGGAAAAATAAAAAACTTTTTTTGCAAAAAATAAAACCGATTTCAAAAACACAACAAAGTGAAAAATAACTTTAGCTTCAGAAGTCGGTGGCAAAGAAACAGAATCAAACACAGAAGTCACCGACTTCTGAAGCTAAAGTTATTTTTCACTTTGTTGTGTTTTTGAAATCGGTTTTATTTTTTGCAAAAATTTTTTTTTTGACTATTCAAGATTACTTGAGTGACATTTTTTGTATAACTCGTAACTCTTGACGGCCCGTAAACGATTTTTTTATCGGATATTGTGATTACCTATTCATTTTTGCTGTTATATAGGTACCTACCTGGGCTAAATAATAACTGCTGCACAAGTTGATTTTAGAAGTTAAGCAACGCTTACCGAGCTTGGTACGTGGATGGGTCACTAACCATTACATAAGTGCCGAGTAGCCCCCGTACCTCGGAAAGATATTTGTCAGTTGTTCCAGCTAATAAGAAAATGTAGTTAAGTGGCCGGCAAGTCTGACCACCAGTCTTACCAATAGACTAGTGACTGGGTTGTAGAGTTCAGGAGGTAGTTATCAAGTCACAGAAAAATAGTAGTGACATGAAAAACACTAAATTTCAGTACCCTTCTTACTTATACTTACTTTACTTTTAATGGTGCGTAAATTATACATTAATGAGAATAGATCGTCAGCTCTCGCGAACGATGTTCCTGTTAGCCTCGCGGCAGTAAAGCAAATCCTTTCTAAATTGCGCGTCGCGCACACGTCGCCATCGCCGAGATATGTCGATATTTTAAAAGAACACAAGCTCCGCACGACATAAAAAAAGATACGAGAGTTAGGACTTAGTATCCATTTGCTGAAATTGGCCTCGTTCAAGATAACAACAAGTTTTCGCACCCTCGCAACTAAATGTGCAATTCATACGTGTAAATTTATGCGTGTACACTCTACTGTGCACCCTATTGTGTGGGTCACAAGACTTGATATGCTGCTGCTCGAACCAGTTTTAAGCATATGTCATTGTGGATGCTTAGGTAGTCTTATCAGATCTTGTTGGACAACATGCGGTGAGCGTCAATTATTTATCGTTAGTAAAATTTTATTTAACTGTATAAAGAAATATGTGGTCTAAGTACCTAGTTTCATTTTGATGCCTATGGTTGTTTACAAAAATTATTGCACTTTAAATAACAGTTTTAAAAGTCCAGTTGTATTTTACTTATCTGGGGACAAATTGGCTGATAAACTGTTGTGTAAATAAAAATGACATGTTACATGCGATGTAAACAAAGCAAGACCGTAGCGTATTTTTGCAGGCAGCGTCCCATATCGTTTAGCATGTGATTATACACGCTTCGACGAACAAAGCCAACTATCCGCCGACGCCGCCGCACCGCGCGACGCTCTTGGCAGTGCGTTCTTTCTCGGATATTGAACACGGGACACTGCACTGTGCTACATACACACATACTTACAGTCAATCGAACAACATCACAATTTCTAGTAGGCACGTTACTATAAGTAAGATTCTGTAGACCTTTATAATTCAATAAAATGTGATGATATCAGAAAGGGAGAAAAGTGTAACATAAAGAATGGGAGATGGCAATAAACGAGTTAACAGGACATCTCAGGCGCGGGTGCTTTCATAACCCTCCGCCGCTCCCGCTACCGGGCCTTTTTGTATAACTGTCATCTTGTCAAACTATAACACGCTGCAAATCCCCACATTTCCATACAGCCGTATTTTACGGCTCACCAGAGAAAATAAATAACAACGATAATATAAATATGAGAATTTTCCGAACCTTTAAGTTTGAGGGTATTTACATATCAGTTGTTGACGGAAAAATCCCTTCGACTGATAAAAGTGGTTGGGGAGGTAGTCCCGGTTCGATCGGTTATTGTATTGATAAAGTATTTAGCTTTGGTTTCTTGTCCTAATTTATGTAAGTAATTAAGGGCCTATACTCCCTCAAATGGCTTAGTATCTTCCTCCGTTACGTCTTAAATACTGCAGCATTAATTTTGAAATAAATATATGGTACAGTCGAGGATTAATGCTAAGTACTATGTGTATTGAAAACATGATTCCATAAACTTTTCTCCATAGAAAAAAATTCCAAAGTTACCTCCAAATCGAACAATAAACCGCTGGTATTCAAAAAGTACTTCAAATTAGATCATGAAACTTTGCATACTAACTGAACTAACTCTAAAGCAGGTCTTATGTGTTTTATTTTTAGTCCAATCAATAGATTTTTTGTAAGTCGCAAAAAACCACTCATTTCGCACTATTCGGCCGCAGTGACTGACGTAACAACCGCTTTGTAATGGAAGCTGATTAGAATTTTATTCTACTCGTAACAGTATTCCAATAGTAGATTGTATCATAAGGGAGCAAAATAATATTTTTACGGCGAGGGCGCTTTTTTGAATCCAGAGCGAAGTGAGGGATTCTAGAGTAGAATCCCGAGCGTAGCGAGGGATTCTTTAATAGAATCCTGAACGTAGCGAGACGTACACTCTACTTTTCATCACCCACTATGAGAAAATAAAAGGCGCCTCATAATTTTAACCGACTTCAAAAAGGAGAAGAATCTCAATTCTACTGTTTTTTTTTTAATGTATTTACACCGATTACGCTGACATTAATGAGCCGATTGACGTGATAATTCTTTAGTTTGATGCGGAATAGTTGCCATTTGGTCCTATAAAAATTTAACATAGTTTGGCCTAGTAGTTTTCATTTTATGAACATTTTTACTTCAGTCGTGTGGTCTAATTTCAACATGTAAAATAAATGCATATCTAATATTGAAAAAATGGAAAAATAAAAAAAACTGTCTTGCAAAATATAAAACCGACTTCACAAAACACAAAAACGTTAAAAATAGCTTCAGAAGTCGGTGACAAAAAAAAAACTAAATGAATCAAACAAAGGTCACCGACTTCTGAAGATCTAAATACGCCATGTTTTTGTTTTGTTTATTATAAGCCATAAATACCTTTATATTTTTTGTAAGTAATGTTTATTTTGTTTTGTATGTTGTTTTACGTTTAGGTACTGTTTGTTCTTACTTCCGTACGTTATTCTTTATTCTTTTCACGGGTGACCACTGAAAACCAGCGCTGTGCTGTGGGCTCCCCATAGCACAGCATCATGCTGAGTGGTAACCTATTGATCGCACTCACGACGTGCAAGCTGTCAACTATATTTTTAAATTTGAGTCAATTTCAACAACTCGATTTTTTACCTAATTTCCATGGACATTTTCATTTTCAGGTTTTTTTTAAAACTTTAATAACAAAGCGCAACATATCCACATTATAAATACATTTTCTGAAAGGGGATATTATAATTAAATTACTAAGAGAGTTATTTGGGCCACCGAAATTGGCGAGCCACAGAAATTTTATTATTGCGACCGAAATTGTATAGGTGACACAGAAATTCTGCGTTTGCACCGAAATTGTGAATTATTATATATATAAATTGTTTTTTTAATAATATGTAAAGAAAGATAAGGTTTAATGAAAAAACTGATATAATACGAATATCGTTGATAATATATATATACTATTTATATATATATATATTATCGTTGTAATTATGTAATGAACACCTGCATGTAACCCATGTATCACAAATAAACGATTTGATCATTTTAATAAGCATTTCTAAAAATACAACGTGGTGTACTATTGGATAAATCAGACTTACAAAATTAGCAATCAAGGAACTGATTATGTTTTTTACTTATGGGAAATCATCAAATGACTTCTCCCGCTCTGGGCGAAGCAGAAGGGACTTTCAGACTTTTACTGACTAAAACCCATTCATGTTCCTTCATCGCTCTTTGTGTTCCGGGGCCACGGTATCTCTTTCGAACAGTCCCGCAACCCCGGCAGGCATCGGTCCTTGCGAACCCCTTCCTATTGCTGACTTTCTTAGAGTCGCGCGTGGAACACGAACGCGCCATCAACACAGTCTGTCGTCATGAGACGGACAGACGGCGAGCTAGCCCATAGCCTACCGTCCATAGGCCCACCACGTGGCCCCCGGCCACGACTGCATGTGCATGGACCGCACGACTCCCGCGTAGAGCCTCCGACAGGAGGCGCTTGCCCCCCCCCCCCCAGCTTGGGCAGGAGCCACCTGAAGGCAGCGCCGGTCCGTTTCAGTTTGGGGGCCAAACGTCGGAAGTGCTCCACGAAGTTCCACTGGCTGTCGAATACGAGTCCTAGGTACTTCAAAGTCGACTCGATTACAGGACGAAGGTAGGTTGGCACCCGGTGATACCGGAGTGCCTCCCCAATGCAGCTCCAGGGCATGGTGTTGAAGGCATTGGCGATGTCGAGAGACACCACCAAGACAACCCCACCCCGGGAAACCGCATACCCCGTCGTGAGGGCTCTCACGCGCATGATGGCGTCCACCGTAGAGCGCCCCTTGCGGAAACCAAACTGGTGTTCCGCAAGATCCGGCCTCGACCCCGCAAGGTGCTCGGCGAGGCGGTTTGCAATTACTCTTTCAAAGAGCTTTCCCACCTCGCCGAGCAGCACCACGGGCCGGTATGCGGACGGAGATTCCGCAGGGCGCCCCGGCTTCCGAATGAGGACCAGCTTTCCCGTCTTCCAAGGATGCGCGGACTGGCCTCTCTCCAAGCATGCGCTTAGGAGCTCCTCTAGCCGGTGCCCGAGAGCCTCCGAGGCCAGGACCCAGGCTTTGCCAGGCAAGCTGTCGGGTCCCGGGGCGGTATTTTTGACACTGAACCTACGTACCGCCACTCTCAGGTCTACCCCAGTCACTTCCGGAGCGTTTTCGTCGTCGTCCTGTTGGTCCGCTTCCAGCATCGCAGGCGGCGGAGCCATAGACGGGGGGATGTTCCCCTCGCGAATGGAACAGAGTACTCACCATGTCCTCCACGAGCTCAGGCCGGAGACTCTGCGTCGTTAGGGGGTCCAGGTGCGGAGTTTATCCCGCACCATATTGTAAGGGTGCCCACACGGATCTCTGTTGAGAGTCCCAGCATCTCCTCGTACTAGATACTGGGGACACGACATCTGCGCACGTCGCAGATATCGGACATGGCCTCCTGGAACCACCCTGCCTCATTGTCAACGTTGGCAGGTCTGGCCGGTGATGTCACCAAGGCCTGCACGATCGAGGCTTCCAGGGGGAGCTCCTGGAGGATGCAACCCTCAAAGTTCTGTTAATCCAATTGAATTACTTTTTCAAGAAATAGTAATACAATTTTATTTTAATGTCGGGGGCTAAGGGCTAAGGAAGGACCTAGTTCTGTCAAAGTAATTTCGGCATAACAAGTATTGATTCTTTACAAAAATCTTCATTAACATTAATACAATAATTGATTGGTACAATTTCTGTGGAGTCGTGTAATTACCGTGGGCCACGAGATGCCACGGAAACCACAGAAATTGCCCCATAGAAATTGGAAATGTGGCTATTTTTTTTTTTTTACAAGAAACTATCAAGGCTATGACTATTATTTTCTGTAATATTAAATGTGTAGCAAAGGCTACTTAGCATGCATAAAAGTGATACCTTTATTTCTTGCAAAAATCCTTTTAAAACCTAATCACCGAAATTGCATAATTTCGTTCCGAGTAAACTGAAATCACGCACTTACATTTTTGGTGGAAAGACCTGGCGATATGGTGCACTACCATTCTTACTGCACGTAAAAACACGACTGTCTCTTGCCTATCAGGGATTTATTGTTCGTTTAAACTCATTGGTGGAAGCTCAGGACGGTGAAACAAAATGACCATAGAAATTAGTAATTTCGCTTGGACAAACCTACCGTTGACATTTACTCATTAACTATGAGTCTAAGCATTCAAAACTAATTAACGTCTTGTAGGTCAATCATTACTTAACGCAATCAAAATACTTTTTCCTATATATGTTGGAGATTATCTTCCTGAGAGGTAAATGCTGTGTATGAAAGTAATTGTGGACAAGACACAGAAATTGATAATTCATCATTTACCAATTTTTTTCATAAAAAGTAATGGTCTTATAAATATAATTTAAGTGGCTTCATTTAGATTTATGTCACTTTAATTCTGAGAAAAAAAATCGTTGCATTATCTTTAAAGCAGCACTGCGATTTCAGCCTAGACGCGTAAATTTTTCGTCTGAGAAATTCACTCATTTACTCTTTGTTTATGTTCCGTTTTGTAATACTATGAGTGTTTGTTATGTTTTTAAATTTTGTATGCATGTCATGTCCCTGCGATAAATAAAGATTTTTTCTTTCTTTCTTTCTTTCTTAAAGTTATTTTTCACTTTATTGTGTTTTTTATTCACTGTCACTTGAAGAACTAATTTTTCAAAACAAAACCATGAATTTCTAACCATTCATGAAAATTGACGAAAACGCGGTCTGTAGTTCGCGCGTTTTTTTTTTTAATCAGCTAGCGCGGCGGCGGGCGCGACTATGGGCCGTCGAACCAGCCAGTTTTTATTCAAACAATATTTGCGTTCGATTTCTTTCGGCGCTGAACACTAAGATGTTCCAAATCCAAAAAGTGCGCCGCAAAGATAATGGGGGCTATCGTTTTAGAGCTCACCAGATGGCGCACTGTCGAGTAAGGTCCAGTCAGTAATTCTATTCAATACTTTAAAGCACCAATAACTTCATAAAAATGTTTATTTTATTACGTGTAACAACTTATTGTAAGCTTTAGATATATATTTACAACTAGTATTTGCGTGGGTGCGCGAGCTGCGCGCAGCTCGCGTGTTGTCGTGTTCTTGGGAAGTATTCCTCACCATCATAAAATTTTGAGAATCCATAGGAATCCTTAAAATAATTGGAAAATCCGTTACAACTACCCCTAAATCAGTATGAAAACCGTTAAGAACCCCTAAAAACGAGTCGAGTTACGCTTCACCCACTCAACCTTCGTTACGCTGCGGAGGTCGCCGGCTCGCTTCGCTCGCCACCTCCCCCCTTCGCTCCACTCAGAACCTACCTACCACCAGACAGGTTTCGACGCCTACTATAATATTTGTTCAATCACATAATTGCTATCTCTGACCGTTACGAAGTTATAGCCCTTTTATTTTTAGGGGAGGTTGGGGAGGGGAGGATACCCTCCGTGTACAAATTTAAACGCTCCTCATCAATAATTTATAGTAAAAATCAAAAAGCCGCTACGTGTCCTAGTTTCCGAGATACGATGGGGGAGGAGTGAAGGGGGGGAGAGTGGGGAGTTTTGAAAAATGATTTTGACTAACTCTAGGCCCCTTCTTACGAATCTGAAAAAAAAAAATGTTCCAAGTCTCTCAACTTCCGAGATCCGCCTAAAGAGGGGAGAAGGGGGAAAAAGGGGTCAATTTTGAAAACTGGTTTTTACTTTCCCGAGCCTCCTCTATACGAATTTGAAAAAAAATATGTTCCAAGTCTCTTTGTTTCCGAGATACGATAGGGAGGGGAGGAAGGGGGGTGAAAAGGGGAGGTTTGGCACTTTTCCCATACTCGCGGGAGTTACTTGTTTACGAATCTGACAAAATATACCCACCTCCCCATCCACCATCAGGGAGAACAATTCTGTCAGTGAGTCAGTGAGTGAGTGGTAATCGAGCTTTATATAGTATAATATTCTTCCTAAAATTAGCAAGCATGAAACATTTAAAAATCATTCTACCTCCAAGTACTAACAATATTAGGATTATAAGTTGCTACCTAAAATCTTCAAGTCATAATTAATCAGGAATGGCTCAATCTAGAACACAATCGTGAGTATTAGTATAAATACGTGATAAAAAAGCACACAACGCGCGAACACTCTATGACATCTGACTTTTGGAGGACCTTAGTCTACACAAGCGCCTCTAGCGGCAAATTCACACGCGATAGCCCCCATTGCGGCGCACTTATAAAGAGGAATAAAAACTCATTACTGCCCGCTAAAAGTTTCTTATAGAAAACACCACCTTTGGGTGCACTTAAAGGCGAACCAAGTCGTCCTTTTCGAATAGGTGGGATGAAAACGAAGTTTGAACCACCACAAATAGAGTTGCTAATTTTAGGGTCACTTTCGTAGGGTACCTACTTAACTGTTTTTTTCTATAGATTGATCTTTTTTTAGTTTATCCTCGCCTGCGTTCAAACATCAAAATATGTACCGTAATGGTTATTGCCAGTCTAGAAATTGAGTAGTGAAATCAAAAGCCGTCGGCCGGCGGCAGCGGCCGCAGTGGCGCGGGCGGCAGCATACGTCCCGTAGGTCTCGCGTGATGGATGTCGGGGCAAATTTTGTCCGACCCCCGCCGATGACCCGTCACCGGCGCCTTGTCACTACTGATACTCGTACATGTCAGCGAATGTGACGGCAGCGCACTCATGTACCTGCAGTCGAACCACTTATTTGGTACATTGCTGCATAGTTCTTTTGGCGCTTTAATGACATGGTCAAGAGGCCGCTGTTGGTAACATTGAGGTAGGAAAAACTAAAACATTTGTGAAATTGTCTATGGATGTTTCTTTAAAAAAACAACTGGTTTTATTAGTTCCGATTTTGAAATTATCTTTTCTCTTTGAAAATGCCATATGATTGGAAAGTTAATTATTACGCTTAAGCTCACAATATACCTCAATAAATCTGGAGTGTGGTGGTCGTGGTGTATGAATGCCTTTTTAGGGTTCCGTTGCCAAATAGCAAAAACGGAACCGTGTAGTTAATTTTGGAGCGTAGGTGTCTTCTATGAACCGCTACACAAAAACAAAGTAAAAGTATCAAAAAAATAGTGACGTCACAGAGCTTTTGAAAATCCGTTTTTTTTTTCTATAAAAAAAACGCAAGTGTAAATATGTATGTATATATCAAAGAAACGTATCGTAGTATAGTAGTAGTGCCTCTGATTCGACTCGTAAATCAATCGGATTGAGCAAAATGCAGGCACACGACTTCGTGCCTGCCGGGCTTACCACGTTAAGGTCGCGCGAGACGAGTGAGCACAGTGAACACACCCCGAATGGAACGATAGCCGTAGCTATACGATTTTCAGTATGAATGAGCATGAGAGAGAGAGAAATACAAATGTAACGAACCAACGGGTTCAGCGATTTAATCTATGGGTATTCGTGAGACTAGTCGAGGATGTTACTAGTGGTGGTCGCCGGAAGTTCTTCTCCAGATAATTCAGTTCTTAGGGTTCTTTAACCAAATGCCAAAAACGGAACCCTTAATTCAGCTAGGTAGGTATATAATATGTTTGTTTTACATGGAGACTATTCGCTCTACCTCCATGTAACGCTGACTACCATATGCATGAACGTGGACGAAGTAAAAGAAGTACCTATGTAAGTATGTTTTCAGGTGGCGTTCTATGGTTTCCGCCAATGTAAACAGGTTCCATTCCGAGCACCTTCGTAGTTTTTCTAAAAACCATGCTCAAAGTAGAAGATGCCGTAATAAGGAACATTTACCTTATGACTACAATTACATCATAATTAAGCTGAAGAGTTTGTTTGTTTGAACGCACTAATCTCTGAAACTACCAGTCGGCTTTGCATTTGATAATGATAGCTGTGGCTTTGCCTTGAGGAAGGCTACAGCCTTTATGACTCGAGCAATAAGCGAAATAGCGGGTGAAACAGCGGGGTCCTTATGTCACGCATAAATTGAAATTTTGGCTCCAATCTCCACGTATTATCCCAAAAAGTAGAACTAGACCATTCCATGTCTTCAAGTTAATAAGGTTTAGTCTTGGCTGTGGCTCCATGAGATAAATTAGACGATGCGATCAATATAAGACAACATAACATAACATTATTGTTTCAATGCAGATATCTCGGTTTTAGTGTGGATCGCGAAGTAATGGCGCGAGGGCGGGTCTCGGGATTTTCCACTGGGCGGAGTTTACGAGAAAAATACACCGCCTTTCTGCGCCACGCCCTCGTGCTCTCGCTTTTCCACACGAGCATTTAACTTATTCTAGTTTTATTATGTGGTGCTCCCTGTGAGCTTGCACGTCTGGGCACACACACACCGGTCCCATGTTACAGAACACCGTCAGACTAGGTACCGCACTGCTGCACACTAACTGGGCTTCATATTGTTGAAGACTGCACACCTTAAGAATTTAGACCTCTGACTTTCGAACTCCAATTCTAATGGAGGACTATTTTAAAGAATTTCGATGAATGAAACAGAAACAATAAATTAATTGTATCATTATCATTTAGTGAAAATCTGATGCTGATCTTCGGTGAATATTAAATAATGGAACTCTTCAAAAATAGACGGCAAATCTGCCGTGATTGCTGCAATCGCTTGGATGTTTATTGTTTACTTAAAATGTTACTCAAAGCGCTATGATCGCGGTCATGGCGCTTGCAACAGCGTCGAAATATCAGGAGCTCATAAATAATCAATAATCACGGAAGATATCCCGTAAGTGACATTTTAAGTATAGCAAAAACAGTGTTTGTTTATTGCTTAAACAATACATGACTTAATATCACGCCTGTATGCTCTAGGGGGATACGCAGATGTGTTCAATACACCCAGATTTCCACAGTTAGGTATGTTAAGTTCTATTTATTGGGGATAAGCCTATGAACATGACATGTATTGTTAACAATGTAAAATATGTAAATTCATGGCAAATATTTGTTTGGGAACAACTAAAAAAAAAAAACAAAAAACTTTTTCAATACACTTTCTCGAAAACTGGTCCATAACGCACTACGATTAGGTACACCATGCAATGTATTTCACACACGTGCGATTTTTTCCATTTTTCCGCACGTGTGCGGGAAATTGCCACAGATAACTATACCTATACTTAGTCCAAATTGGTTCAATGCCTATAGTCTGAGGTGAATGTTTTGTTTTTTAATTTCGGCAAAGCACTACGCGTCTTTACAGCATAAATATTTTTTGAATATTCAAATTGTGTTTATAAATAGAATATCATAGATAAATATGATTATTAAAAACTCATAGTTACTTTTATACACAAATTAACATTTATTTGTGTTCTGAATTAAAAAATAAAATATTTTTTTATTTTTATTTTAGGCTGTTTAACGGCTTCATACCTTTGCCTCTCCTTCAACCTGACGAAACCAAAGCGCGAAAAAAAAAGAAAATTAAAATCATAGTTTCCTAGTTCGTGACAAAAATATTTTTCGTTATTTTATTTTATTTCTTCAAAAGTGTATTGAAAAACGTCGTTTGATACACGTGGACATTTGTTATTGCAGTTCTCGGCTCAAAAACACTCGCCTACGGCTCGGGTGTTATAATTACGCCTCGAATGCAATAACAAACTTTCTCCACTTGTATCAAAATATCTATTTTGCAAAAAATAAAAACGACTTCAATAAACACAAAAAAAGACAAAAATAACTTTAGCTTCAGAAGTTGGGCAAAAAAAAGCTGAATCAAACAAACAAGTCACCGACTTCTAAAGCTAAAGTTATTTTTATCTTATTTGTGTTTTTTGAAGTCTGTTTTGTTTTTGCAAAAAAGTTTTTACGCAAATAAATTTACTTACAACTTGTAAATTCGTATAGTTATTTATGCAACTGTTGTATAATGAGGGGTATTAAAACATGAATGTGGGTTTATCACACGAGGCGAAGCCGAGTGTGATAATAGTATCACATGAGTGTTTTAATACCTAATTATGAACAGTTGCATACAAGACTTTACCTACACCCATGATATGAATCCTCCATATAAAAGTTTCTGAAACCATAGGGTGTTGTAGTGTTGTAAGAAGTCTATGTAAATTAATAGAAAGTTTAATTGCTGAGTATTTAATACATACAAACCATGTATAGGTAATAATATAATTATTTACATTTTGGATTGTACAATTATTAAAATGCACAAAGCTTGTACTTATCACTCATTTTTTAAACAACAAAGTAGGTACCTACATAATGCAATACTAATTTGAAACAAAAATGGCGGGATACGACGTGAATTCGAATTAACCTATAAGTTTTTTTTTAAATACGGCGCTGTGGTAGTGAATCGCACGTGCTAGACAATGTTCTTTTTTTAAAACGAGTTGCATAATGAAATTTAGTACAACATTATAACACTCGTTTGGGTGTTATAATGGTTATTATGACACTGGCTGTTTTAATGTTGGCCATAAGCTAACTGTTTCAGGTACTTTTTATAGAGGATTTATAGCATGGGTGTAGATAATAGTAGATTATACAACAAGTGAATAAAAAGGGAATTTAGTTCGAGGTACGAAGTTGGATCCCGAGAGCAGCGAAGGATTCTAGAGTAGAATCACGAGCGTAGCGAGGGATTCTAGATTAGAATCCTGAGCGGAGCGAGGGATACAAGTACCGAGATAAATTTTTTATTCACGTGTTGTGTACTCTACTTTTTACCATTGACTGTGAGAAAATAAAAAGGAGCATAGTATTTATATTTATCAGTTTTTATTATATAATCAGTATTATAACAACAAAGGATTAAATATTAAATTAAAATTAAAAATGTATAGTAAAATTAGAACAATTTTTAAAATTTAGTGTTATAGGCTGGTTTGGGTTTAAAACTATTGTATTAGACAACACTTGGGTATTTGGCAAAGTCGCCGTATTTTGTGGTTGCTGTTGCTGAGACAGCTGTAATGTAGTCGTGTAGAAGGGCGCGCCGGAGATAGTGGCGCAGAAGGCTCAACAGCAGACGGTTTTAGATTTATACTTTCAACTATCCGGCTGCATCTTTCGATTTATTTTCGATTGAATCCTCGATATAACTTTCTGCTACTGTGCTGGACCTCCACCCTCCGTGGCGTTTTAGTTCTATAAGATCAGCATCTGAATTTGCTAAAAGGGTGGCAGAGCTTCTGCGGAAGCAATGTCCTGTGTACTTTTCGGGATTCGATAGATTTAAGAAACTGGCAATCTCTTTTGGCATCGCACCTATTTTGTTGATTCCAATAGGTTACCGAGTACATTTTCCGCCATGGTATTGTAAGAAAAACCTGTCGGTTTTTGTATTAGTGGGCCGTAAAGCTTGATATTTTTCGACGATTTTTACGTATTCTTGGCGTAACAAACGTTCTATCAATTTTAGTTTTCGTATCAGTTAAAACGATAAGTAATAAATTATCCGAGTGTTTTTGGATGTCGTTTCTAGTTATCTGTAATAATTCATTACTGCGACAGGCTCCATTCACGACGAAAATTAGCACAACCTGTGAACAATAATTTAAAAAATATGTATTGACAGGAAAACCTTAGAAGCACAGTAGGTTTGTAAATAAATATACATATATTAAGTAGGTACTTACTTTTACGGCCAGAAAACTGTGGTCAGGCGCATCATTTAGAAAACGTTCAATGTTTTCGGAGCTAAGCGTTCTAGATTTCTTTGGCTTATTACCCTCGGATAGCCGTTTTAAGTATGTCACTAACTTTGAGTAGTTTGAAATATCAATGTTGTGTTTGATTCTCACTGTGGCTTTTAGCATAGAATATATGCTCCAAAGTGTCGACGGCTTCTTAGTCTTGGTTAATTCATTGAAATAGTTAAGAAATATGCACTCAGAGAAGAAATTGGCGCCATTCGTGGTTTTCCAGTCGCAGAACAAATTGTATGTTTTCAGGTACAACTCCCGAGATTTTAGCGGCAACAAATCATCTACTGTAACTTGCTGCTTTAGAACGAAATGATTCCGGAGTCAGTCTCTCATTTTCGATATCGGAAGAACTCATTTTATTATAATTACTTAAGTTAATAGATTTTCCAATAACACAAAACAACCACAATAGGTAACAGATAAAAAAGAACGTAACTAAATTGGCGGTTTTTTTTTTTTAATTTGGAATAGAATAGCTCCATTCAGCCTCCCAGTACGTACTTTCAGCAGCAGCGTTTTTTTTTTGTACGTAATTCGTGTTTGTTCCAAATTCAAAATGTCTTTATTCACTCAGTGAGTAAAAGAGAGTTTTATTCACTGTTATCGATGAATAAAATGCCCTTTTTCGAGTGGCAATGGTAAAAAAGATATTTATCTACACCCATGCTATAAATCCTCTATAAAACTAGTATTGCATTTGTACTTTGTTGTTTACAAAAATTAGTGATACAAGCTTTGTGCATTTTAATAATTGTACAATCCAAAATGTAAATAATTATATTATTACTTTTTTGGTTGGTTTGTATGTATTAAATACTCAGCAATTAAACTTTCTATTAATTTACATGGACTTCTTACAACACTACAACACCCTATGGTTTCAGAAACTTTTATATGGAGGATTCATATCATGGATGTAGGTAAAGTCTTGTATGCAACTGTTCATAATTAGGTATTAAAACACTCATGTGATACTATTATCACACTCGGCTTCGCCTCGTGTGATAAACCCACATTCATGTTTTAATACCCCTCATTATACAACAGTTGCATAAATAACTATTAAGATACACTGTTAGTACCTATTTTGCTATCACACGGTATCAATCAAATACCTTCTAGGCACATAATTCTGAGTGCTTTATAGTGGTCGGATTTTCAAGGGACAGGCATTATATACGATAAAAACTCATTAGAGTAATTTTGTCATAAAAATAACTGGCCTGAAATCTCTAATAGGTACCTAATTTGAAAATGGAATTGGTTACTATGCTGTGACAATCAATTTGAAATTGGAACACGCCTGGCTGGATAATTGTGTCAAGTCTGTGTTGTGTTTACGAAAAAACATTATGGCTTTTCATGTGGGTGGCGTGGGTGTTGACAAATTAAAATCAGAAACATTTAATTTATCGATAAAGTACCGGTAGTTTATCAACTAAAACAACAATTACGTACTTGTCTATGGATGATGGCGTCGGTATATACAAAACTAACAATTATTAAACGAATGTGGTTAGCTTCTATGTCGTTACAATTCTCAAGAGAAAACAATCACTGTTGGCATCGTTGTCTGGTTTCCTAAAATGGATTCAAGACAAAAACTTTTAGCTTTTGCAAGCAGTAACTGGATAGAGGGATTAATAAAGGAATACGAGTTAGAAGGTAAGTAATCTATAAAATTGTTGATTCCTATTATGGTTCCTGTTTTGTGATAAGGCTTCATACTTATTTAAATAAGCCAGTTCGACACCCAAAGGAAACCGTATTTAATCGTCGAAGTTAACGAGTATTGAGAAATTAATTGATAATTTTGCAATAGGCAGGAATGCAGGATATGTTTTAACTAGGCATAGTTGGTAAACTTTGAGGGATAAATAAGCAGGCGCCATGTTGCGCTTCTTCAAACCTAGTGACAAAAGGTAATTATTACATAAATATTGAATTTAAAACTTGACCTTCGTTATTTTCAGTTAGAGTGGAAGCTCGCTGGCCGACTATTTTGTTGAACTCGGCAGAGAGGCGGATGGTATGGTCAATTAGCTCCCTACTTGGTGTTAATGGTAAAGGAGTACCAGGAAGTGCCTGCAGACTCTTAGAAAAATACCTATCGTCTCACGTTCGAACATTTTTACAAGAAACTCGTAGTAAGTAGATATGCATAATACACACTAGCATTAGATGCGACATACGTGGAGATGTGAAGTTATCACACAGTATCGTATAACCTGTAAGGTCCTGTGTGTCCCACACACAATACATTTTAATACTTACCATGTCACTCTCAGCTATCTTATTTTTTTTGTGTCCTTAATTCGCGTAATGTTTTTTTATAATATAATCGTTTTAAGTTCACATCCACGGAGTCTAGATTTGTGCATGGTTGATGGCAATAGGCTCGCCGCCTCTTAAAAGGGGACTTAAACGTAACTGGCGAAATGTGTGTACTCCCGGTAGTATGGTCCACTGGGACAATTAACCTAGTATTTAATATTTGGGACATTTAAGCTAGTATATAATAATTATTATAAATGCGAAAGGTTTGTGAGAATGTATGGATGTTTAATACTCTTTCACGCAAAAACTACGAAACGGATTTGAATGAAATTTAGCACACAGATAGCTTATAACCGGGATAACACTTAAGATATTTTTTATCCTGGTAGTATGATTCCGTGGGACAATTATCAAGAGGGCGAAGCTGCGGACATAAGCTAGTGAATAAATAAATTGTGATAACCAAGCCACCCAATTTCACCCATGTATGTACTAAGTAGAAAACGTGAAATGATGGTCAAAACAGGTGGAATCACTTCCACATTTTGATATTAGTTTGCCTATACCATCAATGAGCCCTTTTCAGATCAATCTTGATCTGAAAACGGCGCATTGGTCGTAATGATCTTACAATAGTAGTTATCATGAGATATTAGCTGCAAATCTAACAGCCAGCAGATTTCACCCAGCCAGGGATTTCATTACATAACCTGCAATCCCCGAAAGTAAGGCAGAGGTATTCCTAATGGTACATCCTTATTTCACTAGAACTAGATCAACGAGATAGTCAGGGTTCATTATCTTTAACTAAGTATAGTCTCCGTCAGATAAGTAAGAACTAAAGGCTAATGACCTTTATGAACCGCATACATTTATTCAAATACATAATTCCGAAAACAGAAATAATGACATAAACTTGTCCCGAAACGACCATCCTTGACTTTTTCTAGAAATAAAAAACGATTCATAATGTATTACCGGGGTACCTTACGCAGAGAAATTAAGAAAAGGACTATAGTGTGAAACTAGCGAATCTGTCATGAGTCAAAAGACGACGTAACTGCGAAACCTAACCTCGAAAGCGGTAGCTTCTTGCCATCTGTCCATAATAGAAATTTAAAACCTGGCCTGGATTTTTAGGCGAGTCTATGAGCCTGCAGTACAAAATGTGATGCAGTTCTCTAAACTATGGGACGCAGAATGTCGTGTCTTACGTGCCCTGAAGCCTGCAGATTACAGGAATTGATAGGCCAGATTTCATTCAAATTTTGCACACCCGTCAAAGACCGATGACAATTCAGGTTTTTTCAGAATTCAACCCCTAAGAGGGGGAAATGGGGTGGCAAAGTATAAAAATCAATGCACAGCCCAAACCGCTAAGTCTAGAGATTCCAAATCTGGCACATAGGTTCTTTATGAGAGACGTTAAGCGATAGCACCGAAAAGTTCTGGACTAGCTTATTATGACGGAAGTAAGAAGTACCTCAACGTAGCCGAAAGGAACTGGGTTCTCCCTTTATATGTTTAAGACCATACCTGGGATTAACCTTCTAGTTTTTTAAAATACGTTTTTTAAATATTACAACTTTACTTTGAATCACTCCATGAACCCTGTATTATATTCAATGCATCCATTAGCACAATGTTTTGAGTACATAACATTGAGTTCTACCGTAATCCATGATTTTTCACCCCAAAAATAGTCAGTTTCCCAGCAATAATTTTTGTGTCGAGATACTTAATGTCGACGTACAGAATGCTTGGTTGACCGATTCGTAAGGGTCCTTCTACACCCTGAAGATTGTCATCGACACGCTAAAAAGAAGATGTGAATGTTTTTTCGTTAACACAACAACAACAACAACAGCCGGACATAAGCCTCTCCCATGATGGGAGGAATTTGCCATAATCTCCACGCTTGGCAGGCGGATTGGAGATCGCAGTGATGAAAGACTAACAGAAAACGCTGCTGCCCATTCTCTGGTCCACGGAGGCGCAAGGTGTTCGTCCTCAGACATTAGTCGCCTTATACGACACCCGTGAGTGTAATGGGTTGGTTTTTTCCTCAGACGCTGAAGAATGGGTCCAGTACAAGAACGTGGTGTCGTCCCGATTCTACCTGCTGATCGTGTCGTGCGTGCTGTTGGCGGCCAAGATGATCGACATGCAGGCGCCGCTCAACGCGTCCACCGTCAGGAGCAAGCTGCTGAAGGTGGATGTCGACCACTCAACGCTGGACATCGTGGTAATGGAGATCCACGTGTTCAATTATCTCGGTACGTATTGCGTATTTTGTGACTCGCAGCTATTATAACTGTGCTTCAAAAGTTTAGTTAAAAAAGAGGACAGTGTTTCTAAAACCTTGATTTATAGATGTAATGATAAACAGCTAAGTTACAACGATTCTGAACTATTTTTAGCTTTTTAATAATAATTAATAACAATCGAACGTCAATAGCCACATTGTTGGACAGACATACAGTCCGCTCTAAAAAGGTGATTTTATCGACCACATCCATTATTCCAAAATTCTGTCTACAATGTGCAATGTAAATCTACAAAACATAGTGAACAATTCATGTCAGCAAAACCTACATGTCACCAAACCTACATAGGCTGGAATCGGCCGATTTCCTTGATTTCAATAATTTCCAAAATAGTGTAGTGTAATCTACATAAGTCTCACAACTATGTAAACAATAATCTTTCAAAAATAAAGTAAACAAATCTGTTAGAAATAAGTTTTTAATTGAAAATGCGGTAACAGAGAATTATCTATTTACTCGTCGTCACAACGAACACAACTTAAGGTAGTCACTCACTGCATGGGAGCTTTACCGTGTTACAGTTTCAGATTCGACCCGCGAGCGTTCGTTACATCAGTAAGCTTGTTTTTCTAACATTATTTCCAATAGTACAACAGTTTGTGCGGAAAACCGATCATTACAACTGTTATAATGTCGATACAACTGAATCGATGTTACGCATACGAATGTTTACAGTTCGAGCCAATGCTCATGAGTGAAACTTTAAAGGGCCTTTAAAAAGCACCATTCGTAGATTACATGTATTTACAAATTCAATGACAAATGACACGTCACTGACGTGTCATGCATTAAATGAAAAGGACACACATAAAGTTCTTGTTCTTCTAATGACACGTCACTGACGTGTCATGCATTAAATGAAAAGGACACACATTTAGTTCTTGTTCTTCTAATGACACGTCACTGACGTGTCATGCATTAAATGAAAAGGACACACATTTAGTTCTTGTTCTTCTAATGACACGTCACTGACGTGTCATGCATTAAATGAAAAGGACACATAAAGTTCTTGTTCTTCTAACAAACGAAGTTCGAGATATGGCAATCGTTGCCAGTCGTATGACATTGTCAGGTATATCTTTTTGTATCTGTATAGAAGGTTTAGGTTGTGTAAGTTCTGTATGGTGTCGGACGTAAAGAATAGCACCATCCCATATCTTCCCGTGGGTGTCGTAAGAGGCGACTAAGGGACTTACCAGAGAATGGGCAGCAGCGTTCTCTGTGCTTTTGTAACAACCGTACTGCGATCGCCAACCCGCCTGCCAAGCGTGGTGATTATGGCAAAAACACCCTTCGGGAGAGGCCCATGTCCAGCAGTGGACGTCTTTCGGCTGAAATAGTAGTAGAACGTTTTGGTGAAGGAATAATATTGTTGTAGACAATGAAAACGTTCCTTGTCCGTGATTAGGTATATCTTTTGGGGCCAACTGTACACACTCTCTGCGAAAGAGACTTTGCTAAAACTCTATTGTTGTGAAATGTTGGAAACAAGCAACAGGACTATCTTATACTAGCATAACGTGCTGAACATAATTAATATTGTCAAAAATTTCGATACTATATTTTGTTCTAGGATACCGTATACCATTATGGAATACTTTGGAGATAGCTGAATTTCTGGCAGTCCAAATGGGTATGACGTCGCCTTCGGTCCTAAAGGCGGTGGGGCTCATCATCAATCTTACTGAGTACCACCGTGATATACTCGAATTGCACATGAAGAACTGGATGTGGCACAGAGGACCCGATTCAAGTTCACCGCCACCAAGTGAGTGCCTATTTGTGGATATTACATAATTGTCTTTTTTAAACTTTCACGATCAGAACACATTATAATACACATGTAAACGGGTATTTATCGCGAATTTGCCCTTCAATATAAGCCCGACGTTTCGACCAGATTGCACCAGCCGTGGTCGCGGGAAGACTGAAGTATTGGAGGTACCGCTACAGCAAAGCGAAGGTGTTTATTCAACTACCCTCACTTGATCTTCATAAATGTTAATTAGGGCCGGTACACACTAGGACAGCACGCGCGATAGATACCCGTTTACATTATATTACATTATCTTGTCTTGTTTCACAAGTTGTACTTAAGTCCCAGTTATAGAAGGGCCAGTAACCGAGAACAAAGCCAGACTTAGGGCCTTCGCACAGTGTTATGTAGTAAGACCAACATATTATTATCACTTTATTGTAAGCTACCCTATTAGATTGGCATCGACATATAGCTCTAAACCTTTTCAGCAAAGGTTGAATGTGTGTATAGTTGGTGCCAGTTAACATCGGAATAGAGGTCATTGCTCCGACTTTCATCCCGATATCTAAATATTAGCGATACTGTCGCTCCATCCGTACAAACCTGTCGCAAAACTGATATCGTTTGAGTCTCATAATACATCCACAGTGTTCCACATACATAACAAAGTGCACAACCCAAAAAAATAAGAAATCGAGCAAACGTACCCTACGAAATTAATTGATTTAAATACTTTATTTTCGTTTTTAACACTATTTTAACTTACTGAGACAATTTTAATAAAGTAAATATATTATTATACATCTTAAAATTAGGATCTGAGACTTATGCGCGAAAGACATTTGCGCAAAGAACACTTGTTGCGCGCACCCACTTGCACGAAAAGACATATGTGCACATGGACTTTTGCGCGAATGGACTTATGCGCGAAAGGAATCTTGCGCGAATGGACACTTGCACGATTGGACTCTTGCGCGACTTAATGGCCACTGAGGTTTACTCTGTAGAGTAAACATAACATCACGCCTATTATTACTTGAAGGTGTTTTTTTTTTGGTTTTTCCGTCATGAGTGTCGTTTTCATGGTTTTCGGGGTCGTTGATAATGAAAATGAGGATGATTTGTTGAAATCAGATTTAACCAAAGGCAAGGCAAATCATTGAATCCATTTCACTATTCGTCATCCAAAAGTGCCTTTGAATGACCTAATTGAAATAAATAATTATTGACCTCATTTTCTTTATCCTTTAACCATGAAAACGACGGCCATAACGGAAACACCGAATTTTTTTCTCGGCGCCATCTTGGTTTTTCATTTTAACCTCATTTCGTTATCAACTACCCCGAAAATCATTAAAACGACACCTATGATTAAAAAACCAAAAATTTTCCTCGACGTCATCTTGGATTTTCATTTTGAGCTCATTTTCGTAATCAACGACCCCGAAAACCATGAAAACGACATCCATGACGGAAAAACCAAAAAAATATTTGACGCCATCTTGGATTTTCATTTTGAGCTCATTTTCGTAATCAACGACCCCGAAAACCATGAAAACGACATCCATGACGGAAAAACCAAAAAAATCTTGGACGCCATCTTGGATTTTCATTTTGAGCTCAATTTCGTAATCTTCGACCCCGAAAACCATGAAAACGACACCCATGACGGAAAAACCATAAGTACCTATCTAAATATAATTATGACATCACAAAAACTATCTCATCACAAAAAATTATAATTCTGATCTTATGCCGTTTTCGTTTTACGAGGTCATCGCGTCAGGTGTGCAGCACATTATGGTCACGGTGCGGGGCATTTACGTCACACGTAAATTTATAAGCATAAAATTAGTTTTCTAGCAAAAAATAATAATAAATTCGAATTGGAACAACACAAGATTCTCAACCCCTGTATGTCTAGCCGACTGGTATTGTGATACTCTAGCGATGTAGCCAAGTATCGCTTATTGGTCGATTTAGGTAACTAGTAAGTGTCGTTATCGCTTTGTGATAAAAAAACTTGGTAGGTAGGTGTTAATGACCTCCATTCCGATGTTAACTGGCACCAACTATAGTTACCCCGCTCCTATGAACTCACCGAAACATGAGTACCAGTCCGAAAATTTAAGTGTAATGAAGTGGGTTAAATAATCACACTTTAATAACTACAAAATTATAAGTCTGTGTGGTGGTGGACTTGTCGAAAGTTAACTTGATAAAATAAAACTATTTCCACAGACTTTTTTTTTCTTTGCTTAAATAGCGATAAAGCAATTTGGGCTATAAGGGTGTGGTTCCACTGAAGCGGAGCGGAGCGCGATTCACCAATCACTCCACTCCGCTCTGCTTCAGTGGACCCGCAGCCTAAGATATACGTATTCTATCTCAGTACTTTTTAACACATTTACTGACGATTTGCTAACGGGACCTTTGCTAAAGTGTCGTTTTGCTATAAGGACCTTATAGGGCGGGCGTTGCGACTCAGAGGGAAATAAATGTCTAAATTAGTGGACCTATCTTGGATTAGTTTTAATATGTAGATTGTTTCTATATGTACGTAGGGTCGAACAGGGTAACCCTGCACAACCTGCACGTGTGCGCGGGTGTAGTGGTGGCGACGGCGCGGTACATGCGCTGCGTAGCCCACAACCTGGACGTAAGGCTGGGCAAGATACTGCGCGTCGAGTCGCGCTACATCAAGGCCATGGCCAACACCATCTTGCTGCGTGTGCTCAGCGAGGCTTCTTACGTACCCATGCTCAAGAAGAGGCGCCTCATGTAGCTGAAGTGCTTTATGACAATAGTTGTTATCATATATACCACAAGGTAACAAGCGCATGCATTTAGTCAAGTTAGATTAATAAACATTACAGAAAGCCTGTATTTCTTGAAAGGTTGGGGTTCCTTTCTCGTGTATCACCCACTTTCCGCCAGTAAGTGATTAATATTACAGCAGCTGAAGCTGAACTTGTAGAGAAGGGCGAGCCTATATTGTCGTCATCCGGGCACAATTCACAACGGCTAACTTCTGGATGTCACTTCCCAGAATTTGATCCTTAATAGCGACCTTTTTTTTTAAACAACGGGTTTGATTCTTGGCTTAGGAATATTATTTTTTAAAGTCCACTGATGCAGTTTTACTTTTCATTAGATCGGGCTCGAGACTCCTTTCGAATATTTCGCTATTCCTCATAGTTTTGGATTTAACCATCCACGCCGACTTGTGAAATTCACCCTGTATGTATATTCTAGAGAATATAGTACCAATTTGTGGTTTTTACTAGGAAGTGCGGTCAATGCGACTAGGCTAACAAGGCGTCACTCGACTGCTTCCAGTCAGCGATGCGTACTGATCGGATGACGTGCCAATATTCACAAGTTTCTACATGTAGGTACAAAACTACGTAAAAAGGTCTTAAGCCCACGTACACGACTCCGCTCCCACCCGGCAAAAATAATATTTAATTTAAATCTAGGCTTTAACTATTCCTCTCTAGATATACTTTACATTGGCAACATAAATTAGCAGACAGCTCGCTGTCAGCGAGCTTACGTAGTTGACGCCTCGCTTACCACATGTTGCAAGCAAGCGGTCTGAGCGGTGTCCGCGCGCTGACTGGTAGCGGTCGCCGCGCCGGTCGGCGGACGGTGCCCGTGCACCGAGAGTGGGTAGGGTAGGGACAGCTGGGTGCCTGCTAGCTATCACCGCGTGGCAACTGGATGCCTGCTAGCTGTCGCCGCGTGGCAACTGGGTGCCTGCTAGCTGTCGCCGCGTGGCAACTGGGTGCCTGCTAGCTGTCGCCGCGGGGCAACTAAGTGCCTGCTAGCTGTCGCCGCGTGGACTGCGAGCAGTTAGTTTAGGGGCGGTGTTGGGTGGGAGGGGCGGTATTGGAACAGAGTTGTGTCGCACTTCACGACTCTGCTCCTTAAGCTAAGACCTATAGGTTACGTTTAAGTTAGGTTTTCTTATTACAATACTGAAATAAGTGTGCTGTTATACCAACACTAGGTACAACCTGTTTTTTACTCCACTGCCCCAGAAGGGGTAATGTTTTTCGAGTGTATAATGTATATGTTACGGGTAATGATGGAAGAAGAAGTAGACTTATCAGGGTTAACTTACTCCAGCTTGTTAGGTTAATTAAGTTCGAATATTCATTAAAATAAATTTAAATTTGGAGGTCTAGCTTTCTTTTTACTGGCGATTTGATGCAACCAACTTGGATGTATGACGCGTTTCGTTACAGTTCTAATTAACCTTTCTAGTAAAACCAACTGCTACCGGCCGGACGCACCTAGGCATAGCCGACTAGAACTTGATGTAACCGTACTTCGGTTTTTACCCAACAATCTCGGATAATGTTAAGTTAACTCAACATTACCCAGGTTAACCTGGGTAAACCTAGGTTTACTTCTTCTAAATACCCTTATTTTGAATCTGTTATTTTTTTCCCGTACGCAACACGTACCTATTAAATATCTTTATCTCAATAAGACTTACTATTATTAATTTATTTATTTCACATAATTATCATCCATACCATACAATTAATTAAAATAGACGTTTACGTTGTTTAAAATTATTTATTGTTTGATTGACTAGGATTTTTTTTTTCAATCTTGGAAACAACACATAATCCCGTTTGATTTTCTGTTGTCCAAGACAGGCACGGAATAGAATGTCCATTGCATGAAAATGATATCAATAAATGTAAAATGATTTGCTTTGATTCTTATTTTATTTGTACTGCATATAATAAATAAATACAGACATACAGAGTTATTCTTTTAAGTTGGGCAACAGGGAAATTCGAACCCATAAGAGATACCCGAAAACTTTAATAGGAAACTTTTTTTTTTCATTGGCTAAATGTTGTTCCATAGAAACTGTTTCAAAAAATGATTGGCCTGACCAACTTCTGCTGTCCCGATTTATTCTTCCGTGGTTGTCCAAATTAAAAGAAAAAGAATCGCTTTGTATTCAGAACTACGACACAGTTTAGTATAACACTCATTGTTATACTTAGTTTATGTCCCTCGTTTAACCTGTCTATGACATATACTTAGTGTACTCTACGGACATAAATACTTATGTACACTATCATAAGTACAGTCCAATCATTACGTGTTTTTCATGACATGTAAATTAAATGTGAATAATTTAGCAGAGTGCAATTAGCGAAAAAAGTGGAACAAAGTGTATACTGGTCTGATTTTATGTAAGTTATGCATTGACAACAAAAAAAAAAGAATGAAAAAATACGACGCTCATGCTTTTTTTTATTTTTATTCCGAATAAACTTATAGGTAGGTATAATTCGATAAGTTTATAATTTTGTGGAGTAAATAAGTGCTCCAGTCATCAATTTAGTCGTTCTTTAGCCACTTCATGAATATTTTACTTAAAGCACTCTGCCAACTTTAGGTTAAGCTAAATGTAAATTAAGACATGAAAAAATATGTAGTTTCTTCTCATGATGCCCATATTGACATGCATTAAATATTATTATTTATGATTAACACTCTCGCTGCATGTGTCCGAGCTACATTGCTACTTTTGTTATTTTATTTTGAATAAATAAACAATCAACGTTTTCTTACGATTGCAACTTTTATTTCTTCATCCAGAGTACATTAACTACCATATTTCTGCGGAGATAATATTAGTAGGTATTTATTAAGTTAACGAAAACACACGTATTTATCATCATCGTTAACATCAGCTTTTCCCAACTATGTTGTATCAGCTATAAATATACGCCTTTAAAACATACTACTGTATCAAACAGTCGGCCAAATATCACCAAGCCACAAACATTGTAAAAAGCGCATCACTACAGAATAACCTTTGCATTTTATTTATATAGCGACCTAGCTATGTGCTGGTATATTACAATTCCGCTTTAATGTCTCCTCATAGCACACTTATTAAATTTTGTAGTTCTTTGCACAAGTTAGTGTGTGGAGGCTGAATAGGAGCAGCGCATCGGATATTAAAGTGTGCGTTTGTTGTGGCGTGCCCGCTTTGATCGCTGACTCGCGAAATATGGCTGCACCGTCGGAACGTTGCCGCTTTAATATCCACGCCAATCAAACGCGCAACTTTTGCCAGTTATTATTGGAATATATTAAAACGATGAATGCACAATCATGGGTGATATTACACGTGTGTCGCACACAACCAAAGTTAGTAATTATGTCTTTTGTGTCTTTTAAAACACTGTCCGTCATCTAAGGAGTACGGTAGTCGCTGTGCCTGATTTCCAATTTACGGTTGTCATGATTTTCAAATATGTATTAAATAGTAAGATCTGCTGTGATCTATCTAAAATAATATTATGTATTGTTTCAACTTCGGTTCTATTATTGATCGATGGGTTTCAAAGATTTTAATAATTCGTTTTATATTTGAGAAATGACAACACTGCCTAACCGTCAATGTTGTAGCGGGAAGGGGTAGTTTATAAAACATGACACTCGACCGAGAGAGCTCTGTTCATTGGGAGAAATTGTGGTGTTAAGACTAACAGTCGAATCTATGTCTGATAAGTGTTGTAATTATTGCATTTTGTATAAAACGTGAAGTAATGTAGAATTGTGTAATACCAAATAATTTGAAAAGAGTAACCATGGAGTTTCTTGCCGGCTCTTCTCCATGGAAGCCACCAACCGAACCGTGCACCCTTGTCGACGTTCGTAAGTGCCCATCCAGGCCTATGTGGAATGAAATACTTGGATTTGAATATACTGAAGAGTTGATTGGAGCTACAGTAGTTTTTATTACACGGTAAACAATGATTTACTGAAAGTAGCACTAGATTCAGGATCGAATTTTTATTTTTTTACAGCTTTGAAATAACGTCAAATCGCATTATTATTTTTAGGTAAGCTATCCGATGCTTCCAATGATGTTATGATGCTTCATATTTAGATTATTATAAAAATAGTTCCTGCACTGCCCTGCCAAACCAAACTCTCCTAATAACCTTAACCAATATCGATTGCCTTTTTAGTTGCTGTTCCAATAAAAGGAGGATAAAGTTTAATTAAACTGTAATTGTGGTTTACAGCGGCGCCCTTTTTATCCGCAAAATGTTAACAAGTTATAAAAATTATGAATTAACATCCACGCGGCAAGGGTCCGGTGTGGGCCGCGGGGAGGCAGAGGGGCCGGGGGGGTTTGGCTAAGGGTTCACCACAATAGACGCTGCTCAAGGGTGCCCAATAAAAACTTGACAAATGGCGTTTCATAATCGTGTTGCATTCCAAGCCTCGTCACAGCGATCCCGGATTGTCCTCCCTCTGGAAAATATGTCTCTTGTTCAGAAATTACCTCGTGTGGTGACACCGCTACTATATCATATCACATTTCATTGCATGTTGTGGGGAAGCTATAGTTACTATTTTTGGGTAGGAGATGATTTTATTTTGAGAATACTTACCTGGCATATGACTGTTGCAATTTATTTATCCTTTGAATAATCTATTATAGTGGTGAAATCAGACGAGTAACCGATGCTTGTCGAATGTAACCAGCATGATAATTACCTGTAGGTACGCTGTCACGATTACAATAGCGATTAGACCACAAATGTAACGTCATAGCCACAGGCTCCGGAGAGGCTGTAAGACCACTATGCACCATTACCGGCTCCTCACGTGATCTTGATCTCAATTAACATTACCGCATACTGCGTGCGGCTTATTGAGCACCGGTTTGCATGACAGCTACTTCCGCCCAACCTAACCATAGATTTGAGGCGTATCATTGGTAATGGTAATGTATCTTTTTGATACAGTGATTAGTTGAGATAATGTTTCTCTTTTATAAAACAAATACATCACTAAGCAATATTGAAAAACGGAACCCTTGTAGAATCGTTAGTTCACCCAATAAATCACCCATAAGGAGTTGTAGAGTGCGTGAGTTAGGCCCTAAGTGATTTCTTCAGAAAATTGTTCAGGGTACTTAGGGAATAAACATACTAAAAATCCTGACGTCTAGGGGGTGAGGCGGAGTGGGGGGAGGGGGTTAAAGTTCCCATTTTTCAGTTTTTTGCTAATATCTTTTAAACGATGCGTCATGGAGATAAGAAGTCTTCTACGCAATGAAAGCTTATAAAATTATGTACAACTTTTATCTTATACACTTTTTCACATTCCTACCTATTTTCGAACTACACATTCCGGAAAAGTGAAAATTGAAAAAAAAAACTACTAGAATTGAACACTACCTTTTGTATACTACTTCCTTCACGTTATTTGGGGATAAAAAGTATCTTATATCTTAAATCAACTCCTACTATATCAATTTACTAAATTTTATCCAAATCTGTACAGCCGTTGGGATATCAAAAATTTTATCTACACTTGTCTTATACACTTTTTCCAAATTTTCACCAGTGTTCGAGTATCGTGCTCCGAAGAAAGTGAAAATGGAGTTCATTGACACGAAGTTTATAGTGGTCGGATTTTCATGGGACTTTTTTTATTGAGTTTCTAGAGGAGTGGAGAAGAAAGTTAAAAAAAAAATATTTTGCCACACGTTTGTCACTTTTTTTTTTTGTTTTCTTTGGAATATTTTTTTTTTCGTTTTTGACCAACTTCAAATTCGACGAATTCATATTTTAGCGTAATAGTGTGATCTGTGTGCACCCATTTAATGCTAATTTAGTCTGTTTCTTTGTTCATAGTAGTCGATGTAATGCAATATTTCAAGTCTTTTTTGAAAATGTCCTATTTTCTGCAATTATTTTTAAATTTTTGAATTTTAAGACCAAGATTTCTTTTGCAATTGGTAACTGATACTTTTTCACAGATAATTGGATGTAGAAATATTCAAGAAAACCATGTTCACGAGTGAAGTGACTAAAGATGTTTTCACAATTATCAGGAAATCGTCTGTATAAAAGTAAAGAAGGCCAGTTTCTCAAAATATTTCTATGACGGTCAACGTAAATATTATCCTCAAAATATACTTATTATGTCTGCTATCCACAGATAATAAAAACTAAAAAAAAATTTGGTGGTACTCGATAAAGGTTGATTATTGCTGAAAAAGGTGTAATGGGGCCGCTGGTTGATTTACAAAAAATATCGTAATTATAACGTAGCCATTTCTCACGATTTATATCTGAGATAAGTTGCAAGCTTGGGTCTCTGCGCGCAATTTAGTATCAATACCAATACCGATACCACTCCCAGTTCTTAGCGATAGAGGCCCTTTTGTCATGATTTACTTTTTCAGCAGTAACCAATATTTAACAAGTATCCTTAAATATTTATCTAGTTATTATACCTCGTTAGATACCTAATAAAATAAGGATTATGACAATAATTTGCACATTGAGTTTCATAGCAGTATTTGGAAAAAAAATGCTTTCATTAACATACACGATTTTCTAACATTTCCGAATGAATTTTAAGTCACTACACTCATGAAAGTTGTCTTCATTAATACTTTCTGATCCAATTATCTGTGAAAAAGCATCAGTTACCAATTTCAAAAGAAATCTAAGTATTATTATTCGATATTTTAGAAATAATTGCAGAAAATAGGAAATTTTCAAAAATACTTGAAATATACATTAAAACGACAACAATGAACAAAGAAACAGACCAAATTAGCGTTTAATGGATGCACGTAGGTCACACTATTACGCTACAATATGAATTCGCCGAATTCGAAGTTATTCATAAACGAAAAAAAATATTTCAATGAAAATAAAAAAAATAAAAAAAAGTTGCGAGCGTCGATATTTTTTTTTTAACTTTCTTTTCCACTCCTCTAGGAACTCAATAAAAAAAGTCCCACGAAAATCCGACCACTATAAACTGTGTTCCACCTTATTATGTAATTGCACTCGACTATATGTACAATTAAGAAAAAAAATTAGGGTTTGCCTTTCACATATTTATGTAACTGAGGGATGAAAATAGTGTAAATTCACGTCTATCGAGAGGTCCTAAGAATTATATCAACGTTCTTAAAATAAAAAGTCAATGGTTGACGATGTATTATTATATATTATCTATCTATCTATCTATATATATAAAAGAAAGACGGGTTTGTTACAACACTTATAACTCGAGATCTGCTGGATCAATTTTCATGGTTTTTGTTTCGTTGGATTTGTCTCCGCCCAGAATACATTTTAAAAACAATGAAAAAAAAAAAAAGGGTGAATACACTTTTGTCTGTAATTTTTTTTTATAAATTAGGTAGGTAGTAGGTAGGTGGTAGGTAGTAGGTAGGTAGTAGGTAGGTAGTAGGTAGGTAGTAGGTAGGTAGTAGGTAGGTAGTAGGTAGGTAGTAGGTAGGTAGTAGGTAGGTGGTAGGTAGGTAGTAGGTAGGTAGTAGGTAGGTAGTAGGTAGGTAGTAGGTAGTAGGTAGGTAGTAGGTAGGTAGTAGGTAGGTAGTAGGTAGGTAGTAGGTAGGTAGTAGGTAGGTAGGTAGTAGGTAGGTAGGTAGTAGGTAGGTAGTAGGTAGGTAGTAGGTAGGTAGGTAGTAGGTAGGTAGTAGGTAGGTAGTAGGTAGGTAGTAGGTATAGGTAGTAGGTATAGGTAGTAGGTATAGGTAGTAGGTATAGGTAGTAGGTATAGGTAGTAGGTATAGGTAGTAGGTATAGGTAGTAGGTATAGGTAGTAGGTATAGGTAGTAGGTAGGTAGTAGGTAGGTAGCTCATGTGACGCAGACGAAGTGGCGCGGGTCAGCTAGTATACTATAAAAGCTCGATATACTCTAAAAAGCTCGATTACCACTGACTGACTCACTGACTGACATAATTGTTCTCCCAGATGGAAAAAAAAATCTCTTCTTTAAAATAAATTCATGTAATTGTTGATCACAATGTTATTTTAGCTTACTGTACTCTAACTTTTGTTTTCTTGTGGTCCCAAAATACCACTCAAAAATATTTAAGGGAATCCGGGACCGCGGTCCTGGTCCCGAAAGCCCCCCGACCCGATGGTGGATGGGGAGGTGGGTATATTTTGACAGATTCGTAAACAAGTAACTCCCGCAAGTATGGGAAAAGTGCCAAACCTCCTCTTTTCGCCCCCTTCCTCCCCCTCTATCGTATCTCGGAAACAAAGAGACCCGTATTTTTCTTTTTTTACGGATTCGTATAGAGGAGGCTTTGAAAAGTAAAAACCAGTTTTCAAAATTGACCCGTTTTTCCCCCTTCTCCCCCCTTTAGGCGGATCTCGGAAGTTGAGAGATTTGGAACATTTTTTTTTTCAGATTCATACAAGGGGGCCCAGAGTTGGTCAAATTTTTTTTTCAAAACTCACCCCTCTCACCCCCTTCACCCCTCCCCCCATCGTATCTCGGAAACTAGGACACGTAGCGGCTTTTTGATTATTACTATAAATTATTATTGAGGAGCGTTTAAATTTGTATACGGAGGGTATCCTCCCCTCCCCAATCTCCCCTAAAAATAAAAGGGCTATAACTTCGTAACGGTCAGAGATAGCCATTATGTGTTTGAACAAATATTATAGTAGGCGTCGAAACCTGTCTGATGGTAGGTAGGTTCTGAGTGGAGCGAACCTGCGAGACCGAGTGGAGAGAAGGGGGAGGTGGCGAGCGAAGCGAGCCGGCGACCTCCGTAGCGTAACGAAGGTCGAGTGGGTGAAGCGTAACTCAGGGGCGACGACAAACAACTTTAGGGTTATGTTTTTTTTAATGGGTCTCAGTTTTTAAGTAAGGTTTTTTACTTTTATATTATTAGGTTGTTTTTTTTAAATTAATTTTATAATGTTTTAGGGGTTCTTAAGGGTTTTCATAGTGATTTAGGGGTAGTTGTAACGGATTTTCCAATTATTTTAAGGATTCCTATGGATTCTCAAAATTTTATGAGGGTAAGGAATACTTCTCAAGAACACGACAACACGTGCAGCTCGCGCACCCACGCAAATAATAGTTTCCTTCTAAAGCCGTAAAAATTCTGTCCCCGCTAAATTACTTTTCTGAAAGTTTTTATACATAATTCAGAAATCGGAATTTTCCTACCTTTCTACCTTTACGTACGTAAATAGAAATTTCAAGAAAAATGTTTCGCTGGATGCGAGACACACGTGACCGGTCAATGTGGCGACACTTGGGGCAGGTCCATGTCCAGCTGTGGTCGCCTTTCGGCTGAAATATTGATGATGGTTTGAAAATATTTGGTGTTTAGGAAAATATTTGGTGTTTAGTTTTGGAGATATGAGACTTTTTCGTGAAATAGCAAAAGTTTCAAACAATATTATAAATTCAAGCCATTGCACGAATTTTTAGTTAAAAGAAAGTATATTAACAATAAGCAATAATATGAAAAGACGGATGAGATGAAAAATACAGAAGTATGGAAAAAGAAGACTATAAATCGACTATGTAACAAGTAGTTCTAAAACTAACTTGACTACTGAATGAAGTCGATTTTAAAATGTAGCCTTACCGGGGCCATTATAACGAATCGATTGACACTTTAAGAGGGCTATTACAAATTTTCTTGTTTTTGAGTGTTTTAAGAGTCTAGCACTCAAATATAAGAAAAATTTTGATTTTTATTTTGAGCACTCCATAGAGAATTAATCAAACTTTCTCGGGCATATATCTTTTTTTAATTTTGTGGCCATATCTAAACCATAATCACACTTCTAAACTGAGATTTTAGAAGTGTGATTATGGTTTAGATATGGCCACAAAATTAAAAAAGATATATGCCCGAGAAAGTTTGATTAATTCTCTATGGAGTGCTCAAAATAAAAATCAAAATTTTTCTTATATTTGAGTGCTAGACTCTTAAAACACTCAAAAACAAGAAAATTTGTAATAGCCCTCTTAAGGTGAACGCAGACTTAAGGTCATGGCACACTAGACAAGCACAGCATCGGCACCGCTCCGACCCAGCATTTAACTTGCCATTCAAATTAGAGCATTCAATCGTATATCATAAAATATATTTTACAATGTCTGTAGGAAAAAGCTTACGGCGGGCGGTCACCCCGCTTACCGCGACTCGACTCGCGGGCGCCTCGGAGTCGGCGCGCGGCCCGCCCGTGGACTGCGGGTGGTCAGCGCGCCGCCGTCGCGCGGACAGCGTGGTTACGGCGCGCGGACCGCCTGCTTACGGCGCGCCAACTCCGAGTTGCCCGCGGTTGCCCGCGAAACAATGTCGTAAACAAATGAAGCAAGCTCATAGTCCAGGAGAGAGCGTTGCAAACAAAAAAGTCATGAAACTTTTCGACATAATACGAGGTAGGTAGGTCTAATAGTCACCTTTTTTTTTCACCACGTAGCAAAGACAATCTCCTCAAATGGGGGTTTATGGACGGCTCAGACCTCAAATGTGTATGCGGCGTGTCTCCACAGACAATGGCCCATCTTCCATCTTGCGCCGCATGCCCTGACACCTGCACACTTGACGACCTTATGACTGCATCAGCGAGTGGAGTTAGCATTGCTGAATTTTGGGCCAAACAATTTTAATAGATATTTGCCATCGACACGCTAAGAAGAAGACCACTTCCCTAACTACCCAATCCTCCAGCCACCGCGGGTGTGTCAGCTGACGCTGGGTTCACTTATTATTGTCGTTCGAGATCGAGGAACAAGATGGCAAATGATCAGCGTAAAAACACTACATAAACTGCAACGCTAGCTCCCGGACTATCCCGGCCAGTGCGCGGACTGCGAGCTTACGCCTCGCGGACGGCGCGCGGGTCACGTGTGGACGCTGCGCGGACCGCGGGTGGACGCCGCGCGGACCGCGGGAGACGCCGCGCGGACCGCGGGTGAACGCCGCGCGGACCGCGGGTGAACGCCGCGCCGTAGCCTAAATTCGAGGCAACGCCGGGCAACAGCTGTGCTGGTGCTGTGCTGGTGCTGTGCTGGAGCGGTGCTTGTGTAATGTGCCACGACCTTTAGCCGCACCGCAGTCGCCGCATTCGAATTCTTATTTGCAATCTCGCACACAGACATAGACACAGATTTGCACACAGACACCGGTTGCATAGAACTTTATACGACGAATTGGAATGCGGCGACTGCGTTGCGGCTAAGTCTGCGTTCACCTTTAGGGCGCTTTCAATTTAGACGTTTAGTGTCGGACCGCTGCGGTGCCGAAGCGTGCGTTTGTCGTACAGCGTACGTGCGGTTATGGTTTTTCATAGAAAACAAACGTGCGGCAGCAGTCCTACATCCCGTCTATTGTCGAGCGTTCGCGGTACCGCGACGCCGCACTGTTGCCCCACCGAGCGTTTTGTATGAAAACAAATGAACGTCCGTACGCAGTACGACAAACGCACCGTTTCAGCACCGCAGCGGTGCGACACGAAACGTCTAAATTGAAAGCGCCCTTATTCATCAAAATCGGATGAATAGTTTAGGCGCTACGGAGGTACGTACGAAAATACAAACATATATACATAGACTAATAAAATCACAACCCTTCCTTTTGAATAAAAATAACAGAAAAAAATCTTTCGTCCATCATCTCACAGTAGCTCCAAACCCACGCCATACGTCTACCCGTCTCGAGTCAAATAGCATGAGCATTCGGTATTGCCAGGGTGCGAACCAAGGACGAGTTAGAATGAGAAACTGTTCGTGTTGACGGTACATCCAACAATCTGTCTCCACGCAGTCTATGAATCAACTTAGACTGCGTGGAGACATGCGTGGGCTGCGTGGTCTTTGCCCAAATTGGTATTTGGGCAAAGAGTCTCATAAGTTGAGTGAGCTACATGTGTCGTGTTATTTTATCATAATGTGTTTTAGTGAACAAGTCGGTAGAGTATCTTACAATAATCATCTACCTAGCCTTTAACCAACTATGTTGGGTTCGGCTTCCAGTCTAACCGGATGCAGCTGAATACCAGTATTTAACATGGAGCGACTGCCTATCTGACCTCCACAAACCAGTTAGTACCGGATAATACGATACCCCTTGGAAAGACTGGGTGTCAGACTTTCGGGCCACTACCTGTAACGACACTCAAATCTACAATTGACAGCCGGAACCAGCACGGAGGAAACTCGGTATGTCGGTGGTCACCCATCCACGGACCAACCTAGGCAAGCTCGACTTAACCCGAAGATCGACCCCAGCGGCTGATATTACATATTAATTAGCTACTAGATAGTACCTAGAGCTACTAGATAAACTATAACAAAATCGAAAAAGCAAAGCGGAATCGGAAAAGTGTTTCGATCAACCGTCGGCGTCGGGAGACAGGAATGAAAAATCGTTTGGCATGGTGACTCTCGGATATTAGCGTTAAAATTGCATGAGCAAATGTGACGTTGATTTAATCGTGTGGTTTTAAATTGAAGCACACGGGACAGGTGTTACTGAAAGGTATGGTTTTGATGCGACTCTCTTTGTTGGCAGCCACACCAACGCACACGGTCTGCGGTTTATCGTTACATCAATTAGAATATTTGTGTTTTTTGTGTTGTGACACACACATGTTTTATCTATACTAATATTATAAAGAGGTAACATTTGTTTGTAAGTTTGTAAGTTTGTATGTTTGTAAGTTTGTTTTTAGGAGGTAATCTCCGGAAGTAATGAACCGATTTTAAAAATTGTTTCACTGGTAGAAAGCTACATTATTCGTAAGTGCTATAGGCTATATTTTGTTCCCGTACTCCTACGGGAACGGGAACTACGCGGGTGAAACCGCGGGACGTCAGCTAGTTCCTTATAAGTCTGTACCGCCTAACTAATTATCGTATTAATTTATACTCAACAATGATAACTTAACAATGACTTTACCTTCATAAACATAGTCAAAGGTCGGACCGTTTAATCTGGCATAAACATCCCCAAAACTCGTAAAGTAAGTCTCGCCACTATTATTAGGCACTAGCGGGTAAAGAATGCCGTAATAAGGGACGGTATTAGCCTCGCCAAAATATTGTGCCACGTCACTAGCTAGGGGCAGAGGGGGGCGCCCACCGGCAATATTATTAAAAATAATTTCTCATTTTTATTGCTCGCTCTTAAGCTAGTGGTGTAATAAATGACTACACTTTTATTACAATCATTGTTGTTGAAGGTGGTTAGTTTTAATGGGATTCAGAGATATTTGTTAATCATAACCAACATGATAAATCAAATTCCGCTGATCAAATCAAATTCAATCAAATTCCGCCGATCACTAAACAATGCAATGTTTAGTGATCTTGAATTAAAACTAGACAAACGAGATCTACTCGTTTATTTTGATTATTGAATAGGCGAAACGACAAAAAAAAATCTAATTAGTCCGTCTACACATTTCCAAAAAATATTGGACACATATTTTTTCTTTTCTTTTCGTTTGTTACGGAATTAAACCAAAATTATCTTTAAAATTGTCAATACGTCACGCCTTAGTATAATTTTTAGCTAGTTCTTACGTTACGAGCCCCCACTCCCGAGTTTTGATGCGTTTTATCTTTGTCAATATTCATTGATTTACAAAAACAAAAAAATGTGTCCATTATTTTCCAATACTCTAACTGATGGACTAAATAGATTTGCAATTTTTTGATACTGTCGTCATGCCTATTTGCCTCTGCCATGTTACATACTTAGTGGGTTTTTATTTATTTATTTATTTAAACTTCATGTACAAGAGTGGTACATAGGCGGCAGCGGCGGCGGTTGGTTTTTGAATATGAAAATTATTATAATACCTTTGAACAAGCAATTTTTGTACGAGTATAAATATATTTAAATACATAATCTGAGTCTGGTTTAGGGGGCGATAAATCGATCTAGGTTCTATCTAATCGATCTATCTCTCTCTTAGGTTTAATTAACTGAAAAAAAAAACGTCATCAAACGTCATCCAGATATATTAGCTTTTATCAAAATGAAAAGCGTCTGTGCTATTTAGCATTGAGAAGAACTCTCACGAGGAGAAGATTCAAGCTGCATGATAAGTCATGCCGGCTATGAAATGTATTGTCTCCAGAACCAAAGTTGTGTGCAAAATTTCAGCTCAATCGGTTAGGGGAACTGGGTTGAAATTCAGTTGCAAGATTTGACCAAAACGTACTAACTAACTAACCAATCAACTAACTATCCAATAAAGCAAGTCAAATAAAAACTTATAAAAAAGCCACGAAAGACAAAACAAAATATAAATAATTCATTACTACACCGCACCGCGTAGCACTTTCGTAGCGGCGGCGTAGCACCAAGCGCACTTCGTTGTACATCGTAAAACTTGGTCAAATCAACCTCACCTTCCTGTGATATAACGTGTAGTGTCTTAGAATTAATATACTTAAAACGCATACACCGTCTCCGTTCCGTCGTGGGTAATAAAAATGAACTTGAGTAATGATGGAGCTAGTCGTAGCGTCGCAGGCCCTTCGTAGCAGTTTGCTACAAAGCTCTACGCCTGAAGATATGAATGTTACTGAAGTTTCATATGACATTGTAGCCAAAAATCTGCTGCGGTGGCTTGGGTACCAAGGTGGCTGGGTACCCAAGCCACCTTGAGAGGGCATCAGTTTCGAGATTCAATGGGTTCGCAATAACCTTATTTGTATATCTGATGGATTTAAATTAGACGTTGCGGCCTTAAACCCGGGCAGACTTATTTTATTGAATATATTATCGTCTTCCGAATTTATCAGATATGGCTGCAAGCAGGTGCTTACGTGGAGGATCAACCAGAGGTCTATGGGACCAACAATAACTTTGATTTAAAAATGAATGCATTTTTCTGTAATAGCATGAAATAAATTGGTTCATCGTTTATTTCGTTTCGCTTTAAGTACAGCTATGACGGTGTGCGCAGCGAGATGAAAAAAGTAAAAAAAAAACCTCTTTGGATCAATTTGTTTTCCCGTATAATCCTGATGTTCAGCTGGGAGTGGTCGCATGCTCCGCCCAGTTCACTCTTCTCTAACAATTTTCTGTCACACTCTTTTCATTTATATATTTTTATTTCATTTTCTTTTATACAAAGAGATAGAGATAACATGTTCACAATGCGAGTAGTGTATTCTATTATCTACTGTTTATCTTTAGTAATATTTCTTACTTCAACGGAGAGATAAAATGAAAAAGATGGTCCTCATTTTGCTTTTAAAGCTGATTTATTAATTTAGAAGAAAACTACATTACGCTTTTACATTTAGAACTTCACATTTAATTTGTAAATGAATTCCAACTTGGCTGAGTTCGAGTGGATGTGAAACATCGCAAAACTCCGTCGAGGAACAACTCTACGTGTTCTGTTAACGCTGGCTTCGTTTGCCTTTGAAAGCTAGTATTTACGATATGATTCAAACAGCAGATAAAGATTTTATAAATTCAAAGTTCTAAGAAGTTTCTAGATGGTAGGAAAATGGTGTTTTTCTTATTTCTGGGTGTGGGGCGTGTCGGTCGCGACGCCCGCCCAGCGCGCGCCTAGCGCCGCAGTCGTCCCGTCGCCGCCGCGCGCTCTGCACGCCGCGACTAGAACCGTGCCCGCGCGAACTCGCTTTTTACGCACGAACCGCACTTCCGTCGCAGAATCTAATCGGTAAGTCGTGTTATTTTTAGTGTGAGAAGTTTATTACATGCCACATACTTTAAAAGTAGAAAAAGGCAGAAACGTTGAATTATTTTCGTGAAATAGTTTTCATTTTCTGTGAAATGTGTTACGTAACTTTATTTAAAAAAAAGAACACCTATTAAAAGATTTACTTTTAGAGTGAAAAACATGGAAATATTTTGTTTAACCTGTATAGGTAGCTTCTTATTCTAAAATATTTCTTTCTTTTAAAATATTTTTTCTCTAAAACAAACTATTTTTACATGGATTCATCGGATTTTTGGAAAGTATTGCTAAATATAAGGTACCAAAGAAAATTCAATAGCGACGTTTTTTGACACAAAGTGCTTTTAAAAAGGTCCCATTGAAATTAAATATTAGGATGGAAAAGTGAAACATTTAGCAGTTATTTTTAATTATAATTCTTAAACTATTAACAGACTTAAAATAAACATTGGTTGGTTTGTATGTTGGCTGGAAAAAAAACCGCCCATATAGAATGAATTTTGCCTTTTTTTTAACTTTATGTTAAAATAAGCGTATAAAAACTTGTAATTATTGAAAGATATCGTTATTTCAAGGACCACGTATTTTTTTTCGTTCAATTCAATTCAAGTTTAGCACAATCAAGTAAGTTACCAAATTGTAAAGATGTGTGCACACTACAATATCCGTAAAAAAAATAGTTAAGACGTTTGTGGGCAGAAAAAGCATCTGGTCCTTTAATTTACTAAGTTTGATACGAAGGCATTTCCTTTTTTCAGGACGACACATTTTAAACTTAATCCTTTCAACACTTTTTTCACTTATCTACAAAAATAGGCGCAATTGATTTAGTTTTAAAATTAAGCACATTATAATAATTTAAGACAACACATATTTAATTCAAAATAGTAATTAATACAACTATGGTTGCATATTTATTAGTTTATTTCGGAATTCTGACTCGGTTTTTATCGTAATGCTATTGATACAAAAGGTACCTAAGGTAAGGTAACTTCGTACCTTTTGTATGTATGTAATAAAAAAGAAACTGTAGTGTTTTTTGTTCTTTTTTAAACTCTGAATTATTTAGAAAAAAATGCAGCATGAGATAAATCATTCAATGTTTCGCATTTTTTAAGTAATTAAGATTAACTTTTCTTCTTAATTAGTGATAGACGATGAATGACAATGCATTTATTTACTTGAATTTTCAATTGGCTATTTCAATTATAAATTTTGTAAATGTGAAAGCATTCAATATTAGGGATCTGAAAGCCCTTTCTGCATCTATGAAAGGAATACAAGTTTTACTTGCTTTATGAAATAATTAATACCATTGTACGCATCTTCAGTTAAAAACAACAAAGGATTCAGAAATTAATTAATAATTTTATTTTATTTGTAAAAATTAAGTCGATTTTTACTACTTCTTTGAAAAAACCATTAAACAAAACATTTTGAAACCTCGTTTCAGTTTTAAACCTTGAGGTGGGCGCAGGATATAAAACAATGGAGTGTATTCGTGTAGTATCTTTGATTAAATGGTAATTATTTTCAATATCTCAATTATTTGCATTGGCGATTTTATCAAATATTATTTAATAAGTTTTTTTTTTTAAACTTAATTACAGATTGTAATAATAATCCTCGCGCTGAAGCCGAGTAACATCGCATGTTCATAGCGTTTCCAATGTAGTTACACAAGAATTTCTATGAGAGGTCGGGGTTATGGGGCCATATTCAAGCAGTGGGTGTGCACCCATAGTGGGCTGGTGGAGGTCGTACTGTCTTTGAATTTTTGCTTCTGGGTCATGCTGATTTCTACACGATGTTTTTATTTATTTATTTATTTATTTATTTATTTATTTATTTATTTATTTATTTATTTATTTATTTATTTATTTATTTATTTATTTATTTATTTATTTATTTATTTATTTATTATTATGGCACTTCAACGACTTACTCACTAAAACATACATAAATATAAATGACAAACAATTTTAGCTATAGTGAATTCGTCACTTATAGAAGTGCACAGCACTCGCAGAATAAAATGAATTTTCTTCGCCGGTCGGACAAAAATAATTGATTGGTGTTGAATTTTATATAACATCGCATGGCATCGTATGTAACTAATCGTAGCTACTGAAATATGTCACTTTTCTTTCATACAAACCTTGTCCGGACAATATTAAAAACACAACATTAAAAAAGCTGCCAAATCTGTCGAGCCGTCCGCATTTGACGTTTTACATGAGGCAATTGATAAAATATTATTGGGCATTAACTCATGGCTAAATAAAAACAGCCGCACCCGGTCGGTTTGTGGATGGGTGACAACTGACAATCCATTACTTACCAAGTTTCCCCCGTGCGTCGGAAAACACGTTAAGCCGTTGGTCCCGGCTCATTTGTATAATTGATCTTTGACAGCCGTTACAGGTAGTCAGTGGCCCGAAAGTCTGAAAACCAGTCTTACCAAGGGTTTGTATTTATGTAAATTCAGATATTATGAAGCTAGGATGTTACAATGCAACATAATAAAACTTTTTAACAAAAAAAATAAAACCGACTTCAAAAAACACAAAAAAGTGAAAAATAACTTTAGCTTCAGAAGTCGGTGACCTTTGTTTGATTCATTTAGTTTTTTTTTGTCACCGACTTCTGAAGCTAAAGTTATTTTTCACTTTTTTGTGTTTTTTTAAGTCGGTTTAATTTTTTTTTGTTAAATAGTTTTTTTATTTCTTCATTTTTAGTTGTAAGTAATATCCTCTACAAATATACTATATGCATTTATTTTACATTGTTAACAATACATGTCATGGTTATCCCCAATAAATGGAACTTAACATATCTAAACTGTCGAAATTTGGGTGTATTGTACACATCTGCGTACCCCTCAGAGCATACAGGCGTGATGTTACGTCATGATGTTGTATAAACAAAATATCGAAGCGATGGCAGCAATCAAGACCGATTTACCGTCTAGTTTTGAAGAGTTCCATTGTATATCTCCGAAGATCAGCATCAGATCTTCACCAAATTTAAGTGCGACCATCTCAGGAGTATACTCTTTCAAATAAAAAAATAATTTTGAGAATCGCTCCACAAATGGAGGAGAAATCGGTGAACATACATGAAATTGAAATTGCACACGACTGAAGCAAAAATGTTCATTAAATGAAAACTACTGGGCCAAACTATGTTAAATTTTTATGGGACCAAATGGCAAATATTTCAAATCAAACTAAAAAAGAATCACGTAAATCAGATCATAAATCTCAGCGTAATCGGTGTACATACATAAAAAAAAAATACGCATCGAATTGAGAACCTCCTCCTTTTTGAAGTCGGTTAAAAACAGCGGCTATCTCAAAGTTTTTTTTTTTATAATAGTGGTAAAATTCATATTGGGTACAAGAAAACAAAAAAGCGACAACTAGCAAGTTAGGTGTCGAAAGCGAAAGCTAGCGTATTGTGCGTGTTGGTACTACTCTGCAGATCAGTCGTAGATAACAAGCGTGATATAACGTTGTGTAAAATACGAAGCGGTGATAGTGGTAACTTTAAAGTTGATATTTCATGTAACAAAGACCATCTACAAGATTTAGGTGAGAACTGCCTAGCCCTGGTAGCCTAGGGTAGCCCGCGAAATTCTAATTTTCTCACGTTTTAATGCAATGACGGATTTTCTTTTTAGCTCTTCCCTAGTCGCTGGATAGATGGCGCTGGACTTAGTATGATAATGCAAGGAACAGAACTTAAAAAAAAACTGATTTTAACAAAGCGCAAGAAAACTAGGTTATATTCGGAAGGTCCGGAAGAAACTGAACAAAATACTAATATTATCATGAATTAGGAAAAACGAAAATTTTATCAGCTTATGGTAATTTAGGAACAGTCACATGTTAAGCTAACGAAAGTGTCCGTCAACGAGCGTATTTGACGTGACGCTATGTTTTTTTTTCCAAGCGTTTTGGCTTTGGCACCAACTATCATAGTCAGTTCAACGCCATCTATAGAGTTCTTGGAAACTAAGTTTTTTTTTAATACCTCAAAAGGAAAACCTCTCATTAGCAGGTCAGTGTCAGTGTGAACGGATCCTTAACGGAGCCGTCAACCAAGAATTCTGTACTATCGGGGTCTTTTCCGCCTGACCAGTTTAAATTTTTTTCGCTTAAATCATGCGGAGGCGCCGAGCCGCGCCCCCTTAAAGTTTGGGCCTATTAGGAAAGCGTCAACTTTGGCGCGCAAAATAACAATATCTCTCGTTGGGCGTGCGTCGTCAGTGCGCTCGGCCGATTCGGTATCTTTTCATTCATTATTTATATACAAAGTCAACGGGGCATGGCTAGAGAGCGTTTCTATGTTGCGAGTGCAAGCAAAAATGAGCTTAGTGGTGGTCAGGCGGGAGTGTCCTCGATAGTACATCAAACTAAACTCTACGCAAAAATGATAGCTGGGAAACGCCTTTTTTTGGGGTGAAAAATCACGTATTACAGTAAAACTCAATGTGAAGCACTCAAAACATTGTGCTGATGGACGCATTTAATATTTAACGGGTTATGGAGGTAGTTAAACTTATGACCTTAAAAAGTAGTGTTTGAAAAAAAACTTGTGAAAAAGTTAACTTTGACCTCCAATATCTTCTCCGTAACTATTAGGTTTCAATGGTCTAGAATAAAATAATGATCGCAATGACGGGGAGAACAAGTGCCTTTCGGCTTCGTTAAGGGTTTATTTACACCCATCATCATCTGCCTAGCCTTTTCCCAACTATGTTGGGGTCGGCTTCCAGTTTTACCAGATGCAGCTGAATACCAGTATTTAACATGGAGCGACTGCCTATCTGACCTCCACAACCCAGTTAGTACCGGGTAATACGATACCCCTTGGTAAGACTGGTTGTCTGACTTTTTGGACCCCTCCCCCTTTTTTTTTATTTACACCCTTTAAGTAGATTAAAATTATGATTCGCGACCGTAACAAATATGACTTTACTGGGGTTAAAGTTTAAGATAGCTTTTTTTTTGTTAAAATCAAAGATGAGATAGATGAATTGTAAATGATTTTTGACAACGTGAATTTAAATTTATACTGTTGTTACGATTTTGCTTTTGTTTTATGAGAATTTTTATTGTTTTTTTTTTTTTTTTTTATTGTTTTGATTGATTGATTCATTTTTTAAATGTTTATTTAACTATTTCTTATGTATCACAATCAGACACAATGTAATTTGTTGTTAAATAAATGAAAGGAAACGCTCTAAGTTAATTTAATCCCATTGAATGACTATTTCATGAAAGGCAAATTTGAATTTCGCTACCCTTGCGCTTTCACCTTATCACAGTTTGTTTTAATCTTATTCTGTAGGAGAAAAGATATAGATCTTACAGGACGTCAAACTCACATTAAGCCTCCCTGGACTAATGAGTGATACAACGAATCCACCGCTTAGGTAGGTACCTAAGCGGTGGATTCGTTGTATCACTTGCAAGTGAGTTCCATCATCATCATCATACGAAGGCATGTCCGTCGATGATAATAGTAATGGTGGCCCAGTGATAGCGGCCCCGACGTCGGTTCGATCCCAGACAGGTGCATTTTTTGTGTAATTGATATCATCACCACGTACTCTCTCAAAACGTTGAAGGAAAACATTGCGAGGAAATTGCACTGAGCCCGCGTGGATTACCAGCCCATGACTCTCGTAGTTGTATGGCCAGTGTCCCAGTAGTGGGAACATTATAGGCAGATCACATTAAGCTCGTGTTATGTCCTTCAATAAACTTTATCGTGTGTCTGTTCCGTGGTATTCGAGGAAACTAAGAGAAGATAGCAGCGGTGGCCCAGTGGTGGCGGCCCCGACTTACGAACAGTAAATCGTGGGTTCGAACCCAGGCAGGCGCATTACTTTGTGTAATTTATTTCATCAGCACTGCTCTCAAAACGGTGAAGGAAAACATCGTGAGGAAACCGGCATGTCCTAGAACCAAAAATTCGAAGACATGTGACATCTACCAATCCGCACTGGGCCCGCGTGGTGGATGTAGCCCATTCCCTCTCATAGAGAGGAGGCCTGTGTCCCAGCAGTGGGAACATTAATAGGCTGATGATGATGATGAAGAGAAGATAGAGGGAGAGAGAGAGAAAGAGAGTGAACATCGAAGGACGTCTGGAGTTTATGCGATTTGCATCTCCTTTTGTAGTTTCTGCGTGACCATCATCAGTCTCCTGCTCTTAACCAATTTATTCAGGATCGACTCAGTATACATATGTCTTCGTCTTCTTCTCTCTCGTCATCTCACCAGTCACCTCCTGTCACTTTTTGCTTGAACTATCTTGTCTTTTTAATTTATGATTGTGTCTCTAACTTATTATTCCGCTAAAAATGTTTTGTACTTTGATTTTATATGTTGTCGTCATTAATTACGGTAATGTAGAAAATGGGGAAAGTGTTGCTGGGTTTTTCTATCAGGAATTTCTCAGTAGCAGCCACGGAGTCCAGATGTGCGCCCGGTTGATGGCAATAAGCTCGGCCCTTGTTGTACGAGACTTAAACATACCTAACTGGCGAAATGTTAGTGTACTATTAGGTACTATCGTGGACACTCCCGCCTGATCACCACTAAGCTAATTTTTGCTTGCACTCACAACATAGAAACGCTCTCTAGCCCCGCCCCGTTGACTTTGTACAGAAATAATGAATGAAAGACAATACCGATCAACCGAGCGCACTGATGACGTACGCCAAACGAGAGTTATTGTTATTTTGCGCGCCAAATTGACGCTTTCCTAATAGGCCTAAACTTTAAGGGACGCCTTCTTAAAGTTTAGGCCTATTAGGCTCGGCGCCTCCGTATGATTTAAGCAAAAAAAAATATTAACCGATCAGGCGGGAAAGACCACGAGTGTACATACACGCCTGTCTTACTCTTCGGTTACACTAATTACAGTACAGCGAGATGTTTGTTTACAGTCACGTAGACATGTAATTGATGATTTAACGAATTCACCTGTAATGATGTTGAATCACAAGCTTTGTTACCCGATTTCGGCGAAGCCAAAAGGAAGGGTTATGATTTTAGCAGTCTATATATGTATACACGCATGTATTTACGCATGTTCCACCGTAGCCCCTAAACTATTCATCCAATTTTGATAAATAAGGTGTCAATCGATTCGTAATAATGCCCTCGATTTTACCTTGTAAACCCCGGTTTTAGTTTGATTCTTCAGTAGTCGGGTTTTTTAGTTGTAGTATACAAACACAAATTCTTGTTTACCTAGTCGGTTTTTAAACTTTATGTTTTTCTCGATATATTTCCATAACAAACATATAGTTTCACTTACAGACTCGACGCCATTTTGTATGAATTGAGGAGAAAAATAAAATAATTATTTAAAACTATAGACATTAAATCCAATGTAGGCTTACATTGGATAAGCCAGCTAGTTTGGAGTTTTGCTAAGCTGTTTTTTATTTTACAACTAGGGGTTCAGCATGATGGGAGGGAGGGATTCTAATACCTTCGAACGAAGCTTTCCAAGAAATTGTGATTGAACTTCACACATTCACAGATCAGTCCGTATAATCATCAATTAATCTCAAGCTTTGTTCTCGGTACTAGCATTTATACACATTTAGATGTTGAGAGATAGTATATGTGAAATATAATCAATTATGTAGTTACATACTGTATCTATGCTGAAGAAGTTCGAGTTCAGGAAATAAATATATATCCAGATCCACTATATTTCATAACTATATTTAAGTTAATAACATAATTGAATGGCTTTTTAATGATTACAATACTTTAATGAGATATCTAATTATCCATTCATCTTGACCTTCTCGTGTGATTATTCATTCTGTTATAATATTTAGCAATTATAGTTGAATTTGAACGTTTTTTACGTATAACGTCCAGACTAACTCGTACGGTTTAAGCTTGGGAAGTGGTACTATGGCCAGTAAACAGCAAGATATCAATACCGCTGGTTTGTAACACGCTCTTTACCCATTTGCTAAAAGTCTGCGACGATACTGCTCAGTATGGTTTTCTAAATGAGAGTTTTTTTGTTTCCAGAGGTTGCAATAGGGTTTAATCGAATAATTGCGAAATCCTTTTGAATTTTCCTGCCATATTCTTAAGTTTAGGTGAAGTCATCACCTAATATTTCCATTAAATCTGGATCTGATTTAAGAACGTCTTGTTGAGGAGTAGAGGTACGGTGGTACCTAGATTCCACAACCGGCGCAGTAAGTACGTGCCGTGGTGTTGTCCGCGGTAGGCAACTGTGTGACGACCGCGGCGGGGACCACCTCCTCATCACTATATTCCGCTGGGGTTGGTTGCCAGTACGATCATCCAGGTTGTGGATCTGTATCGCCCTGATATGTGCCACGATCGTCATCGTTTGGGATTGGTTCGAACTCTGCAAGTAAAATAACTATTTTGCTTAATTAAACCTTTATTTGTTGCGAAGTGAGACTCCTTTTGAGTAACACGCAATCCCAATAGGCGGCCTAATATCTACTTTTTCTCTAGGAATAACTAACGTAGATACATGCTATGGAAAAACCCTACAAGCAAGCAAGTACTTAATTTAGGAAGTGGAAAGCCCTGAAAGGACAATCCGATTTTCCGTAGGTAATACAATTGTATTATACTCTAACCCGTTATGAATTCAAAACCACAAGCGTACCAATTTTATGTACTTAACGCTTTTACTTTGTCACGCGTATCACTCTTTCTTTTCAGCATTCTATGGCTTACATATAAAACGCACTGGAAATACTTTATAAACAAAGAAATTATGGGAAACAACGAAGCACTGTTACATAAATCAAGAACAAAGCTGTGTCTACATAACATTGGATTCATATATATAGCTTTAATTATTTTCCGCGAAATGACGAATCTGTAAGTGTAACTAATATATTCATGCTAATACACTGGCCTGCAAAAATAAGTATCACACTTTTAAATTTTTTTTTTCTTCTAAACTCTATAGAAGTAAGAGATTTAAAATAAAAACGTTTTATAGCAATTTTTACCACCTTCAATAGTTTTTATGTACAAAATTAAACTCTTTTTAGAGTCCTTTTTAATTTCATAAGTATCTTGTGTACTTTAAAAGTTATTGCAATTTTAAAAGTGTGATACTTTTTTTTGCAGGCCAGTGTTTTAAGAACGCAACTTAAAAGTACCTAAATAAGCACTCGGAAAACAAATTACTAAGCCATCTCTGAATAGGTTCGTTATATGCGACAACAACAACAACAACAACAGCCCATAACGTCCACTGCTGGACATAAGCCTCTCCCATGATGGGAGGAATTTGCCGTAATCTCCACGCTTGGCAGGCGGATTGGAATGATGAAAGAATGAGGATGAGGAATGAGGCAGTGATGAAAGACTAACAGAAAACGCTGCTGCCCATTCTCTGGTCTACGGAGGCGCAAGGTGTTCTGCCTCAGACATTAGTCACCTTATACGACACCCGTGAGTGTGATGGGTTGGTTCTATCCTTCTCTGCCGGATACCACACGGCTATATGCGACAGGTATACATATAATCACATATATATATCTAATTAATTTGTAATAACAACTAATTAAGCACATAGCACTTAATCGAGACGGCATGCGACAGTACCGTCTAGCTACTCGTATATAGCTAATGTGTCGAAAGGATTGACAACGCCTGCTAGCGGCCGCAATGGCTTCTCCCTCGTCACAATTATAAACTTAAAAACTGAATGTCTTTTTCTGTGAAAATTGAAACGTAAACTTCGAATAACGCGTACTAGGTAGGTACTTACGTGCGTGACATTCTCGAATTTATTTTTGTTTACTGCATTCAAATGTTTGATTTTTTTGAATTTTAAGCTTACTTATCTTTGAAAAAGCATCAGGAAAAGGCAATAGAAATTTGGTCATGCTTCATAACGGAACCACCTTTGCTTTAACAAGTATAATGTTGACAAAATCTAAGGAATCTCTATACAATTCTAGTCCTATTAAAAAAACATCGAAAATGATAAACTTCATTCTACTATTTTGCACTCGACTATGGGGCTGAGGCAGTCTGTGTTGGAAGATAGGAGCTTTCAGCTGAGCGATACTTCTTGATGACGCTTGTTGGTATTGCTCGTCAACGGGCATAGTACGCAATAGTACATTTTGATACAAGTGGAGAAAGTTTGTTATTGCATTCGAGGCGGAATTATAACACCCGAGTCGTAGGCGAGGGTGTTTTTGAGCCGAGAATTGCAATAACAAATGTCCACGTGTATCAAACGACGTTTTTCAATACACTTTTGAAGAAATAAAATAAAATAACGAATAATATTTTTGTCACGAATTACGAAACTATGATTCAAATTTTCTTTTTTTTTTTTTTCGCGCTTTGGTCTCGCCAGGTTAAAAGAAAGGCAATGGCATGAACCCGTTAAACAGCCTAATATAAAAAATAGATTTATTTTATATTTTTTAATTCAGAACACAAATAAATGTTAATTTGTGTATAAAAGTAAGTATTAGTTTTAAATAATCATGTTTATCTATGATATTCTATTTATAAACACAATTTGAATATTCAAAAAATATTTATGCCGTAAAGACGCGTAGTGCTTTGCAAAAATTAAAAAAAAAAAACATTCATCTCAGACTATAGACATTGAACCAATTTGGACTAAGTATAGGTATAGTTATCTGTGGCAATTTTCATTCCCGCACACGTGCGGGAAAGTGGAAAAAATCGCACGCGTGTGAAATACATTGCATGTTGTACTTAGGTAATCGTAGTGCGTTAAGGACCAGTTTTCGAGGAAGTGTATTGAAAAAGTATTAACAGGTTTGGCGACTCTAATTTTATTGTTACCTATTGTCAAATAATTTACTTGAAAAAAAAAATGTTTTCTAAAAGAAATTAAAATAATATACACTGCAGGGATTCCATGTCTTGGATTGTCTTACCTATATGCAAACATACATCCACAACATCCATACGTTAAATCACAGGCCTGCTTCATAAGCTAACTATAAAAAAAAACATTATTCCATCACAGCTAGGTAGAACCAGGTATCTCGAACTAATTAAGTCACTTCGATTGAATTAATGTAACTAAACCTTCTTCAGCTAGTAAAAACGATGATTATGCTGATATTGATTTACTAGTTTCCAACATTCAGATGATTAGATTTTTTCACTTCAGAAAGACTTGTAAAAATGCCATTTAATTGCATGCCTCGCCGGTCGTCACGCGGGAATAGGCAATGATTCTTATCAGGCTCTTATTGAAAAAGGGGCGGCCGCGTTCCTATCACGCATAAATCAGGAACACGCGTATTTCTTTCAGGCAATGTTGGCTCTTTTATTGCCCACTTATTGGTAACCTCGATCTGATATATTGCACCGATAGAATTAACGGTCTAATAGAACTATTATTGATTTACAGATCTATTTATAGAAATTAGAACGTGTCAGCGGCGTCACGTACTAACTGAGCAGAAAACACCAAGTAGAAGTCGGCTAGAAGTACTAACTTGAATAAAATTTGTCAAATCTTATTATTTATTCATTAAAATATATACTTATTCTTATTTATATGTATTTCAATTCTAAGGGTTACATTTCATTCGTCATGGCATTTTCAAGTTTCGGGAAAATCTTCATATTTTCGTTACATTTGCTAGTATTATTCCATGCTTGGTTCTACACTAGCAGCAGCTCCGATAGTAATCAGAACAGTATACTGTGTAACAATAACACCGATACTCTGAGATCTTACAACTTACGTAGCCGATATTATTCCAAGCCAATATTCTAGAACACCCAGAAGTGTTCCATAAATACAAGTACAATTAAACGGAATGCACCGTATGTATCATTTCATAACGTTTACACTGGCTGTGTTTATCGCCTACTGTTCCGGCCATACTATTCTTTTCCCAGTGTTTACACGTCGCGGCAATAGAATAGATAGCTGCAAGTAACGCGGGCCAACTGGTCCTAAGTAGGTGGCGTGGGGTGCGGTCACACTGCGGACCAAACAAACACCGAATGAAAGTACTTTAGACTCGTTAAGGAGAATCGTTATTACTTTTTATTTCGACTGCTTTGTTAACTCAGTAAGAGCTGATGCCGTCGCTGAAAAGCTAATTGTGGAGCTCCAAATTTTTCCTTGACTTGATTCTTGTAGGCGAAAATTTGCGTTCAGTGTGAACGAAAACTTTACTTGAGCTTTAGTTTTTTTTAAATTTTCTTCTAGGGAATTATAAATAGGTAATACTACCTCCCGCTAAACTCTAGTAGGTACCTACCTCTTCTGTTCATTTTTAATTTCATTTGTAGAATACATATATATTCTTTGGTATCTGCCTGCTATATTAAAAAGCAAATAAATGCTTATTGTTTTTCAACCGACTTCCAAAAAGAGGAGCTTTTCAATTCGACTGTACGTATATAAATATTTTATTGTGTTGAGTGAACCAATTTTGATGATTCTTTTTTATTTGAAAGCTGGTGCTTCCCGTGTGGTTTACATCGAATTGTGGACCGAATCTCAAAATGATTTTTTATTGAAAGAGTATACTCCTGAGGAGATCCCATTTAAATTTTGTGAACATCTGATGCTGGTCTTCGGAGATATACAATGGAACTCTTCAAACATAGACGGTAAATCTGTTGGCGCGTTCGCGTTCCGCGCGCGCCTCGTAGAGATGTCAGCAAAAGGAAACGCTCCGCAAGGTCCGATGCCTGCCAGGGCTGCGGGACTGTTCGAAAGCGATACCGTGGCCCCGGAACACAAAGGACTAAGAAAGAACATGAATTTTCATGGGTTTTAGTCAGTAAAAGTCTGACACTCCTTTCCGCTCCGTCTAGAACGGGAGGGGAGGGGTAATTTGATGATTTCCTATGCGAAAAAAAAAGGTATGTTAAGTTCCATATATTGGGGATATGCCTATTACCATGACATGACTGTATTGTTAACAATGTCAAATAAATTCATGGCAAATATTTGTTTGGGAACAAGTTTTTTATTTTTCCATTTCAAGAAAAGGAAAAATAACTTTAGCTTCAGAAGTCTGTGACCTTTAAAGGTCACCGACTTCTGAAGTTAAAATAATTTTTACTTTTTTGTGTTTTTTGAAGTCCGTTTTATTTTTTGCAAAAAAGCTTTTTATTTTAACTTAGGCAAAGTTAAGTTACAAAGAAAATAAATCTGACTAAAGGTTGCTTAACCAAAAAGGTTGCTTAAACAAATCTTATAGGATCCATTATAGTCATCTTATGTAGTGAACATTGTTTTGTATTTGAATTGCATGTGTGAGATGCTACCCGAGGCACATGCGCCGTAATCAATCCCCACGTCATCGTATCATATCGTCACATGCGACATCGTTTTCTAAAACGATGTCGCATGTGACGCGCGGAACGGCGGCGAGGAGATGTGCGGAAACCCCCAGATCTCATGTAGTTGCAGGTCTCTTGTCTATCCTGTGATTGGTTGGAGCTTGCACATCTCCTCTCCGCTCCGCTTGTCTCCGCTTCGGTGGAAACCAGGCCTTAGAATGGTACGCACGGCGACCAATCAAACTATCCATATACTATTAATGTTCCCACTGCTGGGACACAGGCCTCTCTATGAGAGGGAATGGGCTATAATCCACCACGCGGCCCAGTGCGGATTGGTAGATGTCACACGTCTTCGAATTTTTGGTTCTATCTAGGCCATGCCGGTTTCCTCACGATGTTTTCCTTCACCGTTTTGAGAGCAGAGGTGATGAAATAAATTACACAAAGTAATGCGCCTGTCTGGGTTCGAACCCACGACTTACTGTTCGTAAGTTGGGACCGCCACCACTGGGCCACCGCTGCTCAAGCGAGGCCATGTTATACTAGAAATGCATAGCTTGATTTGCCGCCGTGTGTACATGTAGCCTGGATAAATCGGCGAATGTGAATGTTTTTTTTTTTATTTCAAGTTGCTATTCTTGGGGATTTCCTATCATTTTGGATTTAGACAGGTCTTTTTATTTTATAAACGCGCGAGAAAGAACTTTTAACTGAGTCTGACATTTTTTTCAAGTTCTGCGAGCTTCCAACTAGCGTTGCCTGATTTTCTAAATATCGGGACTTTAACGTAAAAAAACTGGGACTGGGATGAAAAAATCGGGACGCAGAAAATCAACATATAAAATTATAGTTGAAATCCTTTATTCAAAAACTAATGACTCGATCTGAATACGGGGTTCCGTATTCAGATCGAGTCGAGTCAAGTATGGTTTGATTAATCTTAGGAAAAGGGGTTCCTTTTCCTAAGATTAATCAAACCATACTTAACATTTAAAACAAAAACTTAAGTAAACAAAAATATTCTTATTTTTAGGAACTTTTCTTTAGAAGGAACTTACAGGTATCAAGTAATGGACGACACTAATTATTTTTATAAAATAATTAGTTATAAATTAGTAAACATAAATAATTTCATATACTTAAAAAACGTTTTTGAGCTTGATTTTGTTGCTTTAAATTTTTTTTTCTTTTATAACAAATCTATAAAACTCTTCACAAGACATCTGAAAATTTACTTTTATTTGAATCTCCGCCTTCGCATGATTTATCGATAATTTATTACGCCTGTAAGTCCATGTTGTTTTTGCTTGGGAGAAAACTCTTTCAGTCGATGCATTCGACACGGATAGATGACATAAACTGGTATAATTTTAGGAGATTAGGCAAGTTTTGCGTTTGGAAAATGTTATGCTAATGTTTCGATAGGTTTTTATTTTTATCTTCAATAGCTGCCACCTTCCACTCCCGTGCAACTCGCACAGTCGATGGACGTAAAACAAAGAACCTACTGCTCTAAATTGGCAAATTTCATGAAAAAGCGGCATTTTGGGCGTCCAGAGGGGGTCAGGCGTCCGGGGAACGCGTCCTGAGGGGGTTAAAAAGCGGGACGTCCCGCCAAAAGCGGGACATAATGGCGTTACTTGCATTGCAAGTCAGATTTGGACAAGCCTTTTTAGGTACTTACCATTAGCGCATTAACGCAAGGCGTACTCTGGTGGTAAGTACATATGAGTCTTATGAGTATCATAGAAATAATTAGTGATCGATTCAGTTTGCAATCGCAAGATTTCCGAACCTTGGGGTAAATATAACTGGATTATTTTATTTAACAATTTACATCAATGGGGTGACCAATTGATGTGTCCGGCTGACGTGACCAAATTGTCTTTGACATCAAAATCGGGTGCATGCACAAAGCAACACGTTTGTTTACTCCCCGTTTGATTACAGCGGCAACACTTAAGCCATTACGCCGCGCTGAGCTAATTGGAGACTCAAACGGACAGATATTGAGATCTTGTTATGTATATCTGTTAATCAGACGGGTCACTGATTGGAGCGGATTGTCAACGATAATTATGTGCATTAGGCTTATAATTAGTACTATGAACTAGTATATCTAATTGGCCACTCTTGTACTGAAGATGGATAATTAGGGATTTTAGAGATGTCATCATCATCATCATCAGGCTATTAATGTTCCCCCTGCTGGGACACAGGCCTCCTTTCTTAAGAGATGTGCTTGACTGAAAATTATGTAATAGTTATTTATGCAACTGTTGTATAATGAGGGGTATTAAAACACGAATGTGGGTTTATCACACGAGGCGAAGCCGAGTGTGATAATAGTATCACATGAGTGTTTTAATACCTAATTATGTACAGTTGCATACAAGACTTTATCTACATCCATGAAATGAATCCTCCATAAAAGGTTCTGAAACCATTTGTAGTGTTGTAAGAAGTCTATGTAAATTAATGGAAAGTTTAATTGCTGAGTATTTATTACAAAGAAACCATGTATAGGTAATAATATAATTATTTACATGTTGGATTGTACAATTATTAAAATGCACAAAGCTTGTATCACTCATTTTAGTAAACAACAAAGTACATAATGCAATACTAATATCCAAATATCGAACAAAAATGGCGGGATACGACGTGAATTCGAATGAACTTAAGTTTATTTTTAAATTACGGCGCTGTGGTAGTGAATCGCACGTGCTAGACAATGTTCTTTTTTTAAAACGAGTTGCATAATGAAATTCAGTACAACATTATAACACCCGTTTGGGTGTTATAATGGTTATTATGACACTGGCTGTTTTAATGTTGGCCATAAGCTAACTGTTTCAGATACTTTTATAGAGGATTTATAGCATGGGTGTAGATAATAGTTATTTATGCAACTGTTGTATAATGAGGGGTATTAAAACACGAATGTGGGTTTATCACACGAGGCGAAGCCGAGTGTGATAATAGTATCACATGAGTGTTTTAATACCTAATTATGTACAGTTGCATACAAGACTTTATCTACATCCATGATATGAATCCTCCATAAAAGGTTCTGAAACCATAGGGTGTTGCAGTGTTATATGAAGTCTATGTAAATTCATGGAAAGTTTAATTGCTTGTATTTAATACAAACAAACCGTGTATAGGTAGTAATATAATTATTTACATTTTGGATTGTTCAATTATCAAAATTCACAAAGCTTGTGTCACTCATTTTTGTAAACAACAAAGTACGTAATACAATACTAATATCCAAATGTCGAACAAAAATGGCGGGATACGACGTGAATTCGAATTAACCTATAAGTTTTCTTTTTAATTACGGCGCTGTGGTAGTGAATCGCACGTGCTAGACGTTTGATTCACTACCAATTTCGATGTTCTTTTTTTAAAACGAGTTGCATAATGAAATTCAGTACAACATTATAACACCCGTTTGGGTGTTATAATGGTTATTATGACACTGGCTGTTTTAATGTTGGCCATAAGCTAACTGTTTCAGATACCTTTATAGAGGATTTATAGCATGGGTGTAGATAAAAGTATTTAAGAAAACTATGTTGAGGTTTTAATAGACATTTAGTAGAAAAGTATACGTAATTGCTACACTTACTTATAAAAAACTCTTATCACTTCAGTTTGTAAAAAACGTTATAAATACTCGTCATCTCGTTCTCGTACAGAGAAGGAAGGTGCTCACTAAGCTTGCTCAGTGTCGTGAATTTCAGATTTTAAGTAAGTTCTCAACCCATTTTTTCTTACGACGCTGTCCTTCGACGTTAGCCATTGTTAATCGTTGATTTTTCTGGGTAAAATTAAATACAGCGTAAACTCCATTTAACGCCACTCGACTTAACGAAAAACACCCTAAAACGTCGAAATAACTTGACTCTGATTGATTTACCTTGTTGTCTATATAATGCACTCACACTCACGACATATAGCAAACTCGAATCTACTTCGCTATAAGCCAATCTCTTTTAGTTTATTGTATAACGTCTTGGGGTGGGGCGTGTAAAACCGTAATGCTGAAACTGGAGCGTGCCCAGAGAACGTTACTTAAAGTTAGTGCATTTCTCCCGTTCTATCATCCCACTATCACACTTTACCAAACCTGTGAAGTTCTTACTTCACACCATCAGCAAAATACATGGTCGTCTGACTTATGATCCTATTGCTCTCCTACATAAACGCAGGAAATATACAGTTTGCGAGTCCAGAGCCTGCCGTACTCAATTCGCGCAGAGATTTTTCGCATTTTTAGGTGGCCATATATAAATAATAAAATTAATCAGGCACTGACAATTTATCCCCTAACTAAGCAAAAATGAAAACAAACTGTCACATGATGGCTTTTTAACCTTGATTATTCTCAAACGGAAAAAAATATAAATGTACCGAAGTAACATCAGGCCAGAACTAACATCATCATCATCTTCATTCTCTGAACCAACGTACATAAAAATTGCGCACACCAAAACACTCACACTCATTTTACACCAGTAACATACTCATAAAAGCACCCATACACACTATCACACCCATGCTCACTATCACACCCCACACCAAACACAAAATACTACCACACTTAAATTCCTTGTTTAATTACTTCACGATTTTTAATTTTCTTTATTTCTTAGTCAGTTTTCATATAATTATTGTATAATGTTTTTATATCTAAATTTTGTAGTCTACCAGTGTTGGAATTGTCATCAATTAATTTTCTATAATTAAATTTTGTCCATGGAAGTGTACTGATTTCCAAGATGCAGGTTCTTTACCTAGTTTGGAAGTCAGGCGTCCTTTTAGTTTTTTTGCAGCCTTCTTTGTACACCCCATAATGGATGACATTGTATTAGGCTATATTTTTACTGAGTCCGATAAACGATTTATTATTATTATTATCATATACCTACTCTATGTAGCATGACACCCACTCAAAGTACCGACAACAATACGTCATAAACAGTACTTTCTAAGTTATTTACAATACGAACAAACATTATTTTTATAATAAGATGGTTAAATTGTTAAGAAAGTTACTAGTTTATGGAAGCTTCTCTATAATTTTAATTGTTATTTCACAAATACTACTAGATGCACGTTTTGAGATATTAAGGTGTAGGTGTACCTAGCTGTTCCCGACATTTGATAATAATTTGTTATTAATAACGCAGCACAGCCACCAGATAAAGATAATGAGATATACACCAACCAGTCGAAGCAATCTCTTTGGCCTGCTTTGCCTGATCGGATGTAATGCTACACAAAGGCAGGGCATGCAGTTCTCTTTGCTGTGGCAATGCGTCACCAAATAAAGGTAGGGTTCACCTACAATTTAACATACCGAACATAATTGGCAATATCGGACCAAAACTTCAAACCCCGGACATTTCTGTGAAATTCAATTTTTCCTGGACACCCAGCTGGAAAGCTAAATACAATAGAAATACAAAATATAGCGAAATGAACAATATCTATGGTGATAGGGAGAGCGTCAATCCAACGGATTTGACGGTGTGGCGGAGGCGTTCTGTCATCTGCCATTTGACGGTGTGGCGGAGGCGTTCTGTCGTCTGCCATTTGACGGTGTGGCGGAGGCATTTTGTCGTCTGCCATTTGACGGTGTGGCAGAGGCGTTCTGTCGTCTGCCATTTGACGGTGTGGCGGAGGCGTTCTGTCATCTGCCATTTGACGGTGTGGCGGAGGCGTTCTGTCGTCTGCCATTTGACGGTGTGGCGGAGGCGTTCTGTCGTCTGCCATTTGACGGTGTGGCGGAGGCGTTCTATCGTCTGCCATTTGACGGTGTGGCGGAGGCGTTCTATCGTCTGCCATTTGACCACCAGAGTTGACCTGGATACTTCTTATCTTTACGGAGTGTGAGTATCATGTCTGTAAAGCAACATTTGCATTTAGTTATCTTTCATTGACTTGGCTGAGAGAATGTCATGCTCGCTCAAATGTCTCGCTGATGGTGGCGGGTGGGTCGGGTCATTTAGTTCCCTTCAATATGGTTGAGTAGAATGGCGCTGATCCATGCGTCATGTTCGTGAACGGGCGCTGTCAGTCGGGACTGGTCATCTCTTAGCTGCCACGGTTCATTTTTAATTACTTTATTTTAAATTGTTGATTTAATCTTTTACTCTGGACCCTCTTAATGTGCACGTCTTTGTACATCGTTCTCACATTTATGTATAATCTCAACATGAATGATGTTACCAAGATTTCGTAACAATATTTTGATTGAAAGTAGAGAGTATCCATGAAGTTTCTTGCACGTTCTTCTCCATAGAGATCTACGCTTGGGAATGGGCAACTCAGTACTTTCTCAAGTTATTATGCCTTGTGACTGTGACTGTAGCTTCGCTGTTTTTTTTTTTTCTTGACATTCAATAGTGCCGTAACGGTCTAATTGAAATAAATAATTCGAGTTTGAGGATGAATTTTTAACTAATACCTATTTGTTTTAGTCTATTGATATCTGTAATTGTCGGATAAGCTTCTTCTATTTGACCATTCATGCAGAATATGCTTGAAAAATCGACTCACGCCGTGCAGTTTAAAAACAAAAACTGTCCGGGTTTTAACCGGAGTTTTTTTACAACCCCGCACGGACGGCCCCCGGACGCCCTCCAAACTAATACAAATCCAGGGAAACCCGGACCTTTGGCAACCCTAGTAAAGGGATCGCTTTGATTGTGATAATTATTTCAATATTGAACTATTGCCAGCTCGGGACAGTGTAATATAGGAAGCGAGACACAAAGAGACGGTTGCCTCTGCTGCTTGTCAGCTTCAGTTAGTCCGGTTTGTGGTGACTCGAAAGAGCAATTAGGATCAATGTGACAAGTATTGGGCTAGTTCTGAGCTCTGGTGGCCTACCATGACGTCTTAAAGCAGGATCGTTTTATCCTTGTTCCAGTGTGGGTAAGAGACGGAGCTATAGAGGACGTCTAGCGCCATCTCTTTCCCTCACTGGAATAAAATTAAAACGATCCTGCTTTAGGACGTCATGGTAGGCCACCTGTACAATAATCTGGTTTGATAGTCTGAACTCGTCGACGATTTGTAATGAATGAGGATACTGTTTGAACATTAGCACCTTCGATCAACAAAATTGTAGATCGAAGATTAGCACAATAAATTACCTACGCTTTATTAAACCCAAAAAAATACTTACACACAAGTGAGATGATTTGTGATGACGGCAGCAATGAGTAGTGTTGTTTATTTGTTCTCGTTGTCCTCCGCTATATTTCGGCCACAAACGGGCGCTCGCGACGCTATATGAACGCTTTCAAAATAAACAGCTTGTCTATTCGTGTGTGGTTAAGTGGCTGTAACTCGGCTTTTTTTGTTTATTTCCCCGAAACCGTTACGATGACCACTTTCTGTGGAAATGTTTTTTTTTGTGGCGTAAGTAGCTTTGTACGACCTGTCGTTAATGAAATAGTTTTCGACTGTTTCTTATTTAGGCATTGTAACTGTGTCTGAAAACAATTCAAGATAGGTGTGCCATATCGTGGGGTTATGAAGGTACAATATCTTAAACACAATCATGGTGTAATGGGGCGCTGAGGAGAAAAAAAAATTAATGGCGTGAAAAGTTAGAAATTTTGGTTTTGGTCTACTTGCTGGGCGCTTAGAAACGCGTGACGCACCTGCGAAAAACATTATGTAGCGAAAATTTGTCTGTTGAATTCATCTGCTAGCGTAGTGTTTCCAAAGAATCTATGTTGGAACATTGTTTTAAGCTTTCACGGTTTAAAACTATACTTATACTGTCACTTACGGGATATCTCACACAAACAATGAACAATCACGGAAAATATCTCGTAAGTGATAGTATAAATCTTTGTTGATTAATAAACTTGTGTGTTTAGAGTGTAACCTCCGTCATGGAAGGCTTCCTCCACCACATGGCGCCGCAGTTTCTGCACCCTGCGCTGCAGAGCTTCGGCTGTGGCGCCTTCCGCCCGATAGGGGGCGCCTTCCACCCGCTGTACCCGGGGAAGGCCTTCGCCAGGCACCTTGGAGAACAGTACGCGCTTGGCCAGAGCGTCGGGCAAGCTTTGAGGGTGAGTTCAGTTACACTTTGGACTATTTCGCTATTACCTGTAATTGGCTCTGTGTCGCTTATACAATTGTTTCTCACTTATTTTAGCTGTGGGTTCTCCTTTTAATTAATAAATTAAATTAAATTATTACTGGTTAGACAACAGGTAGGTGGGTACCTGTTGTTTTGCTAGTAATGATAACTGCCCCGTTAGTCTCGTGGTCACGAGCACGACTTCTAAGCGTGAAGTTTTGGGTTAGATTCCCGGGATTGGCAGTGTCATTAGATTTTCCATTTAGAATTTCTCGGTAGTGGCCCGGAGTTCAAAAGTTGGTGGTAGCACCTCGTGACTCGGAGAAAATAGATAACATCATTTGCGCTGCGTCTGATCTCTGCCTAGTCGAGTTGGATTGCCGTCCCATTGGGCTTTGAGCACACACTTGTCCCTTTTCTCCTTCCAAACCCTTTCTATCTTGTGCGATATCCGGCCATGCTCCTTGAGTGCTGTGCTCCTTGAGTTATAAGTCGAGCTACACGTTAACTGACAAATGCTTGCACTGACTGGACAGGTCCACTCAAATCTGTATGGTTCTTTCTTTAAAAGACCATCTCAGGCACTAATCTGCATAGTCCTCATGTGAATTGAGCAAGATTATACTAGACTAGTGCACAGCACGCTATATCCACATATCCGTCATCTTATCATACCAGAACAACATGGTTTTGTTAAACGTCGCTCTACCACCACTAACCTTATGACCTTTGCAAACTATCTCTTCGAAAATATGGACCGCCGGGTACAGGTTGACGCTGTTTACATGGATTTTCAGAAGGCCTTTGACAAGGTGGACCACACTCTGCTAATGGAAAAAATTGCCTTTAATGGTATACGCGGCAATTTACTCAGATGGTTTGCTTCATACATTTTCAATAGAACCCAAAAAATCGTCATTAATGGGCATGAATCTGACTCTATAGTTGTTAAATCCGGGGTTCTTCAGGGGTCAGTATTAGGTCCCTTTCTATTTATATTGTTTATTAATGACATTAAACATTGTTTTGTCAACTCAAATTTCCTAATGTATGCAGACGATATGAAAATTTATATCACCTGCAAAAATATCCACGACTGCCATTATTTACAACAGGACCTTGATAGATTTTATGAATACTGCCTCAAAAATAAACTCTTTTTAAGTCTTCCCAAATGTTACACAATTTCATTCACTAAAAATAAAAATCAAATCAAATTTAATTATTCAATAAACAGGATAAGTCTTAATGAAGTACAGTCTGTCCGGGACTTGGGTGTTACGCTTGACTCTAGTCTGCATTTTGATACTCATATTGACAATATAGTAGAAAAAGCTTTTCAGATGTATGGACTGGTCATGAGATTTTCTAGTAGCTTTGTGAGACCCTCTACATTCCTAATGTTATATAAAACCCTAATTCGGTCGCAATTGGAATACGCCGTTCAAATTTGGGATCGTCTATATGATAAGTACAAAGATAGGCTAGAAATTGTTCAGAAAAAGTATTTACGTTCTATGAATTATAAATGTTATCGTCCTAAAGTTTCATATAAGAAATTACTCAAACGTTACAATGTTCTTAGTTTACAGTCTAGACGATTGCTTTTGGGTGTAATGATGCTGCATGGTATATGCAATAATAGATTCGACTGCATTCCTTTGTCAAATAGTTTACATTATATAGTACCTAGATCTGTCATGCTTCGTGGGGTACGTGTGCCTCGACTATTCCACACGAACTCGTGCAGGACTAACGCTGGGGAGCGTGTACCTCTTCGTCGCCTTGTTGATGCGTTCAACGCTCACTTTATGGAGCTTGACATATTTACAAATTCCAAGGATCGTTTCAAGGCAAGAGCAATAGAGTTATTAAATTCATAAGTAGGATTTTATTTTTGGTTCTTTTCCTTTCTTTTATTATGCTTTTAAGATGCACACAATTATGTCTGTTTTCTTTTAATTTTTTTGTTTGTGTATTCGTGGACAATGTTGTGGGTTACATGTGTATTAACATAAATATGGAATAGATTGTGTTTAAATGTATTATGCTAATTTAAGAATCTCTAGTTAAGCTTTGCATGTAACTGTTTTTTGTCCCTAACAAATAAAATAAAATAAAATTATGTCTGGACTTTAAAAGAGACTACGACCTCTGAGTTTGTTTCGGCTGTTTCTTCTCAGAGTAGTCAGGTACGAAACACCGGCCCCATCTAGTTTTAAAAAATGACGTGTAAAAGTCAGTCGTGTGAGTGTTTGTAAAAACCTACTTGCAAAATAAACATCATTTATCATTTATCATGTTCGCCCCGCAAACAAGATCAGGTCGTCACACAGACTTCGCCGCGGTCTACCTCATCGGTGATTTCCTCCGTCAGGCGTACATTGAGTGACGATCTTTGCGCACCTCTCCGGGTGCATTCGCGCTACGTGGCCCGCCCACTCGTATTATATATAACATCATTGGCCCACTCCCACTTTAGCTTAGCTGTTTTATCTCCGACATCTGCAACCTTAGTTATGGACCGCAGGGTTGTGTTTCTTACGCGATCTGAGCTTCGACCTTGGCTAACACTGTGCTAAATTAATTCATTGATTATTTTTACGAAGCAGAATGTCCGCGACGACAGCAGCACGCCGCCCCTGTACCGGCACGGCGGCTACGCGGCACGAGACGACACGAGCTCCCCTGGCTCTGCCGCGTCCGCCTCGCCGCGACCCTGCAAGGACGACGACGCCCCGCCCGCACCCACCTGCACTGACTCACACGACTTCTTCTCACGTGAGTTACCACCTACTTTCTTCTTCTCCTTTTTAAGTTGTGAGTGCCTTTTCTGAGTATAAAGCGAGTATAAAGTGAGTATAAAGCGTCAGTTAGCTCGTATGTATTGATGTGTATGATAGTGTTATTTATATGTGTAATTTAGATGTCGCTTAGTATAAGTGAAATTGAGTGTGACAATGGATTTATACTACTGGTAATAGCAATGGTAGTAATACGGGTAAGTCACCCTATTACATATAAGTGCAGCTATGCTTAACTTTTTGGGGAAAACAGTTGTGATGGAATGTTGTTTGTGTAGCGGACGGCGAGCGCAAGTCGTCGTGCGGCGTGTGCGGCGCGAGGCTGGGCCCGGGTGTGGCGCAGGCGCACTTCTTGCAGGAGCTGCAGCACCTGTACAGCCTCAGCGCACTACCGCGGGACCCGCCCGCGCCCCCGCATCACCCCCTGCACCACCAGGACGAGGACGCTCGCTGGGAGGTACCTACTCACTAACTTAAACAGTGTAAAACGTCCTTGTTCTTCCCAAAAACTCTTGAAATGTATCAACTTTCAAGACCTCCATGACTATTCAAAGCCTCTATCAGCACAAACTAGATTATCAACCACCATAATAATTCACACCTAAAAAAAAAAAACAAGCAATCGACGATTATCTTGCTCAAGAAACGTATAAAAGATTGATAGTCGAGTGCAATTAGATAATAAGGTGGAACGACGTTTATAGTGGTCGGATTTTCATGGGACTTTTTTATTGAGTTCCTTGAAGAGTGGAGAAGAAAGTAAAAAAAAAAAAAGTTTCGACGCCCGCGACTCTTTTTTTATTTTTTTTTTTATTTCCTTTGAAATATTTTTTTCTTCTATAAATAACTTCAAATTCAAATAATTCATATTTTAGCGTAATAGTGTGACCTGCGTCGTCATTTGGTCTGTTTCTTTGTTCATTGTTGTCGATGTAATGTAAATTTCAAGTATTTTTGATAATATCCTATTTTCTGCAATTATTTCTAAAATATCGAATTTTAAGACTAAGATTTCTTTTGAAATTGGTAACTGATGCTTTTTCACAGATAACTGGACCAGAAAGCATTAATGAAGACCACTTCCATGAGTTGTAGTGACTTAAAATTCATTTGGAAATTTTAGAAAATCGTCTATGTTAATGAAAGCATTTTTTTTTCCAAATACTGCTAGGAAACTCAATGTATAAATTATCGTCTTAATCCTCATTTTATTAGCTATCTAACGAGGTACAATAAGAAGAAAAATATTTAAGGATACTTGTTAAATATTGTTTTTTGCTGAAAAAGTAAAATATAAAAAATGCCTCTATCGCTAAAAAGTGGGAGTGGTATCGGTATCGGTATTGATATTAAATTGCGCGCAGAGACCCAAGCTTGTAACTTTTTAGAAATAATTGCAGAAAATAGGATATTTTCAAAAATACTTGAAATTTACATTACATCGACAACAATGAACAAAGAAACAGACCAAATTAGCATTTAATGGATGCACGCAGATCACACTATGAAAACACAAAAAACGCTACAATATAAATTCGGTGAATTTGAAGTTAGTCATAAACGAAAAAAAAATATTGCAAAGAAAAATCAAAAAAAAAAAAAAAAGTCGCAAGTGACAATTTTTTTTTTTTTTACTTTCTTCTCCATCTCCTCTAGGAACTCAATAAAAGTCCCATGAAAATCCGACCACTATAAACTTCGTTCCACCTTTTGAGTATTTTTTGTCTAATTGCACTCGACTATGAAGATCTGTTGTCGAGATTGGTTCCCTTTACGTCGAACCGAGAATCCTTATATTACCCCTACGTCGAGTCTACGATTTGTGACCCGTTTCTATTCCCTTAACGTCGAGTTTCTTTACCCCGCTTCTTTACCTTTACGTTGAGTTTAATAATATTATATTTTGAAGTACTTTCAGATGCACGTTTTATGATTCTTGTGTCCTGGTAGTTTGTGAGACTTTACTATCCTTGTTTCTCATCTAGTTAGTGTTACTTGCCGGGAACACAAAACACAATATGGTGTAACTGAACGGCAACATGGTGTCCTGACTGTACAGATAAACCAAACTCGATGTAACGGTAATAGAAAACGTATTTGCAAAAAAAAAAGACTTGACGTAATGTGGTCCTCTAGAAACCGATGCCCCTCTAAAATGCCAATAGTCGCGTACATCGCGACAGGATCAGAGGTAATTTGCCTGGGTACCATTAACAATGGTGGCCTCCGGACCACTACGGAGGCCACCATTGTTAATGGTACTAGTGGCAATGAAGGAATGCTTGGTGATGAAAAACGTTTTGCCAGACATACCAGCGCATCCGCGCCAATCGTCAGCGGCGGCTCAAGTTGCGCACACGCAAGCGCCACCACACGGTGGAGAGCATGCTGGGCTACGACCTTGACGAGGAGAGGCGGGAGGAGCGCCCCCGCGAGCCCCGGCCCTACGATGCGGAGGACGAGCCCGTCGACGTGGAGGGCGACTCGCTCGGCTGGCCCGAGTCGGCCATCAACGTTGATGGTAACGCTGCTGTTTCTTTTGTCACCTTTCAGGAGTCCCAGGATGGCCGAGAATAGCAGATTATTCATAGCTCATTCATCTATACTGATTTCATAAAAGCGAAAGTAATGTCTGTATGTCTATTATCTTTTCATGGCTGTTTGGGTCATATATGGCGCGTATGTAGATTGTGACCTAGGTTAGGCCATAAGGTATACTTTTAATCCTGTTCGTAGCTTTCTATGTGAAATTTTTTGACATACACGCATGCGGGTGAATCTGGTCTAATAATTTTTAATGTAAACTAACTACAGGGTGTAAACAACCTCATTACGAAGCCGTCAACCCAGCATTCTGTACATCAAAGTAAGAAACTTTACGCAAAAATTATTGCTGGGAAACAACTTTATTTTTGGGGTGAAAAATCATGTTTTGTGGTAGAACTCAATGTAGCGCACTCAAAACATTGTGCTGTTGGATGTATTGAATAGTACGGTGTTGTACGGTGTTCAATAGTAGGTGTTTAAAGTAAAAGTCTTAAACAATAAAAACATTTAGTAAAAAAAAAAAAAAAAAAAAATTGAACTTTGACCCCCAATATCTCCGTAACTAGAAGGTTCCCAGGTATGGTGTAGACCAAAAAATAATAAATTAAAATCTATTAAATAAACTAAAATAAATAAACTAACAACAAACTATAGAAGGGCATCGAGAAACTCCTCAACGCTATCAGCTGGTAATGTGCCCAAGAGACTGGCGGCGCGGGCGTTGCCATGTTGTATGGCAACACTGACCAAAGTAAAAGCCAGCCCTAATAATTCATAATATGTATGAATGTTCTAATATTTTGTCGATATGCTAAAATTTGATGGTTGATGGGTTAAAACGGAACACACACGGGGAGCGGGTGCGGGTCCGTACTCTCGACCCGACACGCACCATTCCCTCGTACGCTGCTCTTGCATATAGATATGTATAACGGTTTTAGATTAACGTATTTTCGGCGCGTATAATCTCGTTTACGAAAGCGAGCTTACCATAGTCGCGAGTTTGTAAATACGAATTTTTGCACGTGTGTCATACAATGTTTTTCAACACATTTGCGAGAAAACAGTATGTAATGAAACAAACAGCGACCCCGAAAACCACGAAAACGACTCCCATGAAGAAAAAACCGAAAATATTCATCGGCGCCATTTTGAATTTTCATTTTGACCTCATTTTCGTTATCACCGACCCCAAAAACCACGAAAACGCGCTTTGTACTGACCCGACCCGACCCGCCCCTGACTCACACTCGGTACCTGTGTTGCGATTTAGTGCAACTCAGTCAACTGAGGTCAATTGATGGGATATTGATCGTCTAAAAATAGAAGCGGTATCGGTATGCGGTGAGCTGGTGAGGATTCAGAATTGTTCATGGAAAACGTAATAGATTCATGCATGAATATGAGTTTGCCTGAAGTCTATAACATATATGGGAGTGAATAAGTATATAAAATGATCGAGGCATAAACTTTTAATGTCTTCAGGGTGACTCCAGAGTTCCAGTATCTGTATTTCAAAAGCCAGCGACTTCTTCCAATGTTGTAAAAATTTTGTAAGACTTTGCAACAAAAAAAATACGAAAACAAAACAGAGATAAAGAAACAAGGTTTTTAGGTAAATCTAAGAGGTAAATAGTTAAAATTTTGACAGTGAAAATTAAATTAAAATTAAATTTTAGAAAATAAAGACCATATTCTCAGAGGAAAAATTCCAGTGAGCCCGGACTGGAGTTTCGGTTGCACCCTTACCGTACCTGTATAAAACAACAATGCGCAGAAGGAAAAAACCTATAAATAGGACATTTAACATGTTCATTTTTTGCCGTTCTTATTTTCCTAATAAAGGATAGCTCCTTCTCCTTTCTTCATGGATTTCGTAAAAAGTTTTGCTGAACAGTCATACCAAACCTAGCTTATATGCGTGGTACTTCCTGGCCCCGCCACAAAAGCAATTTGGATCGGAGTAAATACAAAACAAATGTTCGTAATATGTATCTTCATGATCGTTCATGATTAAGAAAAAAGTACATAACGGTTTGCACGGCCAGGAAGTATGCTTCTTAGCCGCGCCACCACGTACACTGCAATAAGTAGTTCATTCAATAATGTACAAAATCATTGGGAAATCTGAACTGAACTGTATATGAACTGATCCTGCTGTCAGGATTGTCTTCTTACGAGGATTACACCACGGATACGAAAATATGAAAACGCGTTCATATTTGATGGATAATCGTGATTTAAATTTTTTTATACGAGTTCAATGATTACGACAAAACTAAAAATTTCAAAATAAAATTTCAATAAAAGAAACACTTTATAAAAATGCACTGAAAAGAAGAAAATAAACCTTTTACTAAATGAAAACGAAAATTTCATAAAAGCTTGTTAGTCGAGTGCAATTAGCCAAAAAATACTTGAAGGAACGAAGGAAGGTGGAACGAAGTTTATAGTGGTCGGATTTTCATGTGACTTTTTTATTGAGTTCCTAGAAGAGTGGAGAAGAAAGTTAAAAAAAAAATTTCGCCGCTCGCGACTTTTTTTAAATTTTCTTTTGAAATTTTTTTTTTTCGTTTATGTCTAACTTCAAATTCGACAAATTCATATTGTAGCGTAATAGTGTGACCTGTGTGCATCCTTTAAATGCTAGTTTAGTCTGTTTATTTGTTCATTGTAGTCGATTAATGCAATATTTTAAGTATTTTTTTAAAATGTCCTATTTTCTGTAATTATTTTTAAAATGTTGACTTTTTCACAAATAATTGGATGTAAAAATATTCAAGAAAACCATGTTTACGAGTGAAGTGACTAAAAATGTATTCACAATTATCAGGAAATCGTCTATATAAAAGTAAAGAAGACGACGGACGATGACGGTCAACGTAAATATTATCCTGAAAATATCTTTGTTATATCTACCTATCCATAGATTAAATAAAAAAAAAAAAAACAAAAAAAATTGGTGGTACTCGATAAAGGTTGATTATTGCAGGTGGAATGGGGCCGCTAGTAAATTTACAAAAAATATCGTAAATATAACGTAACCATTTCCCACGATTTCTGTCTGAGATAAGTTGCAAGCTTGGGTCTCTGCGCGCAATTTAATATCAATACCGATACCGATACCACTCCCACTTCTTAGCGATAGAGGCCCTTTTGTCATGATTTACTTTTTTAGCAGTGACCAATATTTAACAAGTATCCTTAAATATTTTTCTAGTTATTATACCTCGTTAGATACCTAATAAAATGAGGATTTGATAAGATATAATGTTTAAATCAGTGTCAAAAGTTTGGTCTTAACTCAAAAACATTTTCTGTGAAAGAATTATGTAATTAAATCGGTTTTAAGACAATAATTTGCACATTGAGTTTCATAGCAGTATTTGGAAAAAAAAAATGCTATCATTAACTTAGACGATTTTCTAACATTTTTAAATGAATTTTAAGTCACTACACTCATGAAAGTGGTCTTCATTAATACTTTCTGATCAAGTTATCTGTGAAAAAGCATCAGTTACCAATTTCAAAAGAAATCTTAGTCTTAAAATTCGATATTTTAGAAATAATTGCAGAAAATAGGAAATTTTCAAAAATACTTAACATTAAATCAAAAAAAAAAAAAACTCGCGAGCGGCGAATTTTTTTTTTAACTTTCTCGTCCACCCCTCTAAGAACTCAATAAAAAAAGTCCCATGAAAATCCGACCACTATAAACTTTGTTCAACCTTATTGTCTAATTGCACTCGACTATGTCGCGTATAGGTATAGTTTTTCTTTTGCCTTTACCATTCGCGCGACAAGCTTTTATGAAAGTTTTTCTCTTCTTTTTTAGATAAAGGTTTTCTTTTAGAACAACTAAAATAGGATTACCCCCCAATAGATGTAACTATATCTTGAATAGTCAGCAAACAATGATCCAAGTGACTTTCACGTAATGTCGTAATGTCTCACTAATTTGGTTATCATTATTTAGTTTTGCGTGCCTGCAAAAGTCCTCAGCTAATTTGTTTTGATACTTATACCATAACTGTGCAGCATCACAAAGTGCACAGAACGCCAGCATGACTGCAAACAAATGGCGTAACCGTTGAGGACTTTCGCTAATACTTGCTTCGTGCATGCACGCCTAGGCCTCCCACTAGTTGGACCGATGACCTGGTGAAGATTGCGGGAATCCGCTGGATGCGAGTCGCACGGGACCGGTCAATGTGGCGACACTTGGGGGAGGCCTATGTCCAGCTGTGGACGTCTTTCGGCTGATGACATGCACGCATCATATTCTCAGTGTTGATCATGATCCCCATCCAGTAAGTGACGTGCCCGGCAAGCGGCTTGGCATATAGTGTATACGATATTATCAACTTTTGGGTCCCAATAATATATTTTCTCATTTACTTATCTTCCATGTACAGACAGCGATCCGTAAATAGGTTAGTAAAGTTTCAGTCAATGCTACTGAACAGAGAAAAAATCTTCTTCTTAGCGTGTCGATGGCAATCTAAATTGAGTCGGCCCAGAACTGAGCCACTAGTTTGGCGCTTTCGGTTGCGTCCATCAGTAAAAATAGAAAAAATAGTAGTTATATAAAGAGAGAGATATACAACAATGTTCGCATGATTTTTTAAATTAGCATAACTTTTTTATTTATGAACCGATTGACATAAAACAAACACTAATTAAGTGAACCTTACCAAAATATATTAGTCGTAATTAGAAAACCACATCTAAATCGGATAAGCCGTTTCTGAGATTAGCGTGCACAACCTCACAAACAGACAAAAAAGTCCAACAATCATTGTTTTGGGTGCTATTTGCGTTGATAAAGGTCGGAATAATATTTTTTCTCATATAATCTCATAATATAATAAACAGAGAGCGACCCGTTACATTTTTATTATATGTATATGTGTGTAGATAAACATCCATGACTTGGAAACAAATGTCCATGCTCATCATACCGGGATTCAAACCCGGGGCATTAAGAACGTAAGGCAGCCACACTACCGCTGCGCCATTCGGGTCGTCAACACAACAGTACTCAAGGGCGGATCCAGGTTTGGCGCCAGGGCGGGGTCACATAGTCGTGGTCAAGTCACAAGAAGTTATAATTTAATTATGGTCCTTAATAATACATTCAAGTGAAAAGTAGGTATAAATGTAAGAACTTAAAAATACCATATTTAAATAACAAAATCGTTGCCACGATTTCATTTTTCGTAAAGTAGAGAAAGATCTTTCCGCTGTCGCTACACTAACAGCAGGCGCGGATACAGGACAATTTTTATTTGATTATTATCATTTTCTTTTTTTTACCTATATTACGGAAAATTCATTAAAAAAAATTGAGCTACTTAAGGGGCTCCGCCATGCACACTAGCGCCACTTTAGTAAAAAAATCAGAACTCATTAAATACACAATTCATATAAAATCTGATTGACAAAATCAATCTTTTGGTCTTCTAGGCCATCTTAGTACGGTACTAGGTTGGTATGAGTTCAAGGTGGTATGTATTTAATCGGTCTACTAGTAATAAATACAATAATATCATTTAAATACCATCTTTGGATTCATGCTAGCCTAGTACTTTTCGTGACTACTGCCCATAATTGATTGTTCTGTCTAAAGAAGGATAATACAAATCTAAGAAAAAAATTATTTAAAAATTAATTTCAATTTTTTACTTTTGCACCCGAAAGTACTTGATGTTTATGAATTGTTTTTTTTGACACCGTCCGTTCCATTCATTTTGGGCCGTTCAGACTAAACACCCACCCAGCGATTAACACGTGACATTCTTGACAGCCATTGAAAACCTAACTTCAATGGCTAATGGCTTAAAAATTAATTAGCCATTGAAAACCTAATGGCTAGTTCATATAGGTAGGATAAAATAATAGGTAGGCGCGATTGCAAATCGTGCGGTTTTCAATCGTAAAATTGTCTTTATACTCAGACAGCGGCAGTTAGTACTTACCTACCTAAGCGATTGGCGTGCAATGGAAATCGACGAAGAAAAACTATACCTATTTACTGTGGTTGCTCAAAAGAATGAGGCAGTATTCTGTGTGGCCCATTCGTAGGTATATTGCGTCGTTACATGATTCTGAAACCACGCGATTCCCACCGTAATTTAAAAAAATCCTTCTTGAGAAGACGTCATTGACACAAGTCATTGACAAAGGTTAATCCATAATCATATTTCTTTAAAAATATAAATTAATAAGTACAAAGTATTTTCCTTATTCCTTGAAATGGTTTTAGCACATATTATTGTCAATCCACATTGCAAATGACGTCTGGTTGTTTACAAATTGTATGACGTCACGTCACATCATGGTGGATAGTGTTTTTGGCATTTCATATCTATAACATTTATACAACCAGTAATAATAGAAACAAAAGATACGCGCGAAAAACGTAACCCTTCCTTTCTTAAAAAAAACTGAAAAAGGCATTGCAACGCGCAACTAGTCCTCGATAAGATAATAAAAATATATATATTATATAAAGACATTATAAGGTTCCTACGACTAATTACTATAATTATGATGTATTTTTTAATATATTTTTCATTAAGCCTATTGTATTTTTTTTTTTCAGAAAAAGAGCAGCGCAGTGAGGGGGAAAAGCTGCACATGAATTATGCCGAGGACCTGGAGATATCCAGCACCAACGACGCCATGCAGTCACCAGAACGCGTGAGGTATTTTTTCTCTAAATGCCCCACACCGCACCTTGCCATACTTACTCGTACGTATAGATAAAGAGAGATTATCGAAAAATGGAGCCAAAGTTTTTGTTTAAACTATCTATCTAAACTTATATTAAAAAGAGGTAATGTTTTCCCAGCAGTGGGAACATTAATAGGCTGATGATGATGATGATGATGAATGTTTTCACTTAAAGAAAGGTACATTATTCGTGGGTGCTATAGGCTCTAAATTATATTGATGCCATGCAAATTATTCGAGCTATCACAATTATGTCATGCACTTTAGTCGAGCTATCACAATTATGTCATGCACATTAGTCGAGCTATCACAATTATGTCATGCACATTAGTCGAGCTATCACAATTATGTCATGCACTTTAGTCGAGCTATCACAATTATGTCATGCACATTAGTCGAGCTATCACAATTATGTCATGCACTTTAGTCGAGCTATCACAATTGTGTCATGCACATTAGTCGAGCTATCACAATTATTATGTCATGCAAATTAGCCGAGCTATCACAATTTTTGCAGACGAAGTCGCGGTCTTAGTAGTCCGAGATCCCTTAAAGAACAACCTTCACCGAGCTGGTTAATTAAATAAAATTTTTCAGTCCAGAATAATTTAAATATACAAAACTTATATTGTCATTTACGGGATATCTTCCGTGATTTTTATTTGTTTTGAGCTCCCGATATCCGAAACAAATAGTAATCACGGAACATATCCCGTAAGTGACAAACTGACAATATAAGTTTTAATCCGTGAAAGCTAAAACACACGACACACGACAGACACACACGACGTGACAGTGTTTGAATTTATATGGAACAAATAAATTATTATTTTTTAAACATTTCACTGGTTTCTAAATGTAAACGTTGCATATTCTATAGGCTTCATACTTTCGATTGGTATGGAATTTGTCTATTAACCAAACCAGTGCAATGTTTAAAAAAAATATTTATAAATTGTTAATTACTCATATTCTGGACTGAAATTTTTTAGTCGTCTTCTAAAGTCTTTAAATAAATATTTGTGAAATAACGTACAGGTAAGAGGACCTTTTACAAAAAATGGTTTGATCTCAATGAGAGGTTTTCTTTTAAAAAAACTTAGTTTCCAAGAACTCTATAGATGGCGTTGAACTTACAACGATAGTTGGTGCAAAAGCCAAAACGTTTGAAAAAAAAACATTCGTGTCACGTCACTTACTCTCGCACTTAACCCTTGCTCAACCTTACTTAACTCACTTGCTTTACCTTCCGAATATAACCTAGTTTTCTCGCGCTTTGTTAAAATCAGTTTTTTTAGGTTCCGTTCCTTGCATTATCATTAACTCCTAGCAACATCTATCCAGCGACTAGGGAAGAGCTAAAAAGAAAATCCCTCATTCGATTGTTTCTTAAACGAATTTAATAAAAGGAGAGGAACTGCAATTTGTTACTGACTGTGTAATTGTGTTTTTTTAAAGGATTGAGACACCAAAGGCTCTGTCTTTGGATTGCACACCAAAGACAACCGAGAGCGTGGAGAGGCCAGCAGAGGTGTCGACGTCGGAAGCCTGGGCCGGGGCCGCCGCGGCACCCGCGGATGCCTGGCCGGTCCTAGCCGCGGAGGCCTACATGCAGGCCACGCGCCACAAGATCGATGGCGAGAACCTGCCCTCTTCCACCGACACACGCAACTAAACGTCTGCTAATTACAGAATTATGTCCAATGGCACAGTATAAATATGGATGTATGTATGTATCCATATTTATACTGTGCCAATGGAGTGACTCGGTCTTTTTAGTGGCTAATAGTTGTTGTGAAGCTATAAAAAAGTCTCACACCAAATACATACCGTGTTACATTGTACACACCGTGCCACGAAAGATGAGACCTGTCACGTCACTGATTATGCCTCGAAAAGTATGAAGATGGTTTACGTACGACCTTTACACCTATTTGTCAAAAGAAGTATTTCGTTACACAATTAACTCGTAAACAAGTAGTGTGACAGGTCTCATCTCTCGTGGCACGGATTGTATGTATCTATAATTTGCTAATGTCTATTACAATTCAAAGATTCAATTTCGTATCCAAAAAAGGCGCTTGATATTAGAGTAGCCAGGAGATGTGGTCACCATATTGTCGGTCTTATTCAGCACCCAATTCAGTCGCTCTTTTGATATTATTAATGAAATAAGCAGTTATGATTTATTAGTTAGATAATCGTTCTATATAAATATTATAAACGTTCGGGTTAACAAACTAGATACGTAGGTATCTAGTTGTTTATGGATAATTGTCATTAAAAGTGAATGCTTCGCCTCTCCCACCAACGACAACGTGGCAATTTTACATCATTTATGTAGGTACACATGTACTAGAGAAAGTTTTAAAATAATAAGATATCGTTATTTATTTCTGTGTAAATAGAGTTAAATTTGTTTTAACGAGCAACTTTAACGTTATGTTCGTCGGTGATTATCAAATACCTTTGTAAGTTCTATCACACTATGTCTATCTATTTTAAATCTAGTTACTATGTAGATAAGTTATAGAATGTTAATTAACCTTCGTTGTTATTAAATAAGTGTACATAATAAAATATGTCAAACCGTTTCATGTTATAAAAATCATAATTATATTACATAGGTATATCGATAAACAGAACTTAGCTACGTATTGCATCACTAGAAGTAGGCAATACATTGTGTATATTCGTGTCGTAACTCTAAAAAAGTAATATTACGATCTACAAATCTGCAATTGCATGCCTAGATGTATGTTCATTGCTTAGTAGAGTTCATATCTTATTCCATTCAATCGTTTTTCTTTTTTAAAGGAATTAATAAAAAAAAATGAGGATTCAAAGGAAATGTATTCAAACTTCTTTACATTATGACATCATTTACAAATCTTTTACTATTCACAATAAAGAAAATCTTCGACGTAACCATCAAATGCCACTACTTCCCAAAGGCAGTGAACATCAAAATGGGACTTTGGCTAAGAATCTCCGACTTTCATACATATCGCAATCACGTTCGTGAGTCCAGAACGAGCTCCTAGACTATTCAGCGTCCTTACAAAGCTGAACTTATCGAATGACGACGGAAGGGTTCTGCTCGCGGTTAGACAACTCTTCGACACGAGTCCAAACGGAGCTTCCAAAACTTTCGTTCTGTTAAAATTTGACGTAACTAAAACGCTGTCAGAATGTCTTATCTTAAACAGAAGCGCGCTGCCGCCACGGCCGCCGGAGTAACAATGTTTCCGTGTCGGAATCCATTTTTCAAATAGTGCGCTACACTGACCTGAACAGCGGCGCAGCAGCCGCGCAGCTAACGCGCGGCTGTTCTTATAATGTTAAGGAATGTGCTTCTGACGCGCTACCGTCGCGTTGATAACGTCCTAATTGTCCTAATTTTTTCATCCTTGTTTGCTCAATAAAGGAACTGATGGACGCTACCGAAAGCGCCAAACTAGTAGCTCAGTTCTGGGCCGACTCAATTTAGATTGCCATCAACACGCTAAGAGCCCTAATGTGGAAGCGGCCTTAAAGTCATGGCACACTATACCGGCACCGCTCTAGTACAGCTGCATCCCGGCGAATCCCTCGAATTTAGGCTACGGCTAGCCGCCAGCGCGCCAACTACGCGTCGTCAGCGAGCTGTAACCTCGCAGTCAGCGCGTAGACCGCGCGCCGGCCGCGAGGTGCAAGCTCGTAGACCGCGCACACACGCGTCCGCGCGCAGCAAGCATGCGGTCGGCGCGCTGTAAGCAAGCGCTTGCTTACAGCGCGCGGACTCGTGCCGTAAGCTTAGCGAGTCGTGTCGTGTCGTATGGTAACGGCAAGCGCGCTGACTGCTCGCCGTAAGCTTTTTCATATAGACATTATGGAATATATTATACGACATACGAAAATGCGCTAATTTGAATGGCAAGTTAATTGCTGGGTTGGAGCGGTGCCGGTGCTTTAGCGCATATTGACAGTTTATACTTTGAACAAAAAAAAAAATAACAGAAGAAAGTACCTAAAATTCGTAAGTTGGTTCTTTCTACTTGTATGTCCAGCTTTGAAATATTGGACCTATACGCAGAAGGTCGAATGGCGAGAAAAGGAGATACAGAATCGTTCACAACCACAATTGTAAGGGTGCTTACATAAAGAAGCATGTTTCCGGTACGGGCGAGTCGGTGCCGATCGGTGCAGGTATTCATTTCTATGTTATCTTATGCGCTCGCTTATAAAGAAGCAGGTTTAAACTATATGCAAGTGAACCCTGCACCGATCGGTACCGACTCGCCCGTACCGGAAACCTGCTTCTTTATGTAAGCACCCTAAGTTTAAAATAAGATAAATTAGTGTTTAAAGCACCCGTACGAAGACCAACAAAGAACATTCAACAAAAGTATGTACTTACCTACAACAAAACAGAAACATAATAAGACTTTCCTATGACCTCTACTTATATTTAGTTAGCGTCAGAATGGCTGGTTGCCTATAGCAAGCGGCTCTGAAAGTATTTTCAAGAATTGCCATCCAATTGCTTATATTTGCTACATTTCTTCAATAATTGCTATACATATTAGGATACATTCAGAGTGTTTTTTTTACCAGTGGTTCTGCCGTCAGGATGGATGAAAGTAATACGTGGATTAAAGACGCAGAATTTCTAAAAGTTTGTTGTATACGAATATTATTCCATTGTAAATTTCGCCTGCAGAGAGCTTTAAAGTGTCTAATTTGTGTTTCAGGTAATGGAGTAATAAATTCTATTATTGACAATAAATAGGTCTCGTAAGGCTAAAGTAAATGATTTAATACCACGAGAATTATGTCGACGGCATTGTGTAATTTCTTCACCATTAATAAGTGTATTTGCAGCTTTTTGTAACTCGTTAACAGTTGCTTTTGATGTACTTATCAAATAAGTTAGAACAGTTTTTAACATATACCTGACCCAGTTATTATTGAGGATAGGTAGAGGTACGTTTATGAAGTACTCACCAAACATCATCATAATAAACCGAAGTGAACGCCAGCAAAGTTCGAACCAGACGCCGGTAGTAAATGTTTACCTTTCCAAATTATTATGCGTAGGTGGTACTTCTTCGAACAAATTAATATAAGCATTTTTTTTACCTAATGTATGTACGAACACAGAACATTTTATATGTTCTGTGTGTACGAAGCTCAAACTTAAATTCGTAAAAGAAGCAATTAGTACCTAAGCAATTATGAATACATTTTTTTAGAAATTCTGCGTCCTTTTTGCTGCACGCGGAGGCCATCATTCATCCTGGAGTCCAATTCTGTAAAATTACCAACTTGTCAATAGTGTGTAAGTAGTATCTCAATAGGCTAATCATTGACATTTGGTATTCTACAAATTATCTATGGCCATTGACTTACCACTGTAGTGCCATTGAAACGCCATAGAAGACTATTGTAATAGATTGTAATAATTGGTATTCTGCTCCACTATAATGTGTCAATGTCATCATGATGGCCAAAGTTACGGTAGTCTGTAAATAATTTAAGTGTATTTGAAAGTTGTGTCTATCGTGTTTGAAAAGTGTTTTGGCCATCGAACCGCCATTGTGAAGCCATCGAACAACGAAAACAATGAAAAATATTGTACCGCCACACTATCGACACACTACTGAGACACCACTGGTATTCTGCAAAAACTTCAATGGCGTGAAACGCCATTTAAGTTTTTGCAGAATACCAAATTTGCAACAGTGGCAACATAATGTCAGTAGTGTGTCGATAGAGTGTCAATGGCGTGTTGCTTAAACACAAAGTTACAGAATTGGGCCCCTGGCGTCTGAATGGCTGGTCAAAAAAATATTCATCATCATCATCTGCCGAGCCTTTTCGCAACTATTTTGGGGTCGGATTTGAATCTAACCGGATGAAGCTGAATAGCATTATTTTAGATGGAGCGACTGCCTATCTGACCTCCACAACGACAGCAAACATATGTAGCAATTATTGAAGAAATGTAGCAAATATAAGCAATTGCATAGCAATTCTTGCATATACTTTCAAAGCCGCTTGCTATAGGCAACCAGCCATTCTGACGCTAACTGTATTTTACAATTTTTACATTTCGACACGAATTTTGATACTTTTTCGATGAAGCTCTACACGTAGCTATATTCTATCGCTCGGTTCAACCAAATAATCTAAACGTAGCGTGGCAGCTTGCTTCTGCAGCTTGTTAACACTTTAACAAGCTGCAGTAGCAAGCTGCTATAAGGGCGACGTTTTTGAAGCGCAAACTGGGTGGTCAGGTTTTTGTGTTGTGAAAGGCGGTAGTGTACGTAGAGACCCTGACGGCGGTGCGACGTTGCGACGGCTGGCTACTCTTGGCAATCCCCAACCTTGAAGGGCAAGTTTCGGAAGGCGTCCTCGGCCGTGGACACGGACGCTCGTAGCGGCATCTCCGGCTCAGCTCCCGTTCGGTACTCTTGAACAACCTGCCGGAAGGAAAAACTGGTTGACTAAGTAGTAGCAATCAAATCGGCCAGTTGCTGATATACAAGAATTAAAATTACGACGGCCTGGAGGAGTTCGGCCACTGTTTTCAAGACGGGGGAGTACGGACTATGTCAGCTATCTACTGTCTCACTCGGCGTATGTGTTCCTCGCGGGCAGCTAGTTCCTTGGTGAGTTCCAACTTGCGCTGCTCCAACTCCGGCTCGCTGTTGCCTTCATTGATACACTTCCTGATATGTTCGTACTCGCGGTACAGGCTTGCGTACTCTGCAAGGCTCTGTTTGGCCTCATGGCTACCACGCCCCTTCGACGTGGCGCAGTCAAAGTCCTCCCGATTTATCGTGAGACTGCTTGAAACATTAATACAAAACAAAATTGTGGTTTAAACCAAAGATCTTATAAGTCTATAGATTCTGCTAGTTGAAAAGACAGTGAAAAAGCTTAGAGAGAATCTAATAATTAGATCTAGAACGGTTAGAAAATAATCTTTTTGTTTAGATCAGAATGCATAATGCGAAAGTAAGCAAGTAAACCTAGCAGCGGTAGGGAAGCACTCACTTGTACATGGAACTGTAGAAGTAGTGCGGGCGGTTGATGGCGCGCAGGAAGCGAGGCACCATGCCGTCGCCCTCGCGGTAAAGGTTCAGCATGCGGTTGTAGGAGATGTACTTGTAGGAGGGCAGCCGCAGCAGTCGCCGCCCCACGCGGATCGCGTTGATCTCGCTGTGGTGGTCCAACGACGGTTGCTGGTTCTAAGTCCAAAGGAAAGTTAAATTGGTGTTTGTATTTTTTAAAATAAAATCTTATTATGTACTAAGTAAAGACGCCTGTAATCAGCCCCGGATCTTGAAATTTTTCGAGGCGGGGCAAAAACTAAAAAATGCCGCCCCCGCCCGTCTATATTTTTATTTTTATCATCATCATTATTTCACCCATAGGCCCAGGGGTGGACCGTGAGTTTGTTGGGCCCTGGGCTAATACTACTTGGGTCCTGGCCAAGGGCGTCGCCAGCTTTTGGGCCAGAAGGCCTATCAGAAGGGTGCGATTTGTAAGTTTACTATTTACGGATGCAGCTGAAGTGCATATAGCCACTTCAAAAACGTTAGCACCTCCGTGACCTCGGATTGGTTATTTGAAAAGGTTAGGAAGTAAATGAAAATTTGATTCTTAAGTAGATGTTACTTAATCAATTTAGGGAGACAATTTAATTAGAAAGAGGAACTAAGACTCCAAGAGCGAGCGAAGCGAGCTCGAAAATTTTAACATCCTACTTCGGACAGATTAGAATTATGTCGTCGCTTCATACAGGAGTTAACTTTGAAAGTCAACCTACTGCATGAGCGAGCGAAGCGAGCTCGAAAATATTTTGACACCTTGCTTTGGACAGGTTTGAATTGTTTCGATCCTTCATACATGAATGACTTGGACGACTTTTAGGCAAAGTCTAAAGAAAGTAGTCTAAAAAGCAAGCGAAGCCAGTTCGAAAACTTAACAGTTTACCTACCTTGGACAGGTTAGAATTGATTCGAACTACCGGAGTTACTTAAGTGACCTAGGGACAAAGTTCAAGAGAAATTAGGCTGTAAGAGCGAGCGATGCGAGCTCGAAAATTTTACGTCTTTCCTCAGAAAAGAGAGATCTTGAGATCAAAATGTCCACATGCTCCATTTTTTAGAAAAGGTGACTGGAGGCCCTTTATATCCACGGGGCGCTGGGCTGCAGCTCAAAAAGCCCTTATATAGTTCCACCCCTGCATAAGCCTCGCGGATAGAATGCTACAAGGACCTAACTAGCGCTGCTCTTTCTGTGTTTACACTATTTATTTACAAATATACCTACATACATGGACGTGTAGGACATATTATATTGTAGTTATGAAAGCACCTACCCTGTGCTTTGAAACAAAACGAGTTGGATATATTATTGTATTGTATTTCAAATTGAAATTTGAATTTTACTCTTCTAACTTTTTGTTCTGCAAACAAATCTATGGCCTTGTCATAATTTATTTCATGTGCCATTCGATTTTCTATCGCTAAGATTGCCAGACTTGACAAATGTTCCTGGCTCATAGATGATCGCAAATAACTTTTAATAAGTTCTGTGATGACTTAGGAGCAGTCTCCACAGTAGTGAACAGGGCGTCGGTTCCCGAATTTTGCGGCACGGGTTTTTTCCAAGAACGCATGCCCGGAGAGTACCTGTGTCAGACGGAAAATGAGGGCACCATGCCGTCTCTTAATGCCTCTTCTTATGTCACTTCTTCATCAAGGGTCTTATCGCCGTAAAAGTGAAAAAGATGTGCACTGGGTTTAGAACCTGGGTTGGCGAACTTCTCATTCCACCACTAGGACCTGGTGGAGCATAGCCCTGTACACCTCGACATCATGGCGTTGGCGGCGCATCAGGTACTTGCTCTGTGTAAGGACAATAACGTCAAGATCTCATGGTGGTGATCCGGCCAAAAAGATCGCCGCCTTGAAGGAGACCGTTTGATTTATTCTCATCACCCTGACGGCCATCGCTCTCTGAGTTCATCTCTAAATTACGGTAAGAATTTAGGTCATCAAGTTGTCCGCCCATACTGGCACTCCATAGGGCGCTATGGACCGTACGATCCCCATAAAGAATCTTCTGCAGGAATTGGATCCCCTCAGATTGGGCAGTAGCGACGAGATTAAGTTCGCGGTGCCCATCAACCGGGGTGTCAACTGCTGAAAATGCGGCTATTAGAGACGAGTCCCAGGTACTTCATCGTCGACTCGGATCCCATCTACGACCCCAGAGCTGTCGCCAAGATGGTCACCTGCCGAAACGTTTGCCTTCACCAGCGTGTCATCAGCTTATCAGATGACACAAACACCATCAAGAAGCTAATCGCGAAGCGCCCAGTTGTACATAGATGATATCCCTATCCCTCAGATAGGCCCTGATTATGCGGCAGAAGTTGGTATGGCATAGGTTTGGCATGGTATAGGAGTGCATCCAATCTTTTTTTTTCTCGAGGTGGAAATCCTGAGCCCTGTGGAGTGTCGAGGAGTCTGACAACTGCGCAGTTGCTCTGCGACGCAGCGACATCTAAGCGTGTCCGCCAGACCCTCAGTAGCCAGGTGCTTATAGGTGAAATAGGCGGTCTACAGTTTAGCTCTCAAATAGTTTGTCTTCCTCATCAGTATGCAGATGGGGTGTCTGCAGGGCGCTCCTTCTTCAACAGGAACAGTTTTCCAGTCTTCAACAGAAATCAATGAGTTGTATCGTTACAACTCATCATTATCGCAACTTTGACCATATGTCTGCCAAGCTTGAATTTGCCGCCCCCTAAACTTGCCACCCGGGGCATGGGCCCCGGCTTGCCCCCCCCTAGATCCGGGCCTGCCTGTAATCTCCAAGAATCCAAGATTCAATTTTGAGCGGCCAATAGATGCTTCTGGTGATTGTTACAAATTGTATTGTATCGTTACAGGTTGCGCACTATGTTATCAAATCTGTACCCCTAGCCAAGTTACAAACGTGTCGTATCGATTCTCTTTCTACAATCGTAAACGCCTCGGCGTAAGCGATTGTAGAAAGTGCTAAATTGGTAGCCAAGTTGACACGACTGAGTCGATCGCTCGTTCTCTAATGTCTGTAGAAAATACCTATACTTTAGTCTATGGTGAGCATTCCGACCAAAGAGTTTAGCGATCAACATTGTAGAAACGATAACATTCTATTCTATCATTTTGAATGATGAAAACTTGTCTACGAATTTTCTATTGGTTTGTGTTGATCACGTGATTTAACGTTGTGGTGATGTCATTCCCATTCATTTGAATAGTTTTCTACTAGCATTAACGATTGTAGATTGTCAACTTGGCTAGGGGTGCTGAACTGGTAAGCAGAGTATATACGAAGCCAGTAACGCTGAAACCAGTCCTGAGACAAACCTGCGCTTGCCTGACCAGGGTTGTTTAGATGAGGCCAATGGATTCATTTCTGATCTACTCAACTCGTGCACTGGGTAGGTATGTTCTACCGTTTGACATGTAGGTAAACATTACTAACAGGATGTTTCATAATTCTAATGTACTTTTATTTTTCTTCGTACCTACCTATTGTCTGTTAATGGTAAAATCATTGATTTAAATAGTAAAGATACGGTCATCCGAACGTTCGCCGAACGCGGTCGCCATACAGAAACACTAACGCCATCTGTTAGAACTACTATGAACTACGATGTCAATCGGCGTGGTCTGCCCCTAGACGTAACCTTGTAAGAGCGGGTATTTTTCGCATCAGTAGGAAATCTGAAAATTAAATACGTATTTTCACTGTACTACCTACTACTACATAGATTTTTACCAGTAAGTACATAAAAACACATTTTAATTTGCTTGTAATAAACAATAAAAAATATTTTATACATATAAAATTAATTTTATGATATGAATTATTAAATATTTTCATTTCATCGGCTAAAACGCGCGCCGCTGCAAAGTTATGTCTAACTTTTACGGGGCTTCGCGTCGTCTTTGCCAAACGTTGAGACAAATACGAAAGAAAATTGTTTTAAATAATGTTAGAAGTTGATATAATATTTTTTTTTAACTTACCGGTGATAAGAAATGTTATCATTTATTTTATTGTGCTTTTTGTCGTAGTTCACGCATCCCTTCACGACACAACTAGGCATTTTTGCTTGTAAAATTGACGACCGCTCCCGAAGACAGCCGAACGCGTTCTAGTTTAGTTCGCTATAGGAAAGACCATTTTGGGACCACGTTCGAGGCGTCATTGTAACATGCGGTCCACCCAGTCCTTACGCAGTAATATATATGTCAATGGGTAAAATAGAAATAATCGCGCCTAGAGGTATTTCATGTCCACCTTTGTTATACGACTAAAAAGCCACAGTGAAAGGGATTTCGTTTTTCCTTTTGAGGTAGGTAACGGAAATCATAAAATTAGTTACAGTCAAATTGCTAATAAAGTTTGATTTAAAGACTATCGACTCGTTCCTGTCACCTCGACCAGATATATTTGGTTCGAGGTGCAATAAAATACCAATTGACAATCAAACGGCAGTAAACCATGAGTTATAAAGTTTCTTAATTATGTCGACCTTAGAAACGACACGACTAAGTCAAGCACGTTTCCAGGCTTTTGGTTCGGGGGGGGGGGGACAAACATTGAAACAAATGTGAGGACTGTGCATGGGCGCCGGTAGAACTTTTTCCAGGGAGGTGCACCTTCTATTCCATGAAAACAGCTCTAATTTATATGTTAGATTTAAGGAGTAACTTGGCCGACGCATCCAGAAAAGTCCGTCAATTTAAAAAGTAGGATTTAAAAAGCGAGCGCAGCGAGCTTGAAAATGTTTGCATACAACTCGAGTTAAATAGGTTTTTTTTGTGCTTTATTCAAGAAATACGCCTAATTCTTCCTATTTATATAGAAAAGCTTATGAACGCAAAGGACATAATGTCTGAACACGCTCGTATATTTTCTGATATAAGTTAATTTTGTTATTACACTCAGAAAGCAAAATAGGAATACAAAATTATTGCTTTCTGGTTCGGATGGTTGGTTTTTATTTGTATTTTCTTTTCCGTTGGGGGTAGCACCTCCTTGCACCCTGCGGCCGGCGCCCATGGAACTGTGTAAAAATCGCTGTAATCACACTATAATTTACGTACCTACTTCGCAGTGGTTTTGATCCCGTTTATTTTCAGTCAGATTTAGGAGGGGATAAATGCCAACTATCCCCCCCCCCCTGTATACGTGCCTGGACTAAGTACACGTAAGTACGGACCTACGCGTAAGTATAAAAGGTAACAATTTTCCATAGAGTGATACAATGAGCTGTCTAGCAGGGCATTACCTAGGCCAGTCGTTGTTGATTATATGATAGGATAGGCAGATCTTCGCTGAAGATTCTATCCTTTGCTCCGCGGTGACTTGGCTCACCACCGTAATCCGTTAAGGCTGATGCTTTAGGGTAGCCCGCGAAATTCAAATTTTCTTACGTTTTTTGCAATTTGCAGGCCAGTGCTAGGTTGTATGTTGATTAAAATATTGTTCGCGACTGTAAGATGTATGTAGTTACAGAATTATAATCATAAAAATCATCAATACAACCCTCCAAGTTCACAAAGGTGCAAGAATGATTTTGACCTTGGAAAAGTAATTTTTCCACCTTTATGAACTTTGAGGGTTGTATTGATGATTTTGATGATTATAATTCTGTAACTACATACGTCTTACAGCCGCGAATAATATTTTAATCAACATACAACCTAGCACTGCAAATTGCAAAAAACGTAAGGAAATATAAATTTCGCGGGCTACCCTAGAGCCTCAGCCTTAAGTAAGGCCACTAGACTGGTTGTCTGTATTGGTTGTGTTTTGGCCAAGTTGGGCTGGGGTATGCTGGTATTATGGGATTCCATGCTATCATTTTCCTTCCCTTATTCCAATTTATTCGGGGTCGCAGCATGTCTTGTTCCTCCATACTTCTCTATTGCTCATCATCTTAGCAATCACCTCCTTTCTAGCCAGATCATCCTTCACACAGTCCTTCCTAGCTATACGGTGCTATTTTATTCAGCGCACGGAACCGGCGCGAGAAAAAAGAAAAGTACTAATTCAGACTTACCGAAATGGTACCATCTGCACCATAGGCGGGTACGTGGCCCAAACCTGTAAAATAAATAATTGAATTACCTACTCTGTTAACTTCTACTAAACAGTAAATGGGGGCTAAAGCTTTCTATTATCATCAGGACTATTCTGGACTAATAACGTTCGTCGGATTTTTTGCGGTTTGTTTTAGTACTAATCGTGGTAGTGTGGCGAATCTAAGTCCGAGAGCGACATCTAGGGAGTTTCAATGGAATTAATAGCAATAATCGCCTTCTCGTGGTCAAGTCTGCGTCTATCATATTTATGGAAATACGTTCTAAGTAACAAATATGCGTCTCACCCATATGATGTGCGATAGTCAGCGGTATGCCGTGCAGTGGTTGTTGAATTTTGAGCCCATTTAACACCTAGAAATAAGGAAGACTTGATATGGATGTAGTGCCTAACACAAACGAGGCGGCGTACGGGTATGTCGCTGGCCGGTGCTGCGGCACTCAATGATTTTGTCTGTCACTTTGTTATATTTCCTATACCTACCAGGGATGTTACGAAGCTTCGACTCCGACTCCGATACGTCGGAACTTCCGATTGATTTTACACCTCCGGTTCCGATACTTTTAAATCGGAGGTTTTAATCGGAGGTCGAAGCATAGCAGATACCGGCGGGCGGCGGCGACGACGCGCGGCGGCTGTGGTCAACGTGTACGAACAGGTTTATGGATGTCGCCCGGGGAACATAAGCTGCAGCTGAAACCATTTCCAACTCCGCCTCCGACTCCAATTCCGGTTCCAGTTCCGACTCCGACTCCGACAAACCAAATTCAAAAACTCCGACTCCGGATCCGATAAAACCACCTCCGTAACATCCCTGATACCCACTAAAGTAAGGGCCCATGAAAGTGTGTCCTGTTTCCAGTGTTTAGAAAGGCCGTCCTCGACAGACTTTTATAACTGTTGCAGCGTGGCCCTGTCATCTACCACCTCCTTTTTCATCATTTTATTATTCTAACTAAAAAGTATCTGACACAGTTAGCTTAATGCCAACACTAAAACAGCCAGTGTCATTATAACCATAAATTATCCAAACGGGTGTTATAATGTTGTATAGATTTCATTATGCAGCTCATTTAAAACAAGAACATTGTTATGCATATGCGATTCACTACCAAGGTGACGTAATACAAATAAAACTTATAGGTTAATTCGAATTCACGTCGTATCCCACCATTTTTGTTTGATAGTAGTATGTACTTTGTTGTTTACAAAAAATAGTGATACAAGCTTTGTGCATTTTAATAATTGTACAATCCAAAATGTAAATAATTATATTATTACCTAAGTATACATAGTTTGTTTGTATTAAATACTCATTAATTAACTTTCCATGAATTTACATAGACTTTTTACAACACTACAACACCCTATGGTTTCAGAACCTTTTATGGAGGATTCATATGGATGTAGAAAAAGTCTTGTATGTGATACTATTATCACATACCCCCTATTATACAACAGGTGCTTAAATAACTATTGGTTTCTTAGGTTGTTCAAATGATCAAATTGTAATAAATAATCATACACCGACATGTCGACCCCTTACCGCCGACTTATCGTAAGCGACAATTTTACCTAAACAGCGTTTTTTTTTATCTCAAACGATTTTTTAAACTATAACGGACATAGCCACGTCAAGATTTCCCGTCACAATAAGCAAAATCAGAAGTTATAGCAAATGCAACTTTTATCGTTAACAGGATCATTTTAGAGTAACTGACATAATCAATAGTTATCGTAAGCTACGTTATTGTCCAACGAATGCATCGTAAACAACCCTTCTTGTTATCGCAACCGACACAGTACTCCTTATTTTCGTCGTTTACTTTAAATAAAGTCGCTGAAAACGTGCTAAGGCGAGATCTTAGCGTGATGTAATAACTGAAGCAACTAAAAATAAGATTGACTTCATCATGTCCAACCAAGAATATTATCAAGTTCAATGGTCTCCGTGATCATTTCGGTGAAAACCGGCGGAAGAGATCACTGCATGGTAAGAGGCACATTGAACACCAATATTAATCTTGAAAGGTCTCAACTGATGAAGTCTACGTTCCGTCCAGCACAAATCCAAAACCCCGAGAGCTTTCAGCTTGAACTCCAAAATCGTTTCGAGTGCCTAGGAAGCACAGTGGATGAATACAACGATGGGTTTGGGGAAACTGTTCATGTGACCGGGACTAAGTTCTTCAAGACATGTCGTACAGATCAGAACAAGAGACTCTCCGGTCATACTCTCAAGCTCATGAAGGAGTGGCGTAAGATGATCCTGCAGTCTTCAGACGAGGCGCGGATTCGAATTACCGGCAGCTCAATAGACGGATCTCTAAATTCATGAAGAGCGACCTCCGCCGCTTTAATACCTAGCGTATTTAAGACGCGATTGAGCGGAATAAAGGCTCCAAGGTATTTACAAGAGATCTGGCTATTAGGCAGAGCCGACGATGGCAGGATCTTATCCGCCAAACCGGAGCTTCTGAGGGAGATTGAGAGCTTCTATGAGCACTGATACTACTACTATGACTGACCCGACACTATACCGAAGACATTCTGGACTTCAGCCTGTACAAGATTAGAGTGATGATGAAATTACGGCCGAACTCCTGAGGGCGGGTGGAAAACCGGTACTTACGGCCCTTCGGAAGCTGTTTGACTCCGTCATACTTGAGGGGAAAACGCCACAGGCATGGTGCAGGGGCATGGTGGTACCCTTCTTCACGAATTGCGACAATGCCCGGCTGAAGAATTATAGGCCCATCTCACTTCTAACCCATGTCTACAAGTTGTTTTCAAGAGTCATCACGAATCGTCTCGCACGCAGGTTCGACGATTTTCAGCCTCCCGAAGAAGCCGGATTCCGAAAAGGCTTTAGCACCGTGGACCACATACATGCGCTGCGGCAGGTTATATAGGAGACCGAAGAGTATAACCTGCCTCTCTGTTTAGCGTTTGCGGACTATGAGAAAGCCATCGATTTGATCGAGACTTGGGCTGTACTGTAGTCTCTCCAACGGTGCCAAATAGACTATCGGTACATCGAGGTGTTGAATTGTGTACAAAAACGTCACCATGTCAGTCCGTCTTTAGGACCAAGCCTAGGAACCTATCCTTCTGCAGCGAGGTGTGAGACGGAGAGACGTCATAACACCGAAACTGTTCAGCGCTGCACTGGAGGATGTCTTCAAGGTTCTGGACTGGAGAGGGCTAGGCAACAACGCCAATCGGCTTCGGTTCGTCGACAATATGGTGGTCATGGCCGAGACCATGGAGGACCTCAGTAGAGGTTCCGAAAGAATGGGTCTTAAAATGAACATGGACAAAACCAAGGTAACACCCACTTCTATCAAGATCGGAGACTCTACACTCGGAAGTTGTAGACGATTATGTGCACCTGGGATAAACAGTCTAGTTAGGTAGGTCTAACTTCGAGAAAGAGGTAAAATCATCGAATCCGACGCGGCTGTCGGCTATCTTCTCGTCCAACTTACCGCAATGTCTCAAGAAGAAAGTCAATAACCAGTGTGTGTTGCTAGTGATTACATAGGGGACCGAAACGTGGTCGCTCACAATAGGCCTCATCAGAAGGCTTAAAGTCACCCAAAAGGCAGTGGAGAGGGCTATGCTCGGAGTTTCTTTGCGTGATCGAATCAGAAATAAAGACAGAACCAGGGTTACCGAAGAATTGCCAAATTTATGTGGCAGTGGGTAGGGCACATTCCTCGCAGAACGGATGGCCAATGGGACCGAAGAAGTTATGGAGTGGCGACCGCGAACCGGAAGTCATTACGTTGGAAGGCCTCCCACTAGGTGGAGCGAAGGTCCTGGAAGGACCTGGTGAATGTTGCGGGGATCCGCTGGACGCGAGGCGCACAGGACAAGTCAAAGTGACACTTGGGGAGGCCTATGTCCAGCAGTGGACGTCTTTCGGCTGAAATGATGAATAATGGCAGGATTTATTTCTATCTACTGAAATGATTCAAAAAGGCAGCTTTAATATTGTCTGAAAGTATTGATGCTTTCAGATTTAGTACTAAACCGCCTTCTTACCTTTTAATTCATTGATCTCAAGTTCGTCTTCTTTAAATTATGTTGATTTATGAGAAATATAATTATGTATAAATTTTAGAAATTGTTTTTTATTTAAAAAATAATTTAATAAGTAGGTATACATATTTAGGAAAAGTAGTAAAAAATTGTAGTATATTATCACTTACGTTAAAATTTGTCACACATATTTAATATCGCGAGTGTCATCGTAAACGCCCGAAACGCCTTAGAACGTTTAGAACTCGTTGCATATGGACAGCGATAATATTGTTAGCGCCAAAAAAGCCTTAAAATAGATTGTTAGCGCCAAAAAAGCCTTAAAATAGTGTATTTTTTTAAATTAATTTTAATCATTATACATAAAGCTTGAAAATACATCATCACATGTTAAACTTCAATTTAATATCTTAAATAACAGTTAAAATATTTTAAAAAACCCTCCTGTAAAATTTGGTTTTTGTCGCTGACACTAGGTCGGCGGTAAAGGGTCCATGTAATACAGAGCAACCGCCTCCTCCAAAAATGCTCGAATTAATTACTACCCGAACACCACATTCGCAGATTGCCATTTCGCTGGACGTTATGTAGACAAGAATATTGCCGATGCCCGAACACGAATATTCGTCCTATAATGTGGCCCTAGCATTAATGACACAGCATCTACATATTCTATAATCATATAAACGATGAGCGAGAAAATAGTCGATAGCTAGCCTAGTTATATCTGGAGGTAATGAAACCATGGCAGCCATCATGTTCACCTGTTGTATGTTGACGCCGATGTTGTGTGAGGGCGCGGTGCTCTTGCTGACCACAAACGGGATGTTGGTGTAGTGGGGGCTGCCGTAGTAGCTGCGCATGCCTACCTGCTTCATCTGCGAGGCCACAGTTGGCATCTCATACCGATGACTCCGGAATTTTATGCGGCGGGGATGATGCGTGCCCTTTTGACAAACATGAATAAGTAGCTAGCTTTGTGATTGGTTAATTGTACGAACATTCCTCGCTGCACATCCTCGCACATCACTGGATCAAACGCAGGCTTCTTGTGCACATCGAGTATTTGAGCTTTTTGTGGCACATCGATATATGAGCTTAAAAAAAGACTGTCACACAGTTAAGATAATAAAAGGACAAAGCCGCACTTTTTTAAACACTCAGTTAACCATATTTTTGGCCAGATATTGTCTGCTTGAGGCGGTTTCGTAATAGAAGATGATCGTCACGCGATTCATACGTGGTCGCTTCCTAGTAGAACATCGGCCCGGCAGCACCCATGAGGCGCAAAGCAAGTTTCTCGGATTGTAAAGAGATTTAATAATATCTTAACCAACTTGTTTAGGTTCCATTGATATCGGCATAGATTTCAGACATTCATTATCTTCACGTTCATCTTCGAAATTCTTGGCGTTTCGAACTGCAAAGTCGTTTTATTAGTTAATTTAAACTGAAATAGATAGATAGTCGAACGCGTAATTAGTTCTTGTCTTTCACAAAAACAAACTGGAAAAGTTACTTTAGGTACAGACTATTTAAAAAGAATAGTTCTACCCAGACATTCAACTTTAAGGTGGTAAAGCAATTATACGACACCAAATAAACAAAAAACATAGCTCATAAGGTCATGGGGTGTATTAGACAGCCCTTTAAGAGCAGGTCCTACCCTTTGGAAACCTTTTGGACGTCAATGCATGGACCAGATAGTTAACAATATCTACTTCCTTCCACAGGCATTTTAGCAGATTTGGCACCACTGTTTAAACCAAAGTGATAGGTAAACACGTTGTAATAAGGTTCTTAGTGCGTTGCTGTGTAAGAAAATTCATATTTGAAAGCAAGTCAAGTATTTGCCGATGTCAAATCTAAAAGTTTTCTTTTACGAGAACTGTCCGAGGCAAATAAAGACAGTAATAAGCATAAGACGTCTGCATCCATTGAAATTGTGCAAGGGACTGGTGATTCGGCAAGATGGGTAGGAAAGGAGGTGCATATTGATTAGATGACTTTCTTTACCCTTTTTGAGCTTTTTGTCGTGCGCTACTGCTGGCAAAGGGCTCAAGGGCGCAGAGGTTATTGGCACCGTGCCCTCTCGGCGCATGCTAGGGGGGGTGATCCAGCTTTTGTTGAACAGCTCCACAACCGGTCGCTCCTCTACCTGGCTTGCTGTCGTTTCAACAACAAAATAATGATTACATTAACCAACTTCAACGTTCTTAGAAGTTGGTTACACGCACTGCCTTAGTTACGGTTAATGTACACTGTGAAGGTTTTTAGACAAATGACGACATACAGAGAAAGATATTTGAGGGCGTTGTCCTAAGCAAATCGCAATAAACACGAAACGTGAGATTAAACCCATCGATTCAAACTGCCTAGCAGCAAACACGTATGTTTCATTAACTGTTATAATAAGATAGGGTAATCAAGCTACCCGGCTGTTGGTTGTTTCTGTGAAGGGGCTGTCTGCGGCGAGGTGCCGGAGTTTCTCCCTGCGGTCCGCCGTGACAGTGATCTGCCGGTGCTCGATCTGTACAAAACAAGATATTAAAAAGGTTTGACAGTTAGTTTCAAGTGTTTGGAGCCTTACGCGGGTTGGAGAAGTAAGAACTACTCAAGAGGGCAAAGTTTTATATGGAAGTTTTTAACTTTAAGGCGACTACAGGAGCTAAATTAATAAATTAGCAACTCTATTTGTGGTGGTTCAAACTTCGTTTGAAATACTATTAGAATAAAGCTCTAATCAGCTTGCACTACAAAGTGGTTGTTACGTCAGTCACTGCGGGCCGAATAGTGTGAAATGAGTGGTTTTTTGCGATTTACAAAAAATCTATTGATTGGACTAAAAAAATAAAACACTATCATGCAAATAATATGTTGCTTGTAGAATTATGCCAAAAAAATCAGAATGATCGCATGGATTTTAGTATGGTTTTTACTCGTTAAAAGAAATTTTTAGAGATAAGTTCGTGATTTTTTTTAACGAGTAAAATTAGTTGTATTATGTTTTCAAAACACTATCATACTAGCATATACGTATATATCCTGAAGAATATCATATATTTGTCTGGTTTTGTTTATTGCAGTAAATCACAATTGTTTTTTTGCATTATAAAACTCGCGTTTAGCGCCTGTAGTCCCCAGCAAAGCTCGAACAATAATTTCTAAAATAATATTTAGCTGAGCACTGAGCAGTGTTCATCAATTTGTAAAGGCCTGACAAACGTACCTGGGGACTATACTTTGTGCCCTTATCTCCTAAGTCCTAACGGTGAATGAAAACATCGTCACGAAATCTGGATTTGTAGATACCTTCTTAATAAATTAAGTAGAAATCGCTTCCGCAAGTATGGTCCTGATCAATAGTCAAATGCTGTTCTCAGAAAGTATGAGAGGAAGCCTTTGTCCAGCAGCTTTTACTATCAGCCTTTAACGTACCTACCGTACGTTAAAAGGCTGATAGTAAAAGTATGAGAGGAAGCCTTTGTCCAGCAGCTTTTACTATCAGCCTTTAACGTACCTACCGTACGTTAAAAGGCTGATAGTAAAAGTATGAGAGGAAGCCTTTGTCCAGCAGCTTTTACTATCAGCCTTTAACGTACCTACCGTACGTTAAAAGGCTGATAGTAAAAGTATGAGAGGAAGCCTTTGTCCAGCAGCTTTTACTATCAGCCTTTAACGTACCTACCGTACGTTAAAAGGCTGATAGTAAAAGTATGAGAGGAAGCCTTTGTCCAGCAGCTTTTACTATCAGCCTTTAACGTACCTACCGTACGTTAAAAGGCTGATAGTAAAAGTATGAGAGGAAGCCTTTGTCCAGCAGCTTTTACTATCAGCCTTTAACGTACCTACCGTACGTTAAAAGGCTGATAGCAAAAGTATGAGAGGAAGCCTTTGTCCAGCAGCTTTTACTATCAGCCTTTAACGTACCTACCGTACGTTAAAAGGCTGATAGTTAAAGCTAGTGAACCTAATAATACATAATACAGGGTGTAAAAGACCTCATCACGAAGCCGTCAACCAATCATTCTGAACATCAAACTAAGTAACTTTACGCAAAAATTATTGCTGGGATCGACTTTTTTTTTGGGGTGAAAAATCATGTTTTGTGGTAGAACTCAATGTAACGCACTCAAAACATTGTGCTGATGGATGGATTGAATAGTACGGAGGTCGTGGAGGTGTTTAAAGTAAAAAAAAAACATTGAAAACTTGTATTTAAAAAAAAAGTTGGAACTTTGACCCCCAATATCTCCGTAACTAGAAGGTTCCCAGGTATGGTGTAGAACAAAAAAAATATCGTAATGACGGGGAGAACAAGTGCCTTTCGGCTTCGTAAAGAGGTGTTTTACACCCTTTATTTACCTTCTCTAAGTGGAACATCTCTGGGCACATGTCTTCGTCGAATATTTGTTGGTTTAACCAAACGCGTTCCTATGGCTTTCTTGCTGCTGGTGACGGGGCTTCTGTTGCTATAGTAAATAAAATACGAGTAGTGTAAGCAGGAACAACGAATGGCAATTTTACCAGGACCAAGGTTTCCGTGTAACTCACAACTAATACTTACGAAAAACTGTTTCTTGCGATTAATTATTGCCTTTGCATGTCATTGAGAGAGAGTGATATATTCAAACACGCCACTGTTTTTTGCAGCTTTACAACTTAATATCTGGATGACCGAGCTTTGCTCGTGTTTTTTTTTGTTTAATGAAACATAGCTAGATCGATTTAACGCTCCCAAAACCCCCTGCATACTAAATTTCATAACATCGTTGGAATTGTTTCCGAGATTCATATTATATTAGACATGTACCTACTTACATACAAGAATTGCTCGTTTAAAGGTATTAGATAACTTATTATCCAGATTATATTATTATTACATACTAGCTGACCCGCGCAACTTCGTCTGCGTCACATAATATAGCTTATAACATGTCATTTTGTGCATTCAATTACGAACAAAAACATTTTAAAATCAATATTGCTTACCTCCCATAACATACGGCGTGATAATATGTAGCCTAAAGCCTTCCTTAGTTTTCAAAGAACATTTTTGCTGAATTTCAATTCAATCTATCCAGTAGTTTTGGGGTGAAGCCGTACCATACACACAGACAAACAGACAAAAATTCTAAAAAGTCACTTTTTGTCATCAGTTACGTTTTTCTAACAAATGCCACTTATTTTTCTTGAAAATTCTCAATGTACAGTTTTTCTTTCGTAGCTGTTTTATTATATGTATATACGTAGATAACGATCAGTTAATATAATAAACGAATTGATATAATTTTAAAGTCATAATTTTTATAAGCATAACCTACATTAAATATAAAATCGTTTGATATACCACTCAAAAGACATAAAACTTATTTAGTCTAATATGATAAAACGGTTGATATGGAACATATGTGGTTTTTATTTCCCTGTAAAAAACATGCAAACAAGCATACACCATGCATGTAGCAGGCATGCAAACAAGCATACACCGTACATGCAGCATGCAAGCAAGCATGCAGCATGCAATCAAGCATGCAACATGCAATCAAGCATGCATGCAGCAAGCATGCAACATGCAGCAGGCATGGTTTCTATCACGGCTTCGGCGCTGCGGGGCTCCGGCGGTCCCATGCGAGCTTATCGTCGCAGATGTGGTTCACGCTCACCACCGCGGCTTCGCCTTGCTGGCCAGCCAAGTCAGCCAGCCTCAGCCGCGGCGGCGAGTGTTAAAACCACCTACTCCTCAGCTCGCGGGCCGCCTCGTCCCTCCACGCCTACGCGATTTTAAATAACACTCTAGGGGTAGGGCAGACAAGACTACGTGGAGTCGGTTTTGCAGCGATTCGTTTCTGTCACGCTTTGCGATTAAATAAACGTTAAATCAATATTATATATTTTAAACGATAGGCCTAATGATTTTCGATTAAATAAACGGTATATCCAATAAAGTTATACGAAATAAGTTTTAGATTATGTAAATGTTATATCTAAAGAAATTATATCGACAGTTGGTATAAATAACTTTATATGTTATGATACGCACCCCGTTTATAGATAACTTATTCAAAATCCCTCCGAAGTTTCTGGTTATCTAATTTCGTTTTTGCGAAGCAGGTACGTACCAGGTAAGTGCTTACTATTTATTTTTCTATGATCTAAGTCTCATATAATATAGGCACATACCTATAACCCAGTATACTAAACATATTAACTTTCGAACCAATTCAAATCCAGTCTGAAGATCAATCAAGATCATAAGGTATCAAGAAACTTACTAGTCTGGTTGTTGGTTAAAGTAGTCGGTGGGTTGGTTGTCGAAGTTGGCAAATTCGTCGACGTTGTCGTCCTGTCCACAGGCTACCTCTTGCCCTTCGCTCGTTAGACCGGTCCGATGGCTACACATACCTGTGTAGGACAATGTAGAACTACTAAACGAAGGCAGAACGGTCGGTACCTACTCGTCGACTAGTCGAGATGAATCGCCTCAAAACTGGACGAATTCCACAAGTAAAAACGACTATTACTGGCTTACTGCTAAACTAACAAAGTTATCTTAACCGCTATAATTTTCCTTTAAAGTTCATGAAATGTACTATCATCATGACGCCCTAATGGAACAAATATTTGCACTTTGAAATTTTACATTTCGTAAATGGAGCATTAAATTAGCAACCCCTAAGTAATTTTAAAATACCTATTCAACGATACCCCACACGATGGGACAGACGACGAAAAAAAAAATCATCCCCACTTCACATGTACGGCCCTAATGGAACAAATATTTGCACTTTGAAATCTTACATTTCGTAAATGGAGCATTAAATTAGCAACCCCTAAGTAATTTTAAAAGACCTATTCAACGATACCCCACACGATGGGACAGACGACGAAAAAAAAATTCATCCCCACTTCACATGTAGGGGGCTACCCTTAAAAAAATATGTTCCTAAATTTTATTTTACCATTTTGTCGGTAATCGATATACACATCTCTACAAAATTACAGCTTTCTAGTACTAACAGTCTCTGAGCTAAACCTCGAACGGACGAACGGACAGGACTACGGAACCCTAAACAAAGGATTAAGGGTTTCACGATACGTTGATTTGAGTATATGCTGGTTTTAATTTCAATTTGATACTTCTATGCGTAGGTAACCGAGATCTTCACTCGTGACAGACAGACGGACAACAAAGTAATCCTATAATGGTTCCTTTTTTTCCCTACATTTTCGATTAATTTAGGGAAAACTAAAATAACACTCACTGTCTCCATCAGCATGCGACCGCTTTCTTTCGAGTTTTGAGTGCGGCCGCTTATCCGAACTTGAATGGAAATTCTAAAAAAAACAAGTTGTTTAAATCCCATACCATTCTTTGAAAATTTAGACACTTCTAGCAGGTAGATAACAGTAGCGAAGGGTCAATTTTTGTAAGAGGTAGGTAAGCCAGAGTACGGTCGAACAAGCTATTTGGTTTCTATATTACAATGTAATTTCTGGGTTAAACTGTAAACCAAATAGCTTGTTCGACCGTACACATGTTTAATGTGATTATATTATTTGTCTATAGAATACTGACTGTGCCATTTTCAAAGGGAATCCGGTAGGAATGAGTTGTATGGAACCTTCGCCACTTATAGATAATATGTCTGCGTTTGTTATGTACCCCAACGCGATCTTGAGCTGGATTCTTGAAGTTGCGGTTGTAACCCCGAACCTGGCCGATCATCCGGTGCTGTTCCACGGTGGCTGGGTCCAGGTAGCCTCGCGTGGGGTTCTGTGGAATCTCCAACCGACGCATTCTTGCAGCTTGCAACTCTGTAATTAGCAAGGTTCGCCGATTTTTCTATTATAAACGAAGTTATTAAGCGCATCCAACATCTGACCTCAGCTTAGTTAAGAAAAGGCTAGGTAGTAGAACATAAATTATGTTAAGTTCATCTATCCACCAGCCCGAAAACGTGACATGTTCTACTAAACCTAAGTGATGTGCCTAGCGAAGCATAACATGATGCTTGCGGTAGCAGAATTGCAGAAAGTGGCGCGGCGTGACATAGCTCCTTCGTACACTGACACATCTCGTCACCATCATGCCTCATGTATCTTAGGTGTGACCAGTGTGACCACTCTGACGATGCCTGCAATCGTAGTGTCATGTCTACCCAAAAATTTGTAGTTGTAGGTACTAGGTACCACTTGCGGCTTAAGCCAAATATGTTTTCTTTCTTTTCTTTCTTTCCGCTTGGTGGAAACTTACCCTAACTCAGCAGTTAGGTACTTACTTTTCTTCGGCTGTGTCCGCACAGTTATGAAAGGGATGTCTTCTGGTGTCAGTGGTGGTTCTGTTACTTTGGTTATGCTAGAGAGAAAAACAGTGAATTTGAGAGTAGGTTGCACGGCCAAAACTGAACTGAAGCGCGAATACTAAGTATGTGTGAAAAAAAAAACAAATCCCCACTTGGATAGGTAGCCAAGTATTTAGAAACGACAGATTTAACTACAACTTTAGTGTTGCCCAAATGCAAGACCAAGACGAGACCTTAGCCAGTCTTGGTCTTGGTCTTGCGTCAATACACCTGGTATTGGTCTTGGTCTTGGTATTGCGCTCTCAGTCTTGGTCTTGGTCTTGCAGCAAGAGTCTCGCAAGTCTTGCGAGACTCTATTACTTAGACTAGAATACTTTCAAATACCTATTAGCCTATTGCTATATAATAAACACGTTAGTTTCGATCTTAGAACTACGTAACAGAGTAGGTAACGGTAACGGTTTATTCGCGGAACGTCAAATTTTCCCAATCAACCATGAACCTTAATGCTTTAGCGATAAAGATAAAAACTCAGTTAAAGAAATTTGGCAGATTGTAGTAGCTAGATGTGCTGGCGTCTGTACCATAACATCGGCTGGCTTAAAAACTGCTACTAGACTAGTACTAGACCTACTCGACTCGCTGTTAGTTTTAAATTTTGCTGAATAGAAGAATAATATAAACTTTGAAACATATGTAATGTACCTACATAATGTTTACCAACCTACTAACGTTAGATCTGCACATTAGACTTATACAAGCATAATATAATACTATAGGTAGATATACAAGGTACCTATGAAATGAACTTTGCTGTCTAGAAAGTTATGCTAGGTACATTTTTATCACATGGGAACATAATATTTGTAGTAAGTAACACGCTACCTACTTAATAAATAGTCGAAATATATAATAGTCAATACAATACTTTTTAGTGTTATAACGATACGGTTTTGATACTATGGAACGTCTATCAAAATCGGGATTGAAACTAAATACCTACCTACTATAACGCCCAAATCTCAGTTTGGCTTAACTGCGAGACGCAAGAGTCTTGCAGGCTTAGTCTTGTTCTTGCTCAAGTCTTGCAGGGTTCAGTCTTGGTCTTGCTACAATAAGTCGATCTTAGTCTTGGTTTTGCAAAAATGCAAGAACAAGACCAAGACTGCAATCTGACCAAGACCGATTTTGGGCAACACTACAACTGATTGCAGTTAGCTACAGTCGACCGACCGTCTGCTGTGGTAACAAAACCAGTACCTTAGTTAGGGTGGCCACTTATTCTATTGAAACTCCGTATTACGGTAGGACAGCTCAAGATGAGTGTTCGTGTAACTAGCTACTAGTGACGAGTGGACTACTCAACTAGATCTTCTCTGAACCCAAAAGAGATTTAAAATAATCTAAGAGCAAACATTATGAATTTAATCATCGTACACAAATTTTGATCCCGAACATTTTCGATTTGGACACACGAATGTAGCATCGTAAAAGCCTTTATCGATATTTTGTGCGTCAAGATTCCGTATTCTACTCATGTCAACGCGCATACCCCCACCGCGATGAACGGATAGGCCACGCAGGTGTCAAAGTCTACAAACCATGGACAGTCGGACACACTGTTGTCATTAGTACATGCGTGGCTTGCTCGAGAAAGGCCTAAGGCGCTCGATTTTCTTCGTCTTGTCCCGTCTATCGCTCGTAAATATTTGAATGTCTTTGTCTGAACCCCAACTAATGGATGAGATGTAGCTGGTACAGTTAATTAAATAATAGGTATGATGATAATCTGGTTTCTCAACCTAGGTTATCATAATCCTGTAAGGGTATGGTACCTTCGTTTTTTTTTAAGTTTCTTTTTTCTTTTTAATGATTTCAGTAGATCGATTTTCTCCTGAAGCTCGTCGCATCTTTCTTCAGCTATGGAAAACTGGTCATCTAATTCTGGTATGGATGCTGAGAAAAAAGATTTTGCAGCTTAGCATTCACGTAACAGCAAGCACCTATCTAAGCATGGCGGTCCACACACAGCTGAGCAATGAGCGAATATTAAATCACCAGAACACCTGACACCACCAACAAAATTGAGTCTTATTATTTAAATCCATTGTAATTGCAATTGGAGAAATTGGAGGATTTACATCACCTTATCACTCGGCGCCTAATTTTTGACGGCAGGTGGTCGCACTGACTAGGCGAAGGCTTCGCATCTTCGTGATCAAGCCACACAGTCGCCTACAGTTGCGTGCTCATACTAGGTAGGTATCACAATTATCGTGACCGACGCAAAAGCCAGTGAGTGATACCTATTTACTGGAACTGGTCAACTAAGTAGGTAGGTACGTAGTTCTGTTTAAACTTTATGGCGGCTCGGAAGTATTAGCTGCGAATGGCGATCAGCGCAGGTATAACGGTTAAAACTTTTTGCGGCTCAAATTCGAAACATTTAACGTAGAGCTACATACAACACAATTTTATCTATCAGCGGGGCGGGCGCAGAGGACGCATTGTCATGACTATACAGGGTGTAAACAACCTCATCACGAAGCCGTCAACCAAGCATTCTGTACATCAGTGTTTTTCAACCTGGGGGTCGCGACCCCTTGGGGGGTCGCGAAACCTCTATACCAGAGGTTCCCAAACTTATTTTGTATACTGCCCACTTTGAGAATAAATTATTTTTTAGCGCACCCATTTTTCCACCTACTTAAAAACCACTATAACTTCAAATTAAAATAATTATTGTGAGCTATATTAGCGGAGATTAAAAATTCATTATAAACGAGGCTTACTATAACACGCAAGAGGCGCTCAGGTCTCAAGTTAACTCTACGACACTTGCCAATGAGAATGATTATTGAAACGCAACTTTATAGTATTCAGACAGAGTATCTTTTATTCAAAATAAAACAAACAATCGATTCTTCTCTCGATCTCTAAATTAATATTGGTTTATGTTCACAAGTTGTAGTCGATTTTTTCTGGGTCTCTTTCTGCCCCCCTTTATGCCTGCAGCGCCCACAAGGGGGCGTTATCGCCCACTTTGGGAAAGGCTGCATGCTTTATACCCCCTCGCAAGAGGTCGCGAAAACTACCTCAATAAACAAAACAATAAAGCATAAAAAATAGATTTAATAAGAAAATGTTAAATAAAGGATATAAACATTTGTATGTTCATACAAATTAACAAAATAAAAACCTATTAGTACTCACCATCTTATTGCTACATTGAGAATTTGAGAATTAAATCGAATTCCAAATTTAAAAAAAAGCTGTGCTACTTATAAACATTTCTATAAGTATATAAAATTTTGTATAGATTTAATATTTGTATAATGTATATGTAATACATGAAAAAAAAAGCGAAGGGGGTGCAAAAGGTTTAAAAACACTGCTGTACATCAAACTAAGTAGGTAAGTTTACACAAAAATTATTGCTGGGAAACGACTTTTTTTTTTGGGTGAAAAGTCATGTTTTGTGGTAGAACTCAATGTAACGCACTCAAAATATTGTGCTGATGGATGGATTGAATAGGTAGTACGAGGGTCGAGGAGGTGTTAAACTTAAAAGTAAAAACTTGACATTAAAAAACTCGTATTTAGAAAAAAAAACTCTGTAACTAGAAGGTATGGCGTAGAACAGAAAAAAATATCGCAATGACGGGGAGAACAAAACAAGTGCCTTTCGGCTTCGTGAAGAGGTTTTTTACACCCTTTAAGATGCGCAAAATTTTAACTCGCAGCTAACTTCCAAGCCTCCATAAAGTTTGAACAGAACTATACGTATACTCATGTTTCAATGGCCGAGTTTAGTATCTAAGTAGCCTACACAGAGAGACGTAATGGGGACTATCGCGAATAAATTCGCCGCTAGAGGCGTTCGTGTAGAGTAAGGTCTTCCGAAATGTCAGATGTCATACAGTTTTATCACTTACTAATACTCACGAATGATTGTGTTCTAGACTGAGCCATTCCTGATTAATAATGACTTGAAGATTTTAAGTAGGAACTGATCTTATTTGTGAGTACTTGGAGATATAGAATGATGTTTAAATGTTTCATGCTCGCTAATTTTAGGGAGAATATTGTAAATAATGTATCTGAAGTTTTACACTATGTTGTTATACGTAATAAAATAAACTTTTTACGACGTTATTGGTACTTTAAAGTATAAAATAGAATTATTGACAAGACCTTACCCGACAGTGGCGCCATCTCGTGAGCTCAAAAACGATAGCCCCCATTTGACGGCCTCACTTTGCTGTTCGCAGAGTTCCGTCTTTACCTTTTTAATGGGTACAGAGGCCCGACTCCCTAATGCTTCGTCCGTATTTCGGATCTATACGTCTCTGTCACTCGCACTCATCTGCAGACCTACGCGAGAGAGACGGATAGATCCGAAATACGGACGAAGCGTTAGAGAGTAGCGCCTCAGCATAGCACGGATTATTTCGAACCATTTTTGTCCAGTCTTCGTTCGGAGCGCGTTACTTCTAAGGCGGAGCCAGCTAGACTGCTTTGGCTCCTATGACGCTTATCTGTAATAATTTTACTGTGTTATGCTTCATTTCGAATAACTGTGACACTTGCCAATGAGTTAAATTGGGATATTATTGAACATAAATTATTGTCAGTACCTACTTCAGTAGGTAGGTACGAGGTATTCGCCGACCCGCACGAGCTTCGCCCGTTGTCAGATTTTCATACAAACTTTCACCCGCTTAGGGGTTCAATGTTTTTTCGTTATATGTACCTAAGGTGGGTGGACCATGGAAGGCCACGCTCCTTTGAAGGCCAACTATTAAAAAGTCGTAGTTATTGACATGTAAGGACATAATTCCTTGTAGACACACTAAGATCCATCAAACTCAAAGCCAGTGGCAGTGCGATCCCACGCTTCGTAGACTTCGGTCATTGACGTTACAATTTTATTGTTATTCGCGCGCACAAAAAAGTCGTAGTTATTGACATGTAAGGACATAATTCCTTGTAGACACACTAAGATCCATCAAACTCAAAGCCAGTGGCAGTGCGATCCCACGCTTCGTAGACTTCGGTCATTGACGTTACAATTTTATTGTTATTCGCGCGCACAGGGTACGTTTTTACTGTAACCTAATATTTTCTCATATTTTTTTACTGTGATTTGTCTGTGGATTTTTTTATTTTTTGGTCCTTACTAAAGAATAAAATAATGATTTTGCCTCGATTTAAGTTAAAATATTGGTAGTGTTCCTAGGAAAGCCGGTGGTACCTTTAAGCCAATCAAAAATTTGATGGTTGGCCTTGCTAGGGTACATGGGCCTTACAAGGAACATCTACAAATCATAAACATAATATCATTTAGTTTTTAGTTATAAATAAACGACATACCTACCTACCGCTAAAGTTAAAACAATGGTTTATATTTATAATATTTATATTTAAAGGGTTATTCAACTTTTTAACTCAGATTGAAATGGCCTTACAAAGAACGGACCCGAAGGCCATTTTAAGTAAAAAAAAAGTTTTTAATTCCAACCACCATTCCACATATAATAAAACAGTAACGAAAGAAAAACAGTACATTTAGAATTTTCGAGAAAAAATAAGTGGCTTTTGTTAGAAAAACGTAACTGGTGACAAAAGTGACTTTTCAGAAATTTTGTTGTTTGTCTGTGTGTATGGTACGGCCGTTCCGTATGGTGTCGGACGTAAAGAATAGCACCATCCCATATCTTCCCGTGGGTGTCGTAAGAGGCGACTAAGGGATTACCAGAGAATGGGCAGCAGCGCTCTCTGTGTCTATTGGAAGAACTGTACTGCGATCGCCAACCCGCTTGCCAAGCGTGGCGATTATGGCAAAACCCCCCCATTATGAATACCGCATTAAGAAAATGGCCCCTAGTGCCCGGCAGCCCGTCTACCCTCAACTACGGCAGCGGTCGAGGTTACGGCGTGGCAAGGGGTGCGAAGAATCCCCGGATGGGATCCGGCTGCCAATACCAACGACTGGACCTGGCAACGTATAACGCACGCACACTCCGGACCGACGAGAAGATAGCGGAACTCGAAGAGGAATTGAGCAGGCTGCGATGGAGTATTGTGGGATTGTCTGAAGTCCGAAGAGAGGGGGAGGACACGATAATCCTGAAATCCGGCAACCTGCTCTATTTCCGTGAGGGTGACCGGCAATCCCAAGGTGGTGTTGGGTTTATCGTCCACAAGTCCCTTGTGAACAACGTGGTGAAGATCGAGAGTGTGTCAACCAGGGTGGCGTACCTTATACTCAGAATATCCTCCAGATATTCGCTGAAGGTCATACAGGTCTACGCCCCGACCTCGGCACACCCCGACGACGAAGTGGAGACCATGTATGAGGATATTTCTAAAGCCATGCATGGTTCCAAAACTTACTTCACCGTTGTCATGGGGGACTTCAACGCGAAACTGGGCAAACGAGACGGGGATGAGCTGCAGGTGGGGCAATTTGGAGTTGGACATCGGAATCGCCGGGGTCACCAACTGGCTAGTTTTATGGAGAAGGAGGGCCTCTATATGATGAACTCTTTCTTCAAAAAGCGTGAGCACAGGAAGTGGACCTGGCAAAGCCCCGATGGTGCAACTAGAAATGAGATTGACTTCATCATGTCAACCAAGAAGCAAATGTTCAATGATGTCTCGGTGATCAATTCGGTGAAAACCGGGAGCGATCACCGCATGGTAAGAGGCACATTGAACATCAATATTAAGCTTGAAAGGTCTCGACTGATGAAGTCTACGCTCCGTCCAGCACAGATCCAAATCCAAAACCCCGAGAGCTTTCAGCTTGAACTCCAGAACCGTTTCGAGTGCCTAGGAAGCTCAGTGGACGAATACAACGATGGGTTCGTGGAAACTGTCCATACGACCGGGTCTAAGTTCTTCAAGGCACGTCGTACACATCAGAACAAGAGACTCTCCGATTACACTCTCAAGCTCAAGAAGGAGCGGCGTGAGATGATCCTGCAGTCTTCAGACGAGGCGTGCAAATACCGGCAGCTCAATAGACGGATCTCTAAATCCTTGAAGAGCGACCTCCGCCGCTTTAATACCGAGCGTATTAAAGACGCGATTGAGCGGAATAAAGGCTCCAAGGTATTTGCAAGAGATCTGGCTATTGGGCAGAGCCAGCTCACGAAACTGAAGACCGACGATGGTAGGATCTTATCCGCCAAACCGGAGCTTCTGAGGGAGATCGAGAGCTTCTATGGACAGTTGTACACGTCAACCAGTAAACCCGTCGTAGATCTAGCAAACGACCCAAGAGCTAGACTGACCCGACACTATACCGAAGACATCCCGGACGTCAGCCTGTACGAGATTAGGATGGCTCTGAAGCAGCTCAAAAACAACAAGGCACCGGGTGATGACGGAATTACGGCCGAACTCCTGAAGGCGGGTGGAAAACCGGTACTTAAGGCCCTTCAGAAGCTGTTTAATTCCGTCATACTTGAGGGAAAAACGCCACAGGCATGGTGCAGGGGTGTGGTGGTACTCTTCTTCAAGAAGGGTGACAATGCCCGGTTGAAGAATTATAGGCCCATCTCACTTCTAAGCCATGTCTACAAGTTGTTTTCTAGAGTCATCACGAATCGTCTCGCGCGCAGGTTTGACGATTTCCAGCCACCCGAACAAGCCGGTTTCCGAAAAGGCTTTAGCACCGTGGACCACATACATACGCTGCGGCAAGTTATACAGAAGACCGAAGAGTATAACCTGCCCCTCTGTTTAGCGTTTGTGGACTACGAGAAAGCCTTCGATTCGATCGAGACCTGGGCTGTACTGCAGTCTCTCCAACGGTGCCAAATCGACTATCGGTACATCGAGGTGTTGAAGTGTTTGTACAAAAATGCCACCATGTCAGTCCGACTTCAGGACCAAGCCTCGGAACCTATCCTCCTGCAGCGAGGTGTGAGACAGGGAGACGTCATTTCTCCGAAACTGTTCACCGCTGCACTGGAGGATGTCTTCAAGGTTCTGGACTGGAGAGGGCTAGGCATCAACGTCAATGGCGAGTACATCACTCACCTTCGGTTTGCCGACGATATAGTGGTCATGGCTGAGACCATGGAGGACCTCAGTACAATGCTCGATGACCTCAGTGGAGCTTCCGGAAGAGTGGGTCTTAAAATGAACATGGACAAAACCAAGGTCATGTTGAATGCCCATGTCACACCCACTCCTATCAAGATCGGAGACTCCACACTCGAAGTTGTAGACGATTATGTGTACCTAGGACAAACGGTCCAGTTAGGTAGGTCTAACTTCGAGAAAGAGGTCAATCGTCGAATCCGACTAGGCTGGGCAGCGTTCGGGAAGTTGCGCGGTATCTTCTCGTCCAACTTACCGCAGTGTCTCAAGACGAAAGTCTATGACCAGTGTGTGTTGCCAGTGATTACATACGGGACCGAAACGTGGTCGCTCACAATGGGCCTCATCAGAAGGCTTAAAGTCACCCAAAGGGCAATGGAGAGGGCTATGCTCGGAGTTTCCTTGCGCGATCGAATCAGAAATGAAGACATCCGCAAGAGAACCAAGGTTACCGACGTAGCCCGAAGAATTGCCAAACTTAAGTGGCAGTGGGCAGGGCACATTGCTCGCAGAACGGATGGCCGATGGGGCCGAAAAGTTCTGGAGTGGCGACCGCGAACCGGAAGACGTTGCGTTGGAAGGCCTCCCACTAGGTGGACTGATGACCTGGTGAAGGTTGCGGGAATCCGCTGGATGCGAGTCGCACGGGACCGGTCAATGTGGCGACACTTGGGGGAGGCCTATGTCCAGCAGTGGACGTCTTTCGGCTGAAATGATGAATGATGATGATGGTACGGCCGGCAACGGCACGGTAAACTGGATAGATTGAATTGAAATTCAGCAAATGTTCTTTGAAAACTAAGGAAGGCTTTAGGCTACATATTATCACGCCGTATGTTATGGGGGGTAAGCAATATTGATTTTAAAGGTTTTAATTGGCAAATAAAGGCATTACAAAATAATTTTACAGTAATCGCACTTCTTTTTTTGTTATAAATTGGTCACGAGCGCAGCCGGGGCGGGTCGCTAGTTACTACTATTTTTAAATAATTTCAATTCATATATTCTTGTTATACGATGGTGTTCAGGTAATGTTCGTTGAGTTTTATAGAGATGATTATTAAGCATTGAATGTTTCGCTTAAATGAAAGAGCTTATTATATAGTATTAGTAAAAGCGGATACATTAATTGTTACAACTATATTTTTAAGTTGAACGACTGATCTATACATATAATAAATCTTTACACATAATAAATCTGTAGAAAAATCGTTTTAGTACTTCGAAAATATTTCAAAATAAAAATTGCCAGGGTGTGAAAGGATACCTAACCAACAGAACTCATTTCCAGCATTTTTGTCTGATCTGTTTGTCTGTTTCGATGATCAAGCATCACGTAAAATTTACGAAACCAATGTAGATAACTTTTATACATAAAATGCAAATTCATATTGTAGCATAGTAGTAGCTTAACCTACCTACGTGCATTATAAGGGGAATGACAATTTTAGGCCCAGACTTGCACATGGGATTGGTTTTCCTAAAAAATATGTCAATATTTTTCCCATGTCTTCCACGTCTTCATTAGTCTGTGCAAGTCAGCAACATTTTTTTGAAAATAATAAATATTGAAACGACTAAATTAGTGAAACTTGAACAAAAATTAATTTCCAAATGTTGCCTTTACAAAAAAATGTTGAGAGGTACCTAATTAATCGGAATAATCAGTCATAATTATCGCAAGTCGTCATGTTAGTCGTAAAGTCTACTTCGTGCAAGTCGTCATGTTAGTCGCAAAGTCTACTTCGTGCAAGTCGTCATGTTAGTCGCAAAGTCTACTTCGTGCAAGTCGTCATGTTAGTCGCAAAGTCTACTTCGTGCAAGTCGTCATGTTAGTCGCAAAGTCTACTCCGTGCAAGTCGTCATGTTAGTCGCAAAGTCTACTTCGTGTATATATTAGTCAGCACTGCTAACGCAGGGCGCGCAGCAATCCAGCAGTAGGTACTGCTGTAACTGTATTATCGGTCGCCGTACTGTAGGAATGTAGAATGCTGTGCCCACGTCATGACAGTGATATGGTACTTGGGAAGGGCACGGCATCACAATAATATTTTTCCCCCCGGCACAATTTTTGTATGATGTTTTGGTGGTGTACGATGATGAATTGAATCAATAAAGATGTAAAACTACAATGTTTCTTGTATTATTTGACTCCCAGTTAATTATGCTCATTAATAAATTAGGTATGTAATAAGGTATGTAATATTTAACATAACCAGTACCTACATATTGATGAAATCTAAGAATCAATAACTTGAAAATGCAATTTTTTTTGTAAATCATTTCTTTTACTAATTAATTATTGGAATTGTCCCCTGTTATTATCATGAATTTTTATGTGTGCACAGTGGGCCTAAATTACTATGGCGACTTGGCATCCCCCTTTGGTCTGTTTCTTTGTTCATTGTTGTCGATGTAATGCATATTTCAAGTATTTTTTGAAAATCTCCTATTTCCTGCAATTATTTCTAAAATATCGAATTTTAAAACTAAGATTTCTTTTGATATTGGTTTATGTTGTTTTTTCACAGATAACTGGACCAGAAAGTATTACTGAAGACCATTTTCATGTGTGTAACTTAAATTCATTCGGAAATGTCAAAAAATCGTCTATGTTAATGAAATCAATTTTTTTTCCATAGGTAGATTCGGAAATGTCAAAAAATCGTCTATGTTAATGAAAGCAATTTTTTTTCCATAGGTGACCAGAAAGTATTACTGAAGACCATTTTCATGTGTGTAACTTAAATTCATTCGGAAATGTCAAAAAATCGTCTATGTTAATGAAAGCAATTTTTTTTCCATAGGTAGATTCGGAAATGTCAAAAAATCGTCTATGAAAGCAATTTTTTTTCCATAGGTAGATTCGAAAATGTCAAAAAATCGTCTATGTTAATGAAAGCAATTTTTTTTCCATAGGTAGATTCGGAAATGTCAAAAAATCGTCTATGTTAATGAAAGCAATTTTTTTTCCATAGGTAGATTCGGAAATGTCAAAAAATCGTCTATGAAAGCAATTTTTTTTCCATAGGTAGATTCGGAAATGTCAAAAAATCGTCTATGTTAATGAAAGCAATTTTTTTTCCATAGGTAGATTCGGAAATGTCAAAAAATCGTCTATGTTAATGAAAGCAATTTTTTTTCCATAGGTAGGTACACATGAAACTCAATGTGCAAATTATTGTCTTATTCCTCGTCTTACTAGCTATCTAGTAATGAGGTATAATAACTAGAAAAATATTTACGGATACTTGTTAAATATTTGTTACTGCTGAAAAAGTAAAAAACATTTTTTGCAAAAAATGTTGTTTTTTGAAGGTTTTATTTTTTGCAAAAACGTTTTTATTTTTAAATTTTTAATGGTTCACATGTGCTTACCCTTCACAGTATACCGTCGTGATGTTATGTTATGAAATGGTGTAAACAATAGACAGTTAAGCGATTTCAGCAATCCCAGTCCATTTGCTATCATTTATTGAGGAGTTCCGTTGCCTATCTCCGAAGTTCTTCATCAGATCTTCACCAAATTGAAATGAGACCACTCCGAAAAAGTACTCTTCCAAAAAATACCTAAACTACTAGTATTGATAGAGAGCCAGAGACAACTCGCAACTTATCTTAGATGGAAATCATGAGAAATGGTTTTCTTATACACAACATAATATTGCGTTCATTCTGCCAAAGACTGCACTCCCATAAAATGTGATGTGCTGATTGTTCATATTCGCAGTCAGTTGTGGAACATTGACAAAAAGGCGAGTCAACAAGCTTGAAGGAAAATAATGTACTCTTAAAGTTACAATGACCGTTGAGAAAATACTGTCAGTATATTAACTAAGTAACAGACACGATGACAGTCGAAGCGGCAGCGGCAGGTCCTCCCGAGGCGGCATGAGTGTAAAAGCGGCTGAGCCCCACCTCGTGGCTGCAACTTTTTTTTTTTTCTGTACCTACCAAATTTTTTTTGGCCAATTTTGCCGCCCCCCTAATTTTGCCGCCCTAAGCTTCAGCTTTTTCAGCTTCTTTGGCAAATCCGGCACTGGCTGGGCCTTATACTACCGAACGGATACATACGTTTTTCACCAATGGACGGGATGGTTCATGAGGAAGTTAAAAGTGTAGGTGTAATAAATGCACCTTTAGTTCGTTAAGGTTTTGTGTATGTTTGCTGAAATATATGATGTTAAGTAGATAATTGTTGAATAAATATACCGGAAAAAATTATGTCGATAAGCTCTACCTACGGCTTTACTAGATGGCGTGCGCCGCGTAAACCAATTGGGTTACCTACTTATATGAAACAATGTATCTAACGTGGGTGGACCATGGAAGGCCACTCTTAGCCGAATGCAAATAGACGAAAAGGTGGAACGACGAAGTTAATAGTGGTCGGATTTTCATAAGAGTTTTTTTATCGAGTTCATAAAGGAGTGAAGAAGTTAAAAAAAAATTGGGCGCTCGCGACTTTTTTTTTAAATTTCCTTTGGAATATATTTTTATTCGTCTTAGAACTCGTAACTTCAAATTCGCAAATTCATATTGTAGCCTATAGTGTGACCTGAGTGCATCCTGATTAAACGCTAATTTTGTCTGTTTCTTTGTTCATTGTGGTCGATATAATGCATATTTCAAGTATTTTTTGAAAATGTCCTGTTTTTTGCAATTACACACATCAAAAGTGTCTAGGGATCAAGCATTTTTATGCGGATTTCTTGAGATTGAGATGTGGCTTTGTAATAAATTTATGATTTTATAAATTTTTATGGATCCTTTTTGGTGCATTTCATAATTTGAATCAGGAACTCTCAATCAAATTCGAGTAAAAGATGAAAATAAGCTGTCAATATTTTCCCTATAAAAACATACAACGCATTGAAGACATTATTAGTGCTACTGTTTCCCTACTACTGATTAAAACCAACGTTATTATGGAGCGGCGACGTCATTTAAGCAGGGAAGAAATGCTCAGAGCCGTGGGAATGATAGAAGCTGGTTCCCGGCAACGTACTGTAGCTTTAGCTCTGAATACAAGTCAGAGTGTTATCAGTCGACTTTGGACACGTTACCGAAGCACTGGTACCGTGGCTGAGCGCCATGGAGGACGGTATCGCTGCACCACACGGAGACTCATTCAAATCATTCAACAACATTCAAATCTTAACTCGAAGAGCTCCAACAATAACCGCCATGATGTTAGCCGTGAGGCTTCATCACTCTTCAGGGAACTTAATTAGCGACCAAACAGTCAGAAACCGCTTGCATGAAGTGAACCTTCATTCCCGAAGACCGCTACGGGTACCACCTATAGCAATGCACAATCGTAGGATTCGATATCAATGGGCTCTTGAACACAGAAATTGGGCAGAAGAACAATGGCGTTTCGTGTGCTTTTCTGATGAGTCTCGTTTTGGTATGAGACCGGATACAAGACGTATACGACACTGGAGAACCCCTGGACGCCAACAGCGATTAAAATCCTGCCAGGAAGTCCATCCTTATAGTGGTGGAACCATCATGGTATGGGCGGGTATTTGGATCGGCGGAAGAACTGAGTTGATTTGGATCAGAGGCAACCTCAACGCTCAAATTTATGCTGAGACGATTGTATCAGACGTCATCGTTCCTCTACAAGTGCAAATCGGTCCCTTATTTCAGTTAATGCATGATAATGCACGACCGCACACCGCAAGAGTTGTAAGACAGACTCTCGCCGCAGCTTATTCAATGTCCTGCCCTGGCCTGCTCAGTCGCCAGACTTGAACCCGATTGAGCATGCATGGGATATGCTACAGAGAAGAGCTCTGCCGAATATGGAGGGTATCCAGTCGCAAGAAGACCTTTTTTTGTTGTTGCAACGAACATGGGCGGCCATTCCACAGCGTGATTTGGATGAACTCATTTTGAGTATGCCAAACCGATGTTCTTGTGTTGTTAGTGTTCGCGGTAGAAACACGGATTATTAATTGTTTAAGTTACCCAATAAAATTTTAAAGAAAACTGTGTTTTCAGTCATTTTTTCGAACTTTAATGTTAGTGGTTCAAATGTCAAAAATCCCTTTATTAGGAAAATGGCAAATTTCTTTATTAATGCAAAGGTGACTTGGTTTATCGTTACTGTGACAAACGAAAACACTTTATTTGATGAATCCTTAAAGAAAATTTTAATTAATATCAATCAGGAGAAAAGTTATTGCAAAAATATTTGTTGATCCCTAGATACTTTTGATGTGTGTATTTATAAAATATCGAATTTTAAGACCAAGATTTCTTTTGAAATTGTTAAGAACGAACA